>JARFIW010000333.1:4723565-5086065 GCA_036346225.1 Platerodrilus igneus | reverse complement strand
AAAGCTGGGAAAGGTGGTTAAAAATATTAGATCAACTGAATTACCCGGTCGAACAGGATAGTTTGAAATCAACTAGTTAAGACGAACCGAAGCGGCGTTCAAGAAACGCGTGACTTAAGCACGAGATCTAGTTGTTAGATCAGCGGTATCACATTGCAATCACGCACATACTCAAGGAGTGTGCAAAACGGCACCATGTTAGCGCCGGAATCGATGTCTACTGCACCTGTTAATCAGGAACCGCAAGTGGAACAGGGAGAGCAAGGAAAACATTAAATAAGAGAACAACGCAAGAGCGCAGCCATTACGTCTATCATGTTGGCAATCTTACCGCACTATTTGAGTGACTTCGTACAAGTGTGGGAGAATTATGTAACTAAGAAGTAGTTACATAGGTTGGTTATCAATTGCAATTAATAAATAACATATATAAGAAAGAAGCCGATGTATTTTTCATATGATTAAAGTATCAAATATCTCTTCAAGTGGTTCGTACTTTTTCGGTTGTTTGTTTGTTTTGTTTGTTTGTTTACTTGACACTATACCTAGGCCAAAGGCCTATCTTAGCGAATTGATGCATTAATTTTTATTTACAAAATCATAAAATCATAAACAAGTTTACAATATATACAATTTTCTTATGTTGGTCGGTCTTGCTGATGGAAATTTTGCCCTTATCGCCGGTTTGATCTGAGGTGTAGCCGGTGGTAAAGAATCTGTAGTGTAGTGTAATGTTGTGGGTGGGGATGATGGTGTAGAGGATAATAGTTTTAGAGATGGATTTTGGAGAGGATTTGAGCTATTTTATTGTACGGGAGGTTTAGTGATTAGGATTTCGGTAAGGAAATGGTCAAATTGAAGGGGATAGTTTGTTACTAGGAAATGTATACTGGGTAGTGGGATAAAAAGATCTAGTGGGATCGCGTGTTTTAAGTGGGTTTAGTGGGAAACGGAGTTGGGGTATAAGTATATTAGGTGGTGGGGGGTTTCAGGAATATTTTGATTAGAGCAGGGACAGTAAGGAGAGGGGATTAATTGGAAGGAATGTAATTTCTGTCGAAATTTGCCGTGGCCTAACAGGAATTGAATAGTGGATCGGTTGGAGCAGGAGATATAGCCGGGAATGTCCGTGATTTTCGGAAAATGTCGTATGTGCGTCTGCCAGTGGTGTCTGTGTCCCATTGGTTTTGCCATGTATGTTAGTGAATCATTTAGTAGGTTTATTTTGATTGTTCTTGTCATTGTTTCGTAATCTGCGCATAGAAGGGAGCGGTCATGTAGTTGTATTGGTCTTTTGTGCTTAAGGTTGCGGATTTGAACTTTGGATTGGAGCAGGATGTTTAGAGGTGGTTGTTTCAGGATAGTGTATAATGCATAGGTGTACCAGGAATCAATTGCATAGCTTAGGATAGGTATAATTATTTGCTGAAGGATTAATTTACGAGTGGGACAAGTCAGTTCTGTGGATTTTGGTATGGAATGATATATATATATATATATATATATATATATATATATATATGTATATATATTATAAGTAGTTTTTTACACAAGGTAATTTGATAAATACTTACGTATTGAAATTAATAAGATGAAATAATAACTTGGACTTTTTAAGTAAAGCCCAAATGATCATTTCAAATCGAGCTAGTAATTGAAAGAAGGAAAATATAAGGCTTTGGACAGGATTTGAACCTGCATCTCAGTTTTGCCGGAACTGTGCGTTAACCAATTACGCTACCGAGGCCGATGGCTATAATTGGGAAATTTACAAATCTAAATCGTGTACAGTACCATATATAAACTTAACTTTCAATTACGTTTAGCATTTTTGTCAATCATTTGGGCTTTACTTAAAAAGTCTAAGTTATTATTTCATCTTATTAATTTCAATACGTAAGTATTTAAAAACTTACCTTGTGTAAAAAACTACTTATAATATTTATATATTAATACTTGGTTTATAGCAGTGATTTTGAGCGTTGCTTCCTGTCTATATCTGACATAAGTCAAAAACTTGACAATTTCAGATATGATTGACAAAAATGCTAAACGTAATTGAAAGTTAGGTTTATATATGGTACTGTACACGATTTAGATTTGTAAATTTCCCAATTATAGCCATCGGCCTCGGTAGCGTAATTGGTTAACGCACAGTTCCGGCAAAACTGAGATGCAGGTTCAAATCCTGTCCAAGGCCTTATATTTTCCTTCTTTCAATTACTAGCTCGATTTGAAATGATCATTTGAGCTTTACTTAAAAAGTCTAAGTTATTATTTCATCTTATTAATTTCAATATATATATATATATATATATATATATATATATATATATATTGTTTAGGATTGATTTTGTTTTGGATCGGAGATATAATAAGTGTGCCTGCATTTTGATTCGGGTTTCTATTTGGATGCCAAGGTACTTGGTTGATTCGGAGAGGGTTAGGGGTGTATTAAATAAGTGGATTGTAGGGGCTCGTTTGAGGTGGCATTTTAATAGGAGGACTTTTGATTTGGCTGATGATAAGGGTTGTTTATTCAGTAAGGACCAGGATTCAATATCTTGGATTAGAATGCGGGCGGTGTTTTCTAAGGATCTTCGGAAGTTTTCGTGTATAAGGTAGGTAAGGTCGTCGGCATAGGCAAATGTTGAGATATTTGGAATGTCTAGGTCTAGGAGGGGATTTATGGAGAGGTTCCATAATGTAGGTGAGAGGACTGATCTTTGCGGACAGCCCTGGGATAGGGACTTTGTGACGGAGAAATAAATGGAGCTAAGGGTTGCAGTTCATGAACGTAGATATGCTTTTAGGATTTGGTATATATTACGAGGAAAGTTGGATTTTTAAATTTGTAGTAGGATATTCGGCCACCAGAGGAGATCAAAGACAGCTTGGAAGTCAAGGAAAATGGCTATTACATATTTGGAGGGGGATGTTTGAACAATGGTGGTAAGGGATCGGATGCTATCTTCGGCACTGTGTCTGAGGCGGAAGCCATGTTGATTTTCAGAAAGGAGGGAGTTTTTGTTTATATGGGAGCTAATCTTCTGAATAAGGATGCGTTCTAGGATTATACTAATTGTCGGGAGCAGTGCTATTGGACGGTATGATTTAGGATCTTCTGGGGGTTAACCGGGTTTAAATATGAGAGTGATAGATGCTTTTTTAAGGACGTTTGGGAATGTACCTGATTTGAGGCATTAAGAATAAGTTGGATCATGGAGTCTTTTATGATAAGCCAGGCCTTTTTGGGGTGTTCAAATACCGAAGTAGGATATCACATTTCCGTATATTGACGCAATTGCCTGCTATATTTGAAAGTAAAATCTTTTGAAAACTTGCCGCTGACGAGTTGTGGGTCTTTTTAATAAATTCTTTAAAAATAATTTTTGTTCCGCTATAATAGGCCAAGACCAACTTATTTTTTTTTGAAAGTTATTCAAATAAATGAGAAATTTAGTTGTTAAATAGCTCTTAACCTCGATAAATTAACAAACTAAATTGATATAATTTTAATTTGTGGACGTTCATAATACAATGGTTGGATTTTTATCATAAAGCAACGTTGCCAACTTGATTTTCCGTATGATATACAAGTCTCGAAGTATCAATCGTATAGTACTTGAGATTATGACTTGTATCTCGTATGCGATATGTTCTGTACGATACGGAGGCGATCCACACTCGTATAGCACGTTTTGTATAAGTTCGAGATATATGTCCTGATCACTACTTCTGATATGCACAATTACACTTTTATTTAGCTATACTTGTGTTTAAGAAGATGTATCCATTTCGTGACGAACAAACTTATCAATAGAAGTCTTCTGGCTTAATTAAATAGGAGATTCTTATTATCCAAAAGTAGCTTTTCATTTTTACTCATTACGTTGCCATTAAGTTAATACGTTTTGTAAGTTTCACAACTAGGAAGGATTTTCATACAAAAATAGGCGAAACTCTGGTTGAATTCAATTACTATGACGTAGTTCAAATCTGCAAAATCAATCTTTGGTAATGATTCTATGAGAAAAATCGTAAGAGTGTGTTTATGATTTACCATAATCTGCGCTGTGGACATCTGCTTTCTGCCTTCGAGAAGTGGGTTCAACGAAACATTTTTAGGAATACTTAGGTTTCGATATCAGTAAAAATTATGACTAAATCTTAGATATAGCTAAAATAAGAACCCAGCTGATAAATCAAGTAGTAGGACGAATTTTTAAATTCACGAAGTGCAAAAGAGAATTTTATTTTTAATTTCAATCTAAAATTTCTTAGTTTTTACTATAAAATGAGATTGGAGACTTGGAATATATTCCATTAGTAAAATTTGTATACATTGCAAAATACGCAAGGAGAGTTGGACGATTTTAGCTTCAATAAAACGATTGCGTAATTCCTAAAGTATCATAAGCAACAAGTAGGCTCCGGCTGTTTTTATTGTAGAAAACAGGATTAAAAGTGAAATGTTTTCCATTTTAGAACGTGGTAAATACACCTAATACGCAATTAGCAAATTTTAAAGCACAATTCAAATTCAGTTCGGATTTAATCAAGTGATCCTAGATTAAAATCGTTATATATGTTTGAAAATTGCTTGCCTTTCTCTATAGAAGTGTAATGAAAGTTTCACAATGGCAAATGTTCAACACTAAAAGAGTTTATTTTGCGCAACCTAGAAAATTTGAACGTTTAGCTAATTTAAGATATTCATGAACCGCTGTAATGCGTCTATAGATAGCAATAGTGCGACATGCTTGTACCCCCCTGAGGGCCTTGGAATTAGCAATTACGAACCCGTTTCATCCCTAACTTGGTAGTATGTAGTAGTTCAACTTTAGAGAAACAGTTTCCGTCTCATCTGCCCTTTGTCTTTTAATTCTATCCTAACGCGCCACATCAAGTATGTCAGAAATGTTTCTGAAAGTTTGTAGACCCGCGT
The DNA here is from genome assembly GCA_036346225.1 of Platerodrilus igneus. Lineage (NCBI taxonomy): Eukaryota > Metazoa > Arthropoda > Insecta > Coleoptera > Lycidae > Platerodrilus > Platerodrilus igneus. The sequence continues at coordinate 5,081,117 of JARFIW010000333.1, read as the reverse complement.
AGGTAGGGAAGTTGATGGAATAGTTATGCTTTTATACCTGGTATGCTCTTTAGGCTTAACTTTGTGAAAGTTTTGATTGTGATACCAGGGTTGCGTAAAATAAATCATGCGTCATATGTCACTGTATAATTATACCTCCTACGTGGAGGAAGTTGTTAGTGTGATATTTTACATCAGTTCCACAGATCTGCTATAAATTTTACTCCGCTGACCGCGCTCTTCCTGTTTTAAACTATTTACTTTTAGTAAACTGTTAAATGCAATACGGTGAGATATATAGGTGCTAGATTATACATATATCATTCACTCCTTTAATTATCAACGACTAGTACCTATTGCAGTCTAAGGTGTAATCAAGGTCTGTGAAATATCACGCTCTAAAACTTTAATAGTCAAAAGATATTGCTTAAGCTGCTCCATACATAGAACTTCAAATTGATTAAAATAGTTTAAACCGTATGTCGACATTGTGTTTAAATTGAATTTGCATACGTTAAAAGCGTGCTTTCGCTGCAAGGATCTATATATTGTACAAGTTTATAACGTTATAAAAATTCGTTTATTTTATATCGAGCGCTCTATACACATTTCTTTCTTTTTATAAAAGGTTTCCTTGGAAACGCATTTTAATATTATTCCCGAATTAAGATGTTGCTTTGCTAAAAAGTTCAAATAGATTCAAAATTGACCAATAACTAACTACCTCAACTCTCCCATATAAGTGTTTTACGTTAGAAAATAATTTAACGGGATTAGCAGCTGCCATATTATTAAGCTTTTATGGTTTGTTATTTTTACCGACCGCGGCTATAGACAATCGTGTATATAGAAATATCCAGCGGCCCTACTTTTCCTTACAAATTGATTTTAAAACAAGCAATTTAGGTAGATTGATTTTACAACCATATATGTCTATTCGCGATAATTGTTAACACTGCTACTTTTTCAATATCGTATACTGAAGTAATTCTGTAAAATAACAGCTTTAAAAACCACTAGGCTGCTGAGTTTTAATAACATGATTAAAGTTTGGAAACTGTAGAAACACTCAGGATTTGCTTTTAACACCCAAGTACAAACTATGTGTTCATGTTTCAAATGCAGCGCTTAGTGGTTTCTTATTCCTCTTTGGTGTCAACATTATTCATCAGAAGCTTTGTAGTGCTACAAGATTAATTGCAGGTGACAAATATTTGCAGCAAGGATTCTGTACTACTTACTCTCTGGCAATAATAATACTCTTTGATACATAGTAGCAGAAACTGCAAACAATAACGATCAGATATAGAATTATTTCATAGTAAAAATAAAGCACCCGCGTATGTGACATGTAACGCCAGTTTGTTATCTCAGTAAACATTAGGTAATAAGGAATTTATTATTTTAGTCAGTTAAATAATCTCTAATACCAAAATACTGTAACAATCCTTAATTTTACCTGTTGAAAATATATTACTGGTCTTTAACACATTTGTCGATCTTTTGAACCTATCAGTAAAAGGCGTATTGCCGAGCGCAAAAGTGAGCCTCGATGACAGATGACACACGGCTTTAATGGAAGGTAAAAAACTAAAACGGCACAGCTGGGGCAAGACCCCTACAGTAAGCACAGAAGTAGTCGCAGGTATATGGTTAGCTGACAACGTGTGGTGAAAGGTCGGGCGCAATTATCTCTAATAGTGATGGACTCGGGCTCGAGCTTTCGGGCCGGCCCGGGCCCGGCCCGATTTCGCGCTCAAATCCGGGCCGGACCGTTGACCAATTTATTGGGGTTGGGCCCGGGCCGAGCCTATCTTTTTTCGGACCGGGCCGGGCCAATCGATTCGGGCCGGGCCGGGCCAATCGATTCGGTCCGGCCCGAACTTTTCGAGCCGAAAAACGCACGAGTGAATATTACACCGTCGTTTCACTTCTACCTTACATCAAATAAGTAAACGTTCTTAATTATATTTTCACGAAGTGTCTTCATGAAACCATTAATAATCAGTTTTTCGTCTTGTTTAGTGTAAAGGAGACGTGATATTATAGCTCACTTCTTATCCTGAATATTTTTTCTAGTCCTATTTAATGTTCCTCATGTTGTAATTTAGGCAAATTAAAAATGCCAGGAACACCAAACTAGGTGATTTATTCGTAATTTATAAGTTTGCACGATTTATGTTATGTATATGTATATACTTCAAATTTCAATCATGCGGCGAACGTCGATATTATCAATCGCGTGTATAGTTTAAGTATACTGCCTAAAACACCAGAGAGTTATTGCATCGTTCATTTTACCAATTTTTTAATAAAGTTTTCTCTTATTTGACATTTACACATGCGCAATTAACACACCTTTAATGTTTGTACTTTATTAGAATGCAGGACACCTTTAATTAATTTACATACAGGAAGGAATGCTGTTATTTAAGACGCCTTAATTTTGACATATACCAAATACCTAACGTACAAACGTACATTTAATTGTCTGCTTTCTGTATAAATATTATGAAATTCAATGGCTTTTTGTAATGTTGTTTCCGTAATTAAATTTAAAGATATAATGTCCAGGTTTATAACACGAAAAGAATACAAAACGTCAACCCTCTAAATACGAGAATGCTGTTTTGTAATGCTTTTCCTCGAAGTAAGTTGTAAAAATTCTTTTAAAAACAGATATGCTATATGCTTGGGAAGAAGTAAAAAACAGTGTCTTGAAGTAAACTCGAAGAGTATTCTGTGAAAACATTTTGACAACACATACAAATGTTATCGAAATGGGAAATGAAACACTCAAATAATAAAAAAAAGGTTTATCTTTGTGTCAATACAATTTTTTTGATATTTTTCAATATAGTTAAACATATATTCTAGGTCACCTGATCACAAAAAAGATTAATTCTTTATTCATTTTTAAAGCATAACCTACAGATATATGTAGAATACTAAACAAATATGTCAAAATAAAGAGTAAAGGAAAAACCACTTGCAATAACACTCCTTTAAATTGGATGCAAACTTTTAATAAAGGATACTTTATTTAAAGATCCTCTTAATAAAGTCTACTTGCAATGAGTTTGCAATAACTCTCTAATATCAAGTAGGTAATTTTAGTAAAATTCTTTGAAGTAGGAACGAGAAGATGAAGCGGACACAAATTTATCGCAATAAGCGTACACTCAATTTACATAAAAGTCCAATCGATGTCAATGAGTTGTTGCAACAAACGTTTCAATATTATTAGGTCCCATTCGTAGAACTACTATTCCCGTACTATTCCCCAGAAATGTCTTAGAACGTATCCTGTCCTTCTATTTCTTTTATTTTCTTCGTTTTTCACAGATATCTTTATTCCTCTACTATTTCTACAACCTATTTGTTATTAACTTTGTCTATCCATGCTACCATTCTCATACATCTTAAGCACAACATTCCAAAAGACTTCTATCTCTTTCTGTCTGCTTTTCCTATTGCCCCTATTTCATAGATGTACTGTGCTGTGTTCCACACTATGCTTTGAACAATTTTCTTCCTGTATCTATGTTCGTTGTCTTTGAGCATAGCTGCTTTTCTTTCTTGTTTGCTGCAGTTCGGCCACCTTCTATCGTTATACAGTTATATACCCTATTTCTCCGATATTCAGTGGTACGTGAAGGGGGGTAAGCAGCCTTTGGCTGTCAAGTCCCCCAGCACTTGAACCTTCGTCGAATTAATAGTTTCTTCAATTTATCCTTTCGCACGATCAACATTAATTGGAAATATTTCACAACCTGTAGTTGTTTATAATAATTATCAAATTTAAGGGCACTTATTCTTTCGTCATTGAGTTTTACGTCTTGAAACTGGTTTGACTTGTACCCCAGCTTGTTTATGTTCTGAGCTAGCCTACACAGTTCCCTGCAATTCTTACAACAGCTTATATACATTTTTTATTATTTTTATTTATTCTAACATTACATTTAGTCTGCTACCTAAAAATTACAGCAAACCTGTTACTTCTAAGAAATCTAACAGAATTATTTGCTACCTTAAATTATATTAGTTAGTTTTATATTATTTGCGTTTGGAAATACTCGTGTGTGTGTGTGTGTTTGTGTCTGTGCGCGCGTGTGGGTGCGTGAGTGTGTGTGTGTTTCTGTCTGTGGTAATGTCCTTGGGACTGCTTTCCTTCCCAGCTTCCGATCGTCGGCAGCCGGAAATCAGAAACCGAGAAGTTCGCATTCCTGTACGTGTCCTGGCCGTCGGCAGCCGGAAACCAGGGGGACCACGTACAGTCCCTGGTGTGTATGTGTGCGTGTGTATGTGTTTTGGTCTGTGCGCGCGTGAGGGTGCGTATGTGTGTTTCTGTCTGTGATGTTGTCCTTGGGACTGCTGTCCTTCCCAGCTTCCGACCGCCGGCAGCCGGAAATCAGAAATCGAGAAGTTCGCATTCCTGTACGTGTCCTGGCCGTCGGCAGCCGGAAACCAGGGGAACCACGTACAGTCCCTGGTGTGTATGTGTGCACGTGTGCGTATATATCTGTGTCGTATGCGTGTGCGTGCAGGTACGTGTACGTGAGTGTTTGTGTGTGTTTTGGTGTGTGTATGTGTGTGTTTTGTCGTGCCAGTGTGCTATAATGGTGTGTGTGTTTATTGTTTTCATGTTTGTGTGTGCGTGTGCTTATGTCTGTGGTGAGGTCCTTGGGACTGTTTTCTTTTCCCGGTTTCCAACCGCCGGTAGCCGGAAATCAGAAACCGAGAAGTACGCGTTCCTGTACGTGTCCTGGCTATCGGCAGCCTGTTGTGTGTGTGTGTGTGCTTGTGTGTATTTTGTCGTGCTGATGTGTTGTAATTATGTTGTCAGAATATTTCCCCTGTAGTAATTTTTAGTTGCGCTACAACATTGGAAATATAAACATTAGTTACTGAAGCTAGGGTTAGATTTCTTAAAGCAATTACAAATTTGGTTAGTATTGTCTCTTGTTTATTTTAGTTAGTTGTATTTTTTATTTTAGATGGTTAGATGGTTAGTATCGAGTCCTTATCCTACTAGTGTTAGTATTCTAATGCTAATAAGTGTTCTGGGGGAAACTTGTGTTTGAGGTACGTTTGCCGTACTTTTGCCGTTTTCACTATTTTCACTTCGTTTTCACTGGTATCACTCCCGGTCGTCAGGATTCACGAGCCTTCTGGTAGATCTTCAGGAGACACGTGGTTCCTGGTATGTCTTTGGGAGAATGCCACTTGTTTGTTGTCGGTTCCCATGTGTGTTGGGTGGATTGTGCTTATGTATTGCACGTTCGATGCGTTACGTCAAACTTCTGTGCTTCGTGTGATCTGTGTTTGTGGTATTTGTGATGTGTGGGGTTTGTATGGTGTTTGTGTGTGTCCTGTCAGAGTCCGTTTGTGTACCTTTGGTGTAGTATAGTAGTAGTTTGGTGAGTGATTCTGTTTAGGTAAGGAAATATGTTTTCGTTCCAGAGCATGTCCGAGAGGGGTATGTCCCGTAGGATTGTCCTGTCCATTCCTAGGTCCTGTTGCAGTTCGGTGCAGTGGAACACCAGATGTTCCGGTGTCCCCATCTCACCACATGTGCAGTTGTTGTTGTCTTGGAAGTCGAAGCGGTTCCTGTAGGTTGGGTAAGGGCCATGCCCCGTGAGAAAATGAATGAGCCCTTGTGAGGGGACCAAGTGGTGACAGTTTAGTCTCGATTCCCTTCTATTGTTTTTTAATTATATGTCCTATTTCATTGAGATTCAGTGGTATGTAAAGGGGGTTAAACAGCCTGTGGCTGCAAGGATCCCCCAACACTTAGACATTTGCCGTATTAATAGTTTTTCAGTTAATCCTTTCGCATAATTAACATTAGTTGAGAGTATTGCAAAACCAATATCTGTAGTTATTTATAATAATCACGATGTTGAAGTACAGTTATTATTTTTGTCATTAGTTTTTTCCATCTTGCGACTGGTTGAAAGGGTACCTCCATTGATTTCTATTCTGAGGTAGCCTACACATTTCTCTGAAATTCTTACAGCCTACATCTTTCACTATCTGTGTGCAGTAGTCTAACCTAGGTCTATCTCTACTTCTCGTTTTTCCTATCTCTGCTTCTAATATATTCCGCTCTATTCCCTTATGTCTTCTATTTTCAATTTATTGTAGGATTTACTGTCGACCCTTTTTTTAAAAATTGCCTGTTGATTTACTCACCCCATAAAAGCATACGCCTGATTTATATTTTTATATGCGCAAATATTGCAGCCAAATGTTGTCTTTAATAGCTTTCGTATTTAAATTTATAGTTTTATAGCTGCAAGTTAAAAATGTAGTAAGCTTGTTTAAAAACATCGCATTTCTTCACTAAATTGGTAGTTTGCCGAAAAGCTGGATGTACCCATTCCTTATAATCCTTCGTACATTTTGTACATAATATTTTTAGTGCAGATGCAAGTCCGTGTAGAAAACGGTTGGTTTTTATGCTAATAGTACTTCCTAGGGGTTGTTTATTGTAGTTCCTTAGATTTTTAAAATTTTTGCTCAGGTCTCCCAGTCTCAGTTCGTTGATGACAACTTTATACTCAAGACCGCCTTTATTTGAATTTAATAATAACACTTATTTCTAGTATAGTATAGAGCCTACCGAGTATAACAAATATATAACAAATAAAATAATATTTATCTACTTCATATATGATAGTGTTGTTTAATATAATAACTATAATGTCAGACTTTGATAGTGACGATAACGTAAAAGACCCTAATTATAATCCCAATGAAAGTGGCAATAATGCTGCTGATAGTCAAACAAACCTACTTTTTGATATGTCAACCGGGTCGACATCCCGCGGCAAATTTAAACAATTTTTTGAGTTTGGTGTTATTTGAAATGATACAAAAACTGCGGCTTGTTTGTTGTGTAAAAAGAAAAAAGGCAGGGTGGAATTCAAAATTAAATATTTACGCATCTCCAATTTAAAACGTCATTTAAAATTACTTCATGAAAGTGAATATAAAGTTTTATTTACAAATGTTGACTAGACCAGACCCAGTAAGGACCCATTTTATAAGCAGAAAACTCTAAAGGAGATGTACCAGGCAAAGGTAAGCATAATATTTACTGATTCTTATAATTAAGAATTTAAAATTTCAAAATAAGGTGTTTATGTATAGACGAACTATAGATATAAATTACCTACAAAAGTTAAGACAAATAAAAAAATTATAGAAGCTTTGGTAGCTCGCATTAATTACGTGTCTATTTTATTATAATATTGAAGTAGGACACAGAAATAAACAGGAAAGCATCTACTGTATATTAAATACAATCAGAAATGAAAATCGAGATTACACTCTTTGCAATAATTTAGGAAGATACAAGCATATTTCGGTAAATAACCAGTTTGTTGAAGCTTATTCGTAAACATTCACGCGAGTATAAAAAACCGAAACCCTAGTAAATTACCCCTATAGTCATAAACTCATAATTTACAGTCATCAAAATGCGTTGCGAGGTAAACAACCACGCCACTTTCAAAAGTGTGAGAACAAGATGACCGTGGACATAAATAGAATGCCATTAAACTGGAGAATAGGATAGCTTTAGACGCACAATCCGTATGAACGAGCGTAATCGACTTATAATCGGGAACGCTATAACACAAATAAACCGACAGATCATAAGGGAATGTAGAGTTTTATCTTAAGTTACTCGGGACCAAACAGTAGGAAAGAGCTACATACCATCGTCGTGCGGATAAGTTCCTATATCGTGGACCTATAGTGACGGTAATTAAAATACGGGATCGTTAAAGAAGTAACTTGCCAAAATGTAAATGTAACCGCGGAATTTAAAAATTACCGTTACAGGTGAAAATGTCCCCTGTTGGACGGTTTCTTTCAACACGAAGTTCAAATATTGGAAAGCTGTAACCCTTTGTCTTGCACTATAAGGTTGCTTAAATTTTACAGGAACAACAAACCTGTAGATCATTAAATTTTTGCTTACCATCTGCTACACATTTCATGCTGAGGTATATTTAATAATTAGTTAAATAAAACTCATTTTAAAACACATTTTAAACCGGGGAACTCTTATATAGTGAAGCATCACAATTGTATCTGCATGATTTATATGTACCGGTTATCTTGTTTTGATACATATAATTGATAAATAAGATGCTCTTTTAGGTACACTCATACTTGGTCAATTGCTTATAAAACCTAGTTCTGTTGTGGGTGTTATATGTTGTAGTATTCATGTTTTTAAACATAGGTTAAGTAAACAAGACTTGGAGATTCCTTATTATATGTGATTATTTTTAAATTAGTAGAACGTGAGAAAACGTGTACACAGGGTTCCATCTATTGAAATGTTTCTTTCAATAGCTAAAAAAACCAAAAAAGATAGTTTTTCTTGTCCGGTAGCATTTATGCAGTAGGTGTTCAGTCGACGCTACCATGAAAAGAAACATTCACAAGATACTGAATTCATGGGCACAGTGAGAACGTTTGGAAAAATTTCCTCAACAATTTTTTGAACACACATTTCTACCCGGTCTTCAATACTTTTATATACCATTGCTTCCATTTGATAAAACACTGTAACTCGGCAGTCAAAAGTTTTTCATTAAGATTATAAAAATTACAAACACTTTTAAAGCTTAGACGAATTAAATCACTAGCACTTAACAATATTGATTAAATCGTTTAATATTGCCAAATTGTTCTCCGACAACCTGTTTTTGATTTCTTCTTTGAGATTATCCACAATAGAATCTAGTATTGTCGCTGTATAGTACAGCTTCACTCTTTGATATAGAACCTTACTTCCCCCTCCAAACCTTAAAAGAATCCTATTTTGTCTTGGCAAATCTGCTGTTTTCAAATTTCACTTTTGCACTATATAAGAGCAATGTTTCCAAAGTTTCTGGAAAAAATTGTTGTTTTTAACGATTCTAATACTTCTAGAGAGCTATTTACTATATCTGATGCCACTTCATAATTAATATTAGTGCCTGTGACAAAATATCACAGTGACCAAGTATCCTTCACAGCAACAGCAAGCCAAAGATAAGGTCAAAGTCTTCAATCTCCTTAAATAAAGAGGCCACTTGGCCTCCACGGGTAGAATCAGCATCTCATTAAGGGTTGCAGTTATTGCTTCGAAGTTTTTAAGCAATAAACGTACCGTACAACTTCCACTCTATAGTTCTTGAATTAGAACGAAAATATGTTACTGGAGTAATAATATGAAAAGCTAAATATTATGCAACCGATCGGCGTATGGTGTATGCATACATGTATAGTATGAATAGTGTTACAATTATTACAATTACTACTGGAACTAATTGGTAAACAATTTTTTTTTGGCTTTTTGAATTGACTATATATTTTATAATACAGTCTGCAATTTTTCTGAAATGCTTCTGAATATCAACTTATAATATAATTTACAATGTTTTCTGAACGGGCGCTGTATTTTTTTTTGTGTAATGTTTATTTTCTCATTCTTTTTGTATCGTCCTCCTGGGTGTGTGCGTGCGCATGAGAATGGGCATGCTCAATTTATGGATTTGCTCTGGACAGCCACATATTGTCCTTTTATTAGTTTTGAAGAATGATTTATCATCTGAGCTTGACAATTTTAATTCACATACACCTAGGAATGCGATACAAAAAGAATTGGAACAAAAATCAAAACATAAAAGTTATGCTCGCAAAAGAGAAATCATTCTTTATATGAATGAATTCTTTCATGTACACGCTGTAACTTTTTTGTACCATACTGTTCTTTTCCATTTCGAATAGACCTGCACCTTGCCGAAGTCCTAGATTACTAGAACAGGTAAAATGGCTTGCGTGTTCTAATGAGCTAAAGGGCCAAACTACAGGACCAACCAAAGTAGTAGGGTCGTTAGTGAGGAACCAGACTACGATAGGTCCCCGAAAGAGGACAGGGACTCTTTCGGTACTTAGATTGGCAGAGACCATAGGGGTTGGTATGGCAGACTAAGACACACTACCGCATTGTGGAAAGCAACGGGAAACCACCAAATTACCACCCAAGTACACAGCCTACTTAAATTGTTGTAAATATGATGGCATGCTCTGGGGTAAAAGATTCCGGAGTTAAAATAGTCCTACATGTGAGTTTTCCAATGCTCCACTCGAAGGTACTACATCGGCCAGGAGGCGAGTTCTTTTTACCTGAAAAATTTGAAATTTTGTCGAACCTTTGCTGTTCCAAGCAAGGTAGGGATCTTTAACGTGCGTGACAACATTCACATACGGGTCCTCAATTTTACCTCTCATCCGAACGAGGGTGTAATTTTGTGAAAAATGCTAGCCTAACATTTTTTAAGCGGACCGTGTTGGAATTCGAACCCGGGACCATGGGCGTAGTAGTCGCACATACCAACTACGCGACGTAGCCGCCTACTTAAAATACTCCCACATTCTGATCTCCGGGAGGAGATTGCTTCGGGGGATGCGATCGGAAGGTGCAATATAAGACTCTGAAACATTTTGCAAGTCGGAGCGTGGAATGTTAGAACTACAAAGCAAGTAGGTAAGCTAGAGAACCTGAAAATCGAAATGAGTAACTTTGCGCTAAACATAGTAAGGATCAGCGAAGTTCGGTGGCCAGAGGCGGGGTTTTTTGGAGTGGAGACTTCAGGGTAATTCATACAGGAGCAGAGGAGGAAAATTCGGGTGTGGGAATAGTCATGCGAAACAAGATAGGACACTGCGTAGAAAATTAAATACAAAAAAACGAAAGAGTACTCATGGTTAGATTAGAATCTAAACCGGTAAACACAGTAATAATACAAGTATACATGCCCACCTCTTCGTCACCTCTTCGTGACGAAGAGGTAGAAGCGATCAACAAAGATATCGAAGACATACTAAGATACGTAAAAGGACATACAAATTTAATAATGACGGGAGATTTTAATGCAGTGGTGGGTGAGGGTAGGGATGGAGCGGTAGTAGGTGTAGTTGGTTTGGGCACGAGAAACGACAGGGGAAATAGGCTGATAGAATTTTGCGACAAGAACAATTTAATCATCACAAACACATTATTTCAACATCATGCTAGAAGACGATATACGTGGAAGATGCCAGGAGATATAGGAAAATACCAAATAGATTGCGTTCTTGTTAGACAACGGTTTAGGAATCAAGTAAAAGACTGTAGAAGCTACCCAGAAGCAGATATAGACACTGACCACAACATCGTAATTATGAAAGCCGCACTTAAATTTAAAAATTTGAAAAAAGGAACGGAAAAAGGCACTTTGAGAAACTAAAAGATAAAGATATTCAAGAAAGACTAGAACAAAAGTCAAATGAATTGTTGAGAAATACTAGCAAAATATCTAGTATTAAGAAGGTAGAAATAGAATGGATTAACATCAAATCCAGCTTAGACATGTCAGCCAGAGATATTCCGCGATATACACAAAAAGAAAATAAGAAACCATGGATAACAAAGGATATCCTGAATTTAATAGCAGAAAGACGAAAATACAAAAATAAATCAGACGAAACAGGAAAACAGAGATACAAAACAATAAAATGGGAAATTATTCGCAAATACAGGAAAGCTAGAGAACAATGGTTTAATGAAAAGTGCCAAGGGGTACAAACCAAGATGGAAATACAGATAAAGCATACAAACCAATCAGAATCAATTTTAGGGAAATAAAACCGTATAGCAAAAATATGAAGAACGCGTGGGGAAACTTCATTATAGAAAATGCAGAGAAAGTGGGTAGATGGCAAGAATATACAGGGAATTTATATGCAGGAGGGAAACTAACAGTATTAGAACAGGAATCATACATTGAAAATGATGACTTGGGATATCCTATATCCTATACTTAATTTGAATTAGCATTAAAAAGTTTGAAAAATGGTAAGAAACTCTAAAAGCCGCTGGACAAGCAGTAACAGAACGTCTCTTCCAACTTGTAAGTTATATGCATAAGACAGGCGAAACACCCAAAGATTTCAAACGTAACATCATAGTAACTATACCAAAAAGAAAGGCGTGGGTAGATGTGAAAATTTTCGAACAATAAGTTTGACAGCACACGTGTCAGAAATATTAACTAAAATTGTACAAAGACGAATGGAAAAACGAGCTAAAGAAATACTAGGAGATAATCAATTTGGTTTAAGCAAAACAGGGGAAGTTATTTTAGCTCTGAGAGCGATATTGGAGAAAACGATAGAAAAAGGGGAAAGCGTGTATATAGGGTTTATAGATCTGGAAAAAGCATTCGAAATACTCAAAAAAATCGGAATGAGTTATAGGGATAGACAAATAGTACATAGCTTATACAAAGAGCAAACAGCTCGGTAATAGAATTAGATCAGGAACGTAGAGAAGTAAACATTAGGAAAGGGGTGACACAGGAATGTGCCTTATCTCCATTGAAGAGGCAATTAATACTGTTAAATGCAGGAAGGCATTTGGAATTACTATGCAATGACAAAAAATTGATATGCTTAGATTTGCAGATGATATGGAAATGGTTCTAACAGAGAGATACCGCATGAAAGTTAACAAAAATAAAACTAAAGTAGTAGTATGCAAAGGAGAGAAAAATAAATCCAAAACAAGAATACAAATAGGTAACAAGAACTTACAAGATGTTAAAGATTTCTGCTACCTAGGAAGTCAAATAACGCAAGATGGGAAGAGCGCAAAAGATATAAAATAAAGATTAGCACAAGGTCGTGCTACATTTAGCAAAAAAAAGCAACTACTGTGCTCAAAGACAAGAAACATAGAAACAAAGAAAGGATTGCTTAAAACATATGTGTAGAGCACAACACGGTACAGCTGTGAAGCCTAGACAGTAGGAGGACAAGAAAAAACTAGAAGAATGGGAAATGTGGTGCTACAGACAAATGATGAAGATATTATGGACAGACAAAGTTAAGAACGAAGAGGTACTAAAAATGGTAGGGGAAGAAAGAAATATGTGGAAAACGGTACAGAGATAGAATGATTGGCCACATACTACGGCATGAGGGAATAGTGCGGAATAAATTAGAAGCAGAGATAAGAAAAAGAGAAATAGAGGTAAAACTAGGTTAGACTATTGCACACAGATAGTGAAAGATGTAGGCTGGAAGAATTTCAAGGAAATGTGTAGGTTAGCTCAGAATAGAAATCAATGGAGGTACGCATCCAACCAGTCCAAAGATGAATAAACTAATGATCAAAAAAACTGTGCTTGGACATGATAATTATTATAAGAAACTACAGGTATTGGTTGTGTGAAGGGATTTACTGGAAAACTATTACTTCGGCAAATGTCTAAGTGCTGGGGGATCTTGACAACCACAGGCTGCTTAACCCCCTTCGCATTCCACTGAATCTCGGTGAAATAGGGCATATAATTAGAAAACAATAGAACTGAGCTGTATATAAGCTGTGCGGAATTTCAGACAACTGTGTAAGCTAGCTCAGAATATAAATAAGTGGAGGTACGTGTCCAACCAGTTTTTAGATGGAAAACCTAATAACGAAAAGATAAGCGTAGATAAATCTAATGATTATTATAAACAACTACAGGTGTTGCTTGTGAAGTATCTGCAACTAGTGTTGACTGTGCGAAAAGATATCTTGGAAAAAATATTAAATCGGCAATAGTTCAAGTGCTGGGGCAACTTGGCAGCTACATGCTGCTTACCCCCCTGCACAACCACTGAATGTCTGAGAAATAAGGTATATAATCGTAACACAATAGAAGGGTACCGAACTGCACCTGACAAGAAAGAACAGCGTCTATGATCAAAGACAACAAACATAGAAACAAGAATAAAATTCTTGAAAGCATATGTGTGGAACACAGCACAGTATGCCTATAAAATACGGGCAGTACGAAAAACAAACAGAAAAACGGTAGCCGATTTTTGAAATGTCGTGCTTCAGATGTATGAGGATGATAGCATGTGCAGAGAAAGTTAATAACAAATAGGTTACAGAAATAGTAGGGGAAAGAGATATCTGCGGAAAAAAATGGAGAAATGGATGGGCAGAATACGTTCTAAGGCATTTTTGGGGAATAGTATGGGATATATTACAAGTAGAGGAAAACGGAGGTAGATGTAGACCTAGAGCAGATAGTGGTAGATGCAGACTGTGCAATTAGCAGGGAAATGTGTGGGCTATTTCAGAATAGGAAACAATGAGGGTATGCGTCTAACCAGTTCCAGAACTGAAGACCTAATAATGATGACTGTTCTTTTCTGATACTTTTTGTATTGTATTTCTGTGTGCGTGTAGATAAAAATCAACAGGCTAAATTTTTGATAAATGTTTTATTTTGGTGTCTTTGTGTGTATTTGCATGTTTAACAAGTTCCTGAAAAATCATTTGCTCCGTGCAAGCGCTGTAATTTTTTGTGTATTATTTTAATTCTTGTTATATCGTGTTAATAGACGCGTGTAAATGAGAATGGACAGGCTGAATTTTTAACAATGCCCATGGCAGCTAAAATATTGTCCTTTTATAATCTTTTAGGAGTGATTTCTTCTGTGTGGAACAGTATTTTGATTGTCAAGGGGGCATTTTCAAATATTCAACCTGTCCATCTCACCCGCACACACCTAGGAATACGGTACAAAAGGAATTAGAACAAACAACAAAACACAAACAGTTTTTGGCTAAGTCGACTTCTGCAGCTAGTTATTAAATAATTTTGTAAACATAATCTTCATTGTAAAATTTTAACTTAACACTTTGATAGGATATGATAGAATGTACTTTTACGACCTTTGTTAAGCAAAATTCAACCATGGTAATGCCTCTTTAACTAACTATAAAGAAGCACAATAAATTTACTCAATGCCTAAATAAACAAAGCGTTTTATTAAATTATTTTCTTTCATATTGGCAAGTATATATGTTATTATTTGGCGTTAAATGCGCTATGATTTTATTTTACAGAATTAATTAAATTAAATGCACCAATCAAATAACTCTATACCCAAACTGCGATCGCCGATTGTACAATTCAGTGTGTTGAATCACGAAATAAACTAATCAGGGTAATACAGCAATGTGGTTTTTGTTTCTTATCACGACACGGTGATCAAAGACCATTTGTTACAAATTACAATCATTTTTCAACCCCAAAACAGTTAACAAGGAAATCGATTCCTCTATGTTTTATGTGTGTGAACGTTTTAGTACATATACGTTTCGTGTTTCATAAAAATTATGTAATCAATCCGAAAATTGTCTCCTACTCTTCCTTCGGTATTTTTGAACGAGCTTTAGCATGCACATAGGAAGTTAGCTCTTAGCAGCGTAATACAAAACTTTTATTTACGTTCCCCTTCAAATCTAAATTACCTAAAGTTACTTTATTATTAAGGTTGTAAGTGTAGTAGAATTGCTAGTTATGTAACAAAATTATCTGTTAGGTAACCCTAATGCTTTTAATGGTAATAATAGTAAATGGAGGGTCTTTTATCAGGGGACCTAGAGACACCTACCTTCATAAATTTAAAATTGCTTTATAAATTATTGACATCATCTTTCTTTTACAGTTCCAATAGTGGATCTCCAAGTGGTTGCGGGAGATCCAGCATATCTACCCTGCGATATTTCTACATCACTGCCAAATGACGAAGTGCTTTTAGTGTTGTGGTATAGGGAGGACTTAGGAACGCCAATTTATAGGTAAGGCTGAGCATTATTTATTGGGAATTCTCTTTTCACATTAATGATATAAGCTCTGCTAGAGATTAGAAAATCAACAACGCGCCTATTATCTTATAGATGAATCTGTAATTTTTTAATCACTGAATTATAAAAATATGTTACAAGAATTACCTAATATGGAAGTTAGATACATACATTATTAATTAGCGACACACAAAATTGCATTAGCTTGATACTTGGAAAATAAAAAAAAAAAACAGATGGCTTGTAAAAAGAACATCAATACTTTGTCAAAACACTAATTCAGTCGAGCTAAGCGTGTAACACGTTCTGCTGTGGCAATCCACTCCCTGATCTGATGATGCCTCTTAAGAAAGTGGGATAAATGTCTAACCCATGTGTTTATAATGGTACAGTCCAAACTTGAAACGCGCATTATTAATTAAAGAGTCGAGTTGGTTTAACCCCGCATCACTCGCGTTCTAAAAAGTAGCATCATTACTCGCGCGGGAGCATTTTGCTCACACGGTATATTTGGATATACATGGATGTGTTATACGTATTTATATATATTAACGTGATAAAGGAATCACGAGAGGTTATTGAAATCCAAATTCTACAAAGAAAAGCCCACTAAAATTTAAAGGATCAGGAAAAAATAGAAATTTCCGAAAACTCATGGTTACACCATGTGTGATAGAAGCGTACTTTATTCGTTAAAGTTCCAAGCAAAAATGCAATTGCGCGTGTATAAATAATCACCCTATGCGATATAAGCGTATTGTAAACACACAGCAAATAATGTAAGCCGTATATGTAAAAATAATTATTTTTAAGATACCCTAAAACGCATTAATTGCTAATGCAAAATTAATAACTGTAAAATAAATACAATTTTGATACATATAAAAATGCCTTTCATTTTTGCAAGTACTACTTTTCAAACATTGTTTGCAACTGATATTTGAGTATTTGTTATTTAAATTTAAGTAGATGAAGGCTTAACTATATAACAATTTTTATTATAAGTGTATTTACCAGGAACTTTATAATCGGAGTTCGAAACACTCTGACCGTTAATTATAAGATTATGAGTCTAGAATTTTTTGCTCAAACAAACTTACAAGCGTGGGAATCAAAGCCAGGTAAACTATCCACAAGAGAAGAAATTTTAGTTCCGTAAATTGTAAACAACATATGGTGAGAAACATTTTAAGATAATTTAGTACTTGTTAAGGATAAAGTTATGTTTAAAGCGACGATGTTGCAAATGTTCTATATGTTTTGGTATGAGAGAAAATATTTTAGATTGTATAAATGCTTTATGATATTGATGTGTTTGATTTTATTTTAAAAACTCCGTCAATTCCATTGAGCTAGCCAAGCAAAGTAAAGTTAGAAAGGAAGGTGGTCAACAATTTCAAATTAAAAAATTTACTGTACCTGTATCACAGCATTCTTTTAGCGGCGCATCAAAGCGGGCGTTGTAACAGCATTATTTTAGTGGCACTTAACGTGGAGCTCGATTAATTCATCTGTAAATTTTGCGGCAGTTGGGACGCGCAACGACATCATGCAAAGCGCTCTGCAGCTCTGCATTACGGCTACATGCACGGCCTATATTGCACCCTCTTGCACATGCGGTCATAACGCAACACTCTGTTGCAAAAGGTACTCTCGGTAACAATTTGCAATCACATGGTTTATGATGGAGAAAGCGATTTCAGTTCATACGGGAGTGAATTTCCCGCGCGATGGTGTTTTGAGGTCGACATGAATACGACTTTATGCCGTGCAAAGAAGTTTGAGGTTTTGCTTAAAAACTGCTTATATACGCTGCACAATTCAATTCTGCCACATGCAAAACTGATTCATGACCAGTGCGTACACTACATTTGATTTTCCAATGTTCCACCCTTAGATACTACATTGATCAAGAAGCGAGTTTTTAACCTTGAAATTTTGAAATTTGCCAAGCACTTGCTGTTCCAAGCAAGGTAGGGATCTTTAACTTGCGCGACAACACTCATCCAAACGAGGGGTATTTTTGTGAAAAATACTCGCCTTATATTTTGCAAGCAGACAGTGTCGGGATTCGAATCCGGGACCTTGGGATTAGTAAGAGCCGCCCGACTAGTGCGTACGCGGATACACGTCGTGAATATAAAATGTTACACTATTTGTATACATATTGTGGGGTGATAAGGTAATCTAGATATGGTAATTATAGAGAAGGACCAATTGCTTTTTGTAGCAATACCGATGGCAGTGTAGCGGTTATGTAATAAATAAAGCAACTACGACAAACTACTTAATAAAGGATATAAATACTTAAAGCCTGTGCCGCTCTGGGCAATAAAAGTCACACACAAAAAGGTTAGCGGACAACCAAGAACACGCACGGTTGGTGTGGTGTCGCTTCCAAAAGCTCTCATACAACTGTCTTCTGTAACGGTTCGAGTACGACTGTCCCTTCACGCACTCCCACTGCCGGCATAAAAGTTTCACTAAACTGTAGGGTACCCGCACTAATGGTATTTATTGTCACCAATACCAAATTGTTCGATGATGACGTAACATACCGCCCACCAAATTCATAGAATTTTGAAAAGGAGGGAAGTAGGTTGGGTGAAGGAAATCACATGGGATTTGACCTTGCTAGGAAAACAGGTAACGAAAGATAGGGTGGTACACTACAGCGAGCGATATTACCAACTATGCAAAATATATAAAATATATATATGAAAATAAACAAATATTTAAAAATAATATACTACCATACATGTAAGAAATGTGTATATACATCTAAACATAAAATAAAATTAAAATACCGGTAGCGGCGCTAGTTTGACTAAAGGTCGTTTTAATGTGCCATGTGCAGTTTTGATTTCAGCGACACGTATAATACCGTCCGCACCGGGAAAGGTATTAATAATACGACCAAACTTCCATTGAAGTGGAGAAAGCTGGTCGTCCTTGATGAGGACAATAGTGTCCTTTTCATTTTGTCGGACACCTACCTTAGAGTGCCAGTTAACTTTCTGATTCAGAGTATGTAAGTACTCATGGCTCCAGCGAGCTCAAAAATCTTGATGGAGTTTTTGCAGGAGTTTCCACCTGCTCTTTAATGATAAAACGTTGGCTGAATGGTCCTCATCTGGTGGTGCAGAAAGAGGCTCCATAGTTAGGAAATGACCTGGTGTTAAGCAACGCAAGTCATTTGGATCCGAACTCAAAGCGCAGAGTGGCCTTGAATTTAAAACAGATTTAATTTGAGTAAGAATTGTGTAAAGTTCCTCAAAGGTAAGTTTTTGTTCGCCGATTACGCGAGCTAGGTGTGTCTTTACCGACTTAACACCGCTTTCCCACAAGCCACCGAAGTGAGGGGCGCTAGGTGGATTAAATGACCACTTTACCTTTTCTGAGGTTACTGCACTATGCAGATAACTCGTAAGCTGACAATAGGCACCTACAAAATTATTACCGCAATCACTAAATACTTGAGAACAGCGTCCTCGACGTGCTATAAATCGTCGCAAAGCGGCAAGAAACGCGTCTGCCAACAAATCCGAAACAAGTTCAATATGTGCTGCCTTAGTGGCAAAACAAAATGCAAATATATGCCTTAAGAGTTTTAGAGCCTGGTAGGCGGCTAGCCTTTATAAAAAGAGGGCCAGCAAAATCAACACCAACAATACTGAACGGTTTGATTTGGGTAATACGTGCTGCCGGTAGGTCTCCCATAGGAAGAGTTACCAGGACCGGTTTGGTACGAAAACATTTATGACATGATGATAAATAATTTCGGATTGAATTTTTAATAGAAAGGATCCAGAAATACTGTTGGATAAGATACGCTGTGGTATTAACACCGGGATGGCAATACCTTTCATGAGTTGACCGAATGATAAGTTCGGTTAATCGGTGCCGCTGAGGCAATAACGCAGGAAACTTTTCGAAATACGAAAACGAAGAAGGTGTCAGGCGCCCACCTACTCTTAAGATATTTTGTGGATCAACAAATGGAGAAAGTTTTCGCAAGTTTTTAGGTAATTTACGGTTTGCCTTGATCGAAGCTATTTCCTTTGAAAATGTAACATTTTGTACATGCCGAACGATAATCATGAGAGCATTGTGTAATTCAATGTCTGTTAAGGGACCCGTATGACGTTGAGCCATGGGTTTAGAAAATCTATAAATGTAAGCCACGATGCCTTGGATATTATATAACGATGAAAAGCGACTTAGTAAAATGTCAATGACGTTTGGATCTGTTTGAGCGACAAATGTTAGGATCTTCTTTTCCGTAGTTACCTCAGCAATTGAGGTTGACAATGTTGGTTGAGGCGGCCACGAGTCACTAGGGTAGTGAAGCCATTCAGGCCCCGCCCACCATAGCGAACATTAAATAACCGCGCTTGGCATTAATCCCCGAGATGCAGGATCAGCCGGATTATGCGAAGATTTAATATAAAACCATCGACTAGGTGCAATGATTCCTTGAATGTGGCTAACACGGTTTGCCACAAAAGTTTTCCAACGAAAAGGTGGAGAACGTATCCAAGTGAGAGCGACCGTAGAATCACTCCACGCTGAAACATCGGAGATTTCAATCAAGCCTTGATAAAACCGAATAGTAAAAGAAAGTAAATCGGTTAATAAAACGGCGGCACATAATTACAAACGTGAAATTGAAATGCGCTTAATTGGAGCTACTTTTGTTTTAGCGGTTACAAATTGTACAGTTATTTCTCCAGTAGTTTGATTTATAAACTGGAAATATACTATCGCTGCATACCCTACCTCGCTAGCATCGCAAAACCCATGCAAATGACAAGTAAAAGGATCCGAAGGGGGGTAAACAACGTGGTAACTTTAATGACGATAATAACGGCAATTCTTCTTGATACTGCTGCCATTGAGACGAAATGTCTGCTGGTGGGATGTCATCCCAATTTAAACCTAACATCCACAGATGCTGGATTAGGCGTTTTGCAAAAAGTGTTAGTGGGGCTAAAAACCCTAATGGATCATATATTCTGGCAACTTGCGAAAGTATGTTGCGCTTTGTACATATTGGGTTTAATGGTTTAACCCGAAATGAGAAAATATTTTCTGTAGGTGACTATTGAAGACCTAATATTTTTATTGATTCGTCAGAATCAAAATCGAGAGAAGTATATTGGCAAAAATCTGACGGAATGCCTTCCAAAATAGAAGCTGAATTAGAACTCCATTTTCGAAGTTCAAACCCAGCCGAATGTAAAAGTCGGATAAGTTGATCTTTGATTTCTCGGGCCGAATGTATGGAATCTCCACCGGCGACGAAATCGTCAATATATAGATTTGACCGTATAGCCTCAGCGGCTAACGGAAACCTTTTGCTTTCGTCAATGGCTAATTGCTGAAAAGTTTTTAATGCTAGATAAGGCGATGATTTAAAACCATAGGTCACTGTATTAAGCTGATAAGACTGAATGGGTTCTTCTGCGGAGAACCGCCACACAATTAATTCAAATCATCGAAATTGGGTATTTGCTTCGGATCCGATTGGAGTTCAAAGCGTTTTCTAGTGAATGGATCGAGTTATTCTAAAAGAAAATCGAACAGAATGAAGTTCCAATGTTCAGTAGGAAATTTTAAGTTAGTTAGAACAGCAAGGTTCTCTGAAAAACAATCAATAAGTGCCCTAAGTTTCTTAGGGTCTTCTGATTTTAACGGTGGAAAGTCTTTCATAGCCTTCCAATGCAAAGTTGCTAATAAACGCGGATCGCTAAATCGCTCACGCAAGGCATTATATGAAATAATAAAATTATCCCCTGAAACAGGTACAGATTTAATAATTTTCAAAGACTCCCCGCTACAGCAAATAATAAGGTAATTTAATTTTTCAATATTGGTCAATGACGCATTATTATAAACAAGACTGTCAAATAAATCAATGAAAGATAAGAATTCAGTTACCTCATTATTAAAATGTGGGAGCTTTAACGGTAACAATTTTGTTGCCGTACTGTTTGATGTACTTTCAATAATTTGTGGTTCTCGCATTTCTTGCAGCGTTTCAAGATGGAGCAGTATGCAATAATAAGCAGTATCTACCTCTTTCCGTAAAGCGCTGAAAGCTAATAATTCTGCTTCGTTACATGACTCTTAGACATCAATTAAAACTCTATTAAAATTGGAGTAAATGTTATTTACTCCCCTTGTTTGAATATGGAATAACGTTTTTAAACTTGAATCACTTTGTATAGCGTTGCCAAGTTCCAACATTTCGATAATCCGTATTCTAAGTAATTCGAGTTCTGCCAAATGTGTTTTTTTTTGGGAGCCATAATGACACTGTTATTCTGAAAGACCTACAATAAAATGCTGTAAACGGTAACCGCTCAGCTGTGCGCTGAGGAATATTAAATATTATGGGTTGTTCAAGGCACGAAAATGTAAAATAGCGCATAAATCAATAAATCACGTTTATGACTATTAGCCTGCAATGGGTCTTAAGAACCACGTTGAAAACCTAGCGGTTTGTCAAATTCTTACAAAGCGCTTAGATAAAATTTACAGTTTAAAAACGGGCGGCTTTTACATCAAAGCTCAGAGGGTCCACCAACATTTAAAAACATGTGGTTAACATATTTGCAGGAAAGATGCAGCTTTTACATTTTATTACTCCTGCAAATGTGTTCAATATTTTAGGTTTACAAACCGAGCAGGTTTGTGTGTAATACAAAACGTGCAATGGCTTTTAAATGCAAAGCAAATCCTTTTACCTTTCTTATTTGAGAAGTATAAAGCGAATTATAATTTTCACGTTGCCGTGTGTTTTATATGCCGCTAAAATAAATTTAAGACTGAAAACTAACAAATTTTATGTTAAAGGATTTATTTGTAATTAACCGCTTGGTTTAATTACGGCAAAATCGCTTAATTTAATGTAAAGAGAGTATATAGCTAATATTGTACATATTTTAACCCGCTAAATGTGGGGTTTGAACACAAATTTAAAAGCTAAAGTAAATGATTAAAAACACGCTCGCTGAAATGCAAAATAATATTCAGTTTAGGACATGCGTATAACATTGGACTGGGGTGATAAGGTGATCTAGATATGGTAATTATAGGGAAGGACCAATTGATTTTTGTAGCAATACCGATGGCAGTGTAGCGGTTATGTAATAAATAAAGCAACTACACAAACTACTTAATAAAGGATATAAATACCTTAAAGCCTGTGCCGCTCTGGGCAATAAAAGTCACACACAAAAAGGTTAGCGGACAACCAAGAACACGCACGGTTGGTGTGGTGTCGCTTCCAAAAGCTCTCATACAACTGTCTTCTGTAACGGTTCGAGTACGACTGTCCCTTCACGCACTCCCACTGCCGGCATAAAAGTTTCACTAAACTGTAGGGTACCCGCACTCATGGTATTTATTGTCACCAATACCAAATTGTTCGATGATGACGTAACACATGTATTTACCAATAACGTAGATTATCAATAAGAAATCATTGAGGTCGGATCCATAATCATCGACCTTGCTAAACAGATACATTTTAGCTCGATAGGGTAAGGGTCTATTAATCTACAAGTAACTGTCCTTGTCACCGCTACCTAGCTACACCTGCACATTTTAAAAGGGCGATCATTGTTATACTCTGCTGATACCCATAACAAAAGTGGACACCAACTGTCGACTTTATTAGTTTTTGATTTGACTCGATCCAAACCCGTAACGCGTATTAATCATAATAAATTAAGATAGTGCAACATAGTGCAGTAATGCATGAATGCAGCGATAACTACTCATAAATAGATTTATTCTACACATAGGCAAATATAAATTATACATTAGTTAAATGAAGCCCGAAATTATATTGCTAGCGTTTACTTCGAACTACAGTTACATTTTGCAAAGATTTCGGTGCATCTGTTCTAGTATTTGTGTACCGTCATCGGTTTAATAGATAGATTTGATTACTAAATTCAGTATGTCAAACGTAGTGAATGTTTGAATTAGAAATGCTTCATAAAGCTCTAGTTGTATCACTTTAGGGATTGCATATAACCTATTTGCAAGAATTTATTGATTCGTATTATCCTACGCAACGGTGTATTGTTAGGATGTTAAATCATTACATTGTTATTATCCAGTTTTAAATATAATATAATCGTTCAGAGCAAATAAGCGCTTTATATCAATATAATTTTACCCTAGCAGGGTGTAGGGATTTTACCATCATTGAACTATCCTTTTTAATATTATTCTTAGAAACCAATTTTTGTTTGTAAAACATATATACAAATCAAACTAAAAATAAAATTCATGTATTTAGCCCCAGATACATTTAAATTTTCATCGCTTGTGCATTAACAGACACGAGGTTATAACACCTGCAATAGATAGGTTATGTATCATATATTATAAGCTTTTACTTAACCTTCCTTTTATGTATTATTATGCATTTTATACAAAAATATTTTGTATTAATAGCTTTACCAACTTGCAATTATACAGAATATTCCGTTTAAAATTTCTATTTGAAATTTGCAAAAAATTTAGGAATTATTGCAAACATCGTATATAAATAAGCTGCCAAATATTTGCAGATTTAACAAGGAACGATCTATATTTATCTATGTACCAAATTTTAGCTAAAAATTTTTAATCTGAACGAGTCCACACATTTTTAAATAAGACGTTTCTTCAGAAATTTCATGAAAAAAATTCATAACCTGGCAACGCTGCATTTAAAACAAAAAGAAAAAATATGGTCATATAGCATTTAAAAGGGAGCAATCAAAATGTGAACTTCACCTCATCCGTTGGGCGATGAGCAGCGGGGAGTAAAGAAAACTAAAATAATTATTAATTAAGAAATGGAGCGCTACTGCATCTAGCAAAATTAAAATAATATGCCAACCTTGGAATGGTACAGGAATCCTAGAGTCATGTATCGTAATCACAATCAATAATCACGAGCATGAAGTATACTTGAAAAAGAATTTTTATAAAATGCAAACACGATACCGCAGCATCTCAAAATTCAAAAAAAAATTAATATTAAGGATACTAAATTCTTGTTACGTAAAACGACTTCAACTTTTCTACAAATAATTATACACCGTTCTGAATAAGTTATAAAATTTTTTCTTTCTATGATTATAATCTCAACAGAAAAGGAATTGAACTGTCCTTTTTTCTTGACCGATGATCGAAGAAAAGGGGGTGTCTTCCAACTAGCTAGAACCTTAACTTCTGCAGAGGCCACTGAGACGTGGTCGCAGGTTGCTATGACTCTATGGTACTAACAAAATTTATAAATAAATGAAAAAGGGTTCTACGAAATCCTAATATTAAAAAATAATAAGCAATGCGTATCTTGGAGGAAGACGAGGAAACTTTCAGTTTTAGAAAATAGTTTTTCTGGATGAAAACACAGCCCAGCTTCTTAAATAAGGTTATTCTTATTAATAGAGAGAGAGCACTAAGAGTTTTTAAATGCGTTTAAATTTATAATTATATATATATATATATATATATATATATATATATATATATTACTCATATTTAGACCAGGGTAGAAAATTAAATAATCACATCAAATAATTCTAATCACCGTGTATAAGGAATTTCATTAAATAATACGCTTTATTAAAACCTTGAAGCATAAATAAACTCGGTCGTTTCAGTAAAAATAAGAAATTTAAATTATTTATAAGACGCTTTATATCAAAAGAAGCAGTATTGAAAAGCTCTGCGTGTAATGTAATTATTCCTAAACAAAGAGAAATTACGTGCAAAGTTTATATTAATTAACCCTATTTTAAGTAACCGGTAGTAAAACAAAGTGTACATATAATAATTAATATTTAAGTTGTATTCGCTAAAAATGAAAAGGATAGAAATCAATTTTAATTGGAGTTAATTAAACCGTTAATAACATATAATACCTATAGAAACTTGTAAAAACCCAAGATTAAAATACCACGGAATAAAGCTCTGAGAATTAATATTATTTTGAACACCTGCGTAGTTTAAATATCACATTCGGCGTAAATTTTGCAGATAATTAATGTTTCAAAGAATCTTGGGAAAACGTCGCATAATAGTTACGAGAATTGCTAAAGCTGGGTTATTTCACACTCCATGTGGACTAAAATAATCGATAATAAAGAATATCAAGTTGCACCAATAAGAACACGGTAGAGAAGGAAAGAGAAAATGCGTCAAGCAAAGACACATATTGTAAAAGGCGGATTTAAGCAACGTCACGGGGTCACAATTGGTTAAAAATAGGATGCAAATATCAGAGGTAGAACAACAATTTCTGTACAAAATCAATTAGTTTTTCTCGGACATGCTTGCGTGCCGTGTGGAAATTTTCTGAGATTTAAATGGGGCAAGTGAAAATTCGTAAAATCGACGTGCGAGCAACAGACTGGGAACAGAGCATGAGAAATTCTAGAAACTGGCCGATTTAGAGACTCGACCGACAGACAGGCTTTTTGCTATATATACCGAGATGAATATAAACAAGCTCTCTTAGACTTTTGACGATTCGATGCGTTAAAAGCTCGTACATACGCGACTTGATTGAAGATATTAAACCGTGCATTTTAGTTTGATTAAATAATTTAAAGTTTGCTAGTATATTTTAGTGATTCAAAATAGCTTGTTATTTACGTGCTAACATGAATGTACTTCAGTGCACTTAGATACAAGGTAATAAAATTTAGTTTCACTGTATCAATTAGCAAAATTTACAACGACGAATGTATACACAAAAGTAGGCAGTTTTGGCGTATATATTGGTGACAGAAGCATGAATTTCTTTGCTATTTTCGGGGTGTTAATAATTAAATGGTTCAAATACGTGTCTGGATCCATGAAACAAGGGTCAGATAAACACAGATAAGTTCCGGAAAGGCCCAGAAACGACTTTGAATGGATGGTGATGGAGAAAATTTTAAAAGCGTAGAGAATCAGAAGCCGTAAATATAATCCTGTTGAATGGTGTGATTAACTAAAGAAACGATACTTTGAAGCTACGAGGACAGTAACCTTCAGGTAAATTATACTATTTTGTTTGACAATTTTGTGTGTATTGAATGACTTTATAATTGATTTACTTTAAATGGACATTAGTGAAATTGTTCTAACCATAAAAGTTTAATTTTAAGATGAAATTTGCTTGTTTAAGTAAAAGGGTATTTTGTTTTGATGTTCGGGAATATGATGAAAATGTGGGTATGTCTTTGAGCTCAATTAGACGATCCTGGTTAATTAACGTAAAGGGGTGGTAGATGCTCCCTTTATACTCAGACTCCGGTCTGCTTATATTGTTATATTAATTACTAGGCATCCAGCAAGGACTTTAATTCTGGATGCACATTAAAATGATAATAAAATTAATCTTGAAATTTTTTTTGAAAACTGAATTTTATGCTGAAATTTAATTTGAAAAGTTAATGTATTCTGAATAGGGATGTAAATAGAGTTAACGTTGATGTTTGTGGTAGGAATGTGTTGTTTTTTTTTATGAATGAGGAGGTTTATAACATTAGGTGAGCAGCCGAGGCGAAAACCGTAGTTCACGGATTTTGGAGGTTACACAGCAATATATATATATTAATATATATATATATATAATATATAATATATTAATATATATATATATATATATAATATATTAATATATATATATATATATATATATATATATATATATATATATATATATATATTGTTGTGGATTCAAAGAGTTCAATCAGTGGGCAATAATAAAATTTCAACAACTCTTTATAAAGAAAAGAACAAATTAGTTACGCGCAAAATTTATTTAATTCATTTAGGGAGTACGGACAAGTATTGACGTATTTTTATATTTAATAATTGAAATGTTAAAATTACATAAAGGAAAAACAGTTTTAAAGCAAATAGAAGTTCAAGGATACGTATAATTAATTTTAATTTATTTTAATCCAACGGAGAAATATAAAGTCTAGGAATTGTTATATTAAACGATCAATAATTAACAAACACTTGCGTTTTAAAAAGATTACGTTTGACGAAATTATGAGCATATTACAAAAGGTTTTCATAGAAATTATGTTCAACCGTCAGTTTAGATAAATAACAAGGCTAACAAACATCTTAAAGAGCAAGGGAAATGCACAATCTGTTATATACAACAGATAGAGACGGATATAAAGACGTTGGGATTGAAAATGCACGTAGGCATAACGTGGAGTGGAGATGAGTCTAATCAATATCGATTTTCTATAAACTCAAGTGGAGTTTTGAACGAGACAGCAGACATGCATAAGAAAGAGATAAATATAGTTTAGGCGGGATTTGTGACGACAGAAAATTTTATCATTGGTTAAAAACAGACAGTTTTCCAAATGTACAGACACGCGACAGTTGAAAGCAAATCGGTGATACAGCACGTAGCAAGTTAC
Source organism: Platerodrilus igneus (assembly GCA_036346225.1). NCBI lineage: Eukaryota > Metazoa > Arthropoda > Insecta > Coleoptera > Lycidae > Platerodrilus > Platerodrilus igneus. Next base: position 5,053,001 of record JARFIW010000333.1, on the reverse strand, counting down.
AAAATTTTACGAATTTCGAAACGGCCATATTCAAAATTGTGGGAATTAGATTTGAAAATAAGCTTTTCGCTAGAAGAGCGTCCACGAGGGGGTTTTTGAAAGTATATAAATACTCAACCTACGTTATTAACACTCTCTTGTCTTCTATTTGTTTCTAGTTTACTTTACTGCGATAAAGTACTGAATGCTGACCACCATAACAATAAAGCTTTCTTGTAAAACAGTAGTAGCGGACACCTAATAAGTGACGTGAAGCACGAGTAGTGCATTGTAAATTAATAAAGGTCCGTCTACTACAATACAAAGCACAACAATCAATAAATGGACGCATAATATATGTGGGGTAAGCATCACAAATAATCAAGTTTGTATGCATGATATACGGAATGGTACTGTGAGACTAGGCGCTTGGCTCGCAGAGGTGGGAGATCGTGGAAGCCTGTGGATTCGCTGAGTAGCACGGTGAATGGAACCGAAGTCGAGGTGTTCTGGCAATCATCTTCGAAGGAAAGAAGGCCTGAAAAATTCTCCAGGTAATTTACTTGAAATTTCTGTTGTTTGATAAACATTTGTGAAATTGTGTGCTGTGTTGTTGACTTCTTGGGGCAGATTTATGGTTGTAAAAACTTATTGAAAAAGATAAATGTGCTGGACAATTTATTGAAGTTAAATATTAAAAAGGGGTGTATTTAAAACATTCAAAATTTTATTCAGGATATAAATTGAATTGTAAAGGGTAAACGGGTCTGTTAATTTTATTTTAATTTATGCAAGGTGTGTGCAGTCAATTTAGGGTAACATGTGGGGCCCATCTACTCATATCTCATTAAATTTGTTTGAAAATAATTAGAAAAATCAAGGACTTTAAAAACATACAATATTTTGAGTTTTATAATTAGTGTATCAAACTGTTTTTAACACATGTGAATATAATTTGTCTGTTAATAGCTGTAAATAAAAGGTTGTATGATTGTTGTATTATTTGGTGATTTTATTGAATGATGTGCGTATGTACGCATAAGAGCTTGAAAAATCGATAATACCAAGGTGAAATAAACAAACAACAATGTTTTCGGATGTAGGTCGGTCTTGCCGATGAAAATTTTGCTCTTATCGCCGGTTTAATCTAAGGTGTAGCTGGTAGTGGAGAATCTGTAGTGTAGTGTAATGTTGTGGGAGTGGGGATGATGGTGCAGAAGATAATAGTTTTAAAAATGCATTTTGGAGAGGATTTTAGCTACTTTATAGTACGGAAGGTTTAGTGATTAGGATTTCGTTAATAAAATGGTCAAATTGGAGGAGATAGTTTATTAGGAAATTTATAGTGGGTAGTGGGGCAAAAAGATCTAGTGGGATCGCGTGTTTTAAGTGGAAATGATGGGGAACGAAGTTGGGGTATAAGTATGTTAGGGGGTGGGGGATTTCAGGAATATTTTGATTGGAGCAGAGACAGTAAGGAGAGGGGATTAATTGGAAAATGTAATTTCTGTCGAAATTTGCCGTGGTCTATCAGGAATTGAACCGTGGATCGGTTGGAGTAGGAGATATGGTCGGGAATGTCCGCGATTTTTGGAAAAATGTTGTATGTGTGTCTGCCGGTGGTGTCGTTGACCCATTGGTTTTGCCATGTGTATGTTAGTGAATCATTTATTAGGTTTATTATGTTTGTCCTTGTCATTGTTTCGTATTCTACGGATAGAAGGGTGCGGTCATGTAACTGCATTGTGCTTTTGTTCTTAAGATTGCGGATTTGGACTTTGGATTGGAGCAGGATGTTTAGAGGTGGTTGTTTCATAATAGTATATAATGCAGAGGTGGGTGAGGTTCTGAATACTCTTGTAGAAAATAATAGGAAAGGTCTTATAATTGGATTTAGGTTTCTGCGGGAATGGGATGTTGTTAACGGGTACCAGGAATCAATTGCATAGCTTAGCTGAAGGATTAATTTACGACTGGAACGAGTCAGTTCTGTGGATTTTGCTATGGATTGATATATATTGTTTAGGATTAATTTTGTTTGGAATCGGAGATATAATAGGCGAGCAAGCATTTTGAGTCGGGATTTTGTTTAGATGCCAAGATACTTGGTTGATTCGGAGAGGGTTATGGGTGTATTGAATAAATGTATTGTAGGGGCTCGTTGCAGGTGGCTTTTTAATAGGAGGATCTTTGATTTAGCTGGTGATAAGGGTTGTTTATTTAGTAGGGACCAGGATTCAATACGTTGGATTAGAATGCGGACGGTGTTTTCTAAGGATCTTCGGGAGTTTCCGTGTATAAAGTAAGGTAAGACCGTTGGCATAGGCAAATGTTGAGATATTAGGGTAGTCTATGTCTAGGAGGGAATTTATGGAGAGGTTTCATAATGTAGGTGAGAGGACTGATCCTTGCGGACAGCCCTGGGATAGGGACTTTGTGATGAAGATGTAATTGGAGCTAAGGGTTGCAGTTCGTGAACGTAAATAAGATTTTAGGATTTGGTATATATTACGTGGAAAGTTGGATTTTTAAATTTGTGATAGGATATTAGAGGAGATTAAAGGCACCATTGTGTAGTTGCCAGAGGCACATGGTCTACTAGATATCCTAATTCATCCTCAAGAAAGTGAAGAGATTGTTTGTGTGGTGGTTCAACTCGGCCAACTAATGCACTGCTAACTGTACCTACCCACAAATTTACACTAAAACAATTGGAAGCACTATAGCCTTGGGCCCGTTTTGTAGAAGACATTGTGATTTAACTTTAACAAACCATATATATTTTGCAGTTTTAGCTACAACTTGGCGAGGAAAGCTTTTTTATAGATCTTAATTGATTTGTAGTGACTTCATCGTTATTTTTTTCTGTTTGGTTAGTACGAGGGCTATTTTTCTTTCAAGGTCCGATCGGTCGCGAAATAAAAACTCCCCTAAAAATCGGATGAACCAGTGCGCAGATGTGTTGCGCAGCGTCACTAGTATGGCTGTCAATCGCGTCGCGTCACTTCCGTTTAGTTGTGTTCACGTAGGTAGCACGTAAACATGTCTACAACAATAGCATCTCCCGCCAAGTGTGAAATTCGTGCGGTAATTCGATTCCTTCAGGCTGAGGGGTGTATTGCAGCCGAAATTCATCGACGAATAAGTACTGTGTACGGTGAAACTTCAATGAGTGACAGCAAAGTGCGACAATGGTGCAGAAACTTTAAAGCAGGACGTACAGATATTCATGATGCAGGCGGTCAGGGAAGGAAGTCAGTGTCAACAAAGACACATGAAACGCTGGTTAGGAGGACAACATTTTGGCACAGACATTGAGCTGCAAACCAGCGTACAAACATGGCCGAACACACAGGCGGCTACGTTCTACAACGAGGGTATTGGGAAGTTGGTACCACGCTACGACAAATGTCTAAATCTGAGTGGCGACTATGTAGAAAAATAGAGTAATTATGTAAGTACTTGTTACAAATAAATAATTTTTTATTTGTACTGTGGTTTTTATTTTGCGACCGATCGGACCTTGAAAAAAAAATAGCCCTCGTACAATTGTTTTATGTTTTCTTGTAGAGAATTTTCTTTACTATTCAACAGTATAGGTTATGCTATAAAATTTTTGCAAAAAAATGCAATAATTGATTTAAGCTGGAAGGCCATAAAATTAAATCTTATGTAAAAATTAGTAATTAAAAACAACCATACAGCCTTAAAATCACCTTTTGAACTGTTACTAGTGTACCTTAATGACTAATGATAGTGATAATACAACAAAACGAAAATAAAATAAAACTAAATGAATTGTTCAAACTGCAGGCCACTATTGTCTACGCACAACTGGTATCTTCGGTTCACACTATTTACTACTCGGAATAAAACATCTTTGCGAATATCCCTGATAGCCTGGCCAACGCGGTCTCTTAGTTCGTCTACGATTTGAGGTAATGTTATAAAAACTTTGTCTTTTAATTCGCCCCATAGAAAAAATCTAGGAGTGATTAAATCGGGTGGACGAGGGGGCCATTTAGTTAGTCCATCAGTACCTATCCAGTCCTGTCAAAACATTTCTTTTAAACAAATTGTACTAATATTGGCGTTGTGGGCAAGGGCACCATCTTGATAAAAAAAACACATTCAGTCTCATAGTCAATGGAGTTTTGTCCAGATATGTGGTTAAAGCAATAAAGTGATGTGAAGCGTCGGACAAAGCGAAATTATGGCAGAGTCGTCCAATTAAAAACAGGACCACGAAGGATGTTATAACAGTTATGGGAGTTACGGTAGACGGGGGAATATTTCCTGAGACATGGGAGCGGATATTTTTGAAGAGTTCGGGATCACGTGAAGGATGGTATGAATCAGGGCTATGCGTGTCGTTTATCTTGGACAGTTGATCGACAATTGCCGGAGAGGATGTGTGCATGACTAAGCAAGCCAAAGAAGGTAGTACATCCGAGAAGCGCATGTTTGGACGTTTAGATGGCACAGGAAACTTTCGGAAAAGTGACATCCCAGCGACGCTTGTTACCACGAATATAGAAAGCAAACATGGTTTTGAGGGAACGGTTAACATGCTCAGTAGGATTGGCTTGGGGATGGCAACTGGCGGTGAAAAGGATTAGGAAATGATAACGGGCATACAAGGAAGTGAACTGATGTCTCCGGAATTTGTACACCGTTATCAATGATAAGGTGTTGGGCAACACCGAAAAGTAGGAAAATTTAGTCATAAATGATTTTCGATACGGATACTGCAGTGGAGCTATCCATAGGTAAAAAAAGAGAAAACTTAGTAAAGTAATCCGTTCCTAAAGGGGTATAGCAATAACCACGGGTGGAGCAAGGAAGAGGACCTACGTTGTCACAGGAACCAGGACGAGCAAACTGTTCAACTTTGTGAGCAGCACAAACCGGACAACGTCGGATGTAACGAGCGACGTTAGCTCTGAAACAGGACCCGTAAAATGTAGTAAATGGGCAGAAATTTTGGTCACGACACAATGACTAGAAGTAGGAAGATCGTGATTGTCGAATATCATATGTTTAAGCTGATCAGAAGGTACGACGGTTCGCCAATCATCCGGAGATTCAGCAACGATCAAAGTTTTGTGATGACGGAAAAGAATATTGTTACTACGTGATATCGAAAAATTCTTCAGAAGGATAATGTACCTCAGTAATGGTTACAATTTCAAGTTTGTTAGACATTTACAGTGTGTCCTAAATTCGAGCAAAAATATATAGTTATATATTTTTTAATTGAACATCCGGCATTTTATTTTATTTTTGAAGTCTATTTTAATAAGTAGTGTAACCTTTTTGAAGGTTTCCTATACTTATTATTGTTAGTTTTCGATTTATTTGCTTTTATTGAAAATGTGTTCTTGAAAAAAATGAATTGCATTTAATTACGTAACCATTAAAAGACGCTTTTTTTTCTGCTAGTGATCAACATTGTTGGGGTCTTTCCACTGATATACTTAAAATATTAAGTTAATATACGGGGTGTTTTTTTGGAAAAGCACCAGGAACATTAATTTCTACTGAGCACTTAAATCTCTTAAAAACGAAACACTACAACCACAGCGCGTGGACGTATAGCCGTACCTACAAGTAATTATAAAAAAAACAAAAATTAACCTAGAGCAAATAACTACCTAACCAACTAATTGCTTTGATCAGCAGTAAAAGAAAGAAAGTTTTTAATGTCCATACTTTTGTTTGGACCGGTTTAATAAGTTAAGAATATTGAATCTATAACAATTTGTGTTAAAAGACTAGCAAAAGCTCAAGTCCGAAACGGCTTTTCTAAATTTGCTCTGGTTATTCGACTAATTGGGCAATTACCGTTACTTTTTTTTGTTAAATGTTGAAAAACAAAATTTTATTGACCTACAAAAAACTATAAATTGCTTCCACGTGTCGAAATAGATAGCTTTAGATTAACTCGGATGAGATTAGCACCTTAACATTCTTGATCTCGCTAAATAAGGAATCATACCAAAAGTAGCACGGCTCACTGACAACGTGAGCATAGCCGATTCAGTTGGCTTCCAGTTATACTGGATGTTCCAAAAATTTGTCTAAAATCTTTATTCTTTATGTAGCCCCAAAAGAAAAAGTTTAGTGGATTTAGATCAGGTGATTTGGCTGGCCACTCAATCGTTCCTTTCCTATCTATCCAACGATTATTGAATTCTCATTGCTGAAACCAAACCTCATCGTATTCTTCGCCAGCTATCTCCTGTATCGCTGGTACTCCTTCCGCTTGCAATAATTCCAAATACTTCTAACCATCTAAAGTCCCATCTATGAAAAAAGGTCCAACTATTTGGTCCCTAAAAATACCTACCCAAACACTTAATTTTTGCGGGTACTGCATGTGATGTTCGCGCAACCAGTGAGGATTTTCATTGCTCCATAATCTGCAATTGTGATGATTCACTTTAAGACAACGAGCGATTGAAAATTGGGATTCTGAGCACTCCTTCCCATCATGTTCTCACAAAATTCCAATCGTCGGTCTGAATCATCTTCATTTAATTCTTGATGAGGATTCATTTTGTAGGGATGAAATTTAATGATCTTTAAATTCCTAAAAATCGATGTCTGACTAATGTCAAGCTGTTGAGAGGCTTTTCTAATAGATAAATGCGGGTATTCGATGAATGATTGGGCCACTTTCATTTGCCGCTCGTTTGAGATTTCAATTTTTGGCTTTCCAGATTTCGGACGATTCTTATTAGTCCCAGTTTCTTTAAACAGCCTGATTGCATTTGAGACAGTGGACTTACTAATGTCTGTTAAGCCTACTCGAAATGTTTTATTAAACAACACCATCACCTCGTCATACGACCTACATCTATCACCCCAACCTCTCATAATTAATAAAGTAACTCTCTCTCTCTCTCGTTCTGTTAGAGTAGCCATGGCAAGAGAAAAGGAAAAAATAACAAGTAAAAAATTTGAGGAAACAGCATTAACGGCAAAAAAATTAATCTCACTAACTATCCTGAAAAGAAGGAATTAATAATTAACCTTACTAACTATCCTGTAAGAGAAGTGAATTCAGCGAAATTAATTGTTATTCAAAAGTCATAAAATGACAATTAAAAAACAGAATCGGCACTGTTAGAGAGTCGAATTAAAATTACAATTGAAAACCAGAAACAGCACCAAAAGCAATAAACTCCACTAACTATCTTGAGAAGGGCTGTTAGAGAAGCGAATGCAGCAAAAGTAACTGTTTCAGTTATCAAGAATAGAAATACTAAAACCATCAAACCTGCCAGATCAATATACTCAACTAAATATTAGAAGTGCAGATACAGCGAAATTAAGAGGGCAGTAAACGGGGGTGGTTGAGATTTTCAAAAACTCAACAATTTACGCCAAATTCGGTACAGGGGAGTTTCCCGGTTGCCGATTGAGATTCTGCACTTGATTTTTGGAAATTCAAGATGGCGGATCCAAGATGGCAGACGAGATTTTTAAAAAACAACCAATTTATGCCAAATTCGGCACATGGGGGGTTTTACCGGTTGCCGATTGAGATTCTGCACTCCGTCAAAAACTCAACCAATTTACGCTAAATTCGGTACCGGGGGTTTTTCCAGTTGCCGATTGAGATTCTGGAATTTTTGGAAAGTCAGAGTTTAAGATGGCTGATCCAAGATAGCCGACGTGATATCTTAACAGATTTGAGTGAATCAAATGAAAAATTGTATAATTTTGAAAATCGAAACAGAACATACTTATATCAACAAATCAATGAAGTTGATCATCACGAGGAAATTAAATTTTGTCAAAACATGATGGAAAGAATTATTCAGTATTTTAATTTTGAGTTACTATTTATTCAAACAAATCGACATTTCAAGTCAATCGTTGCAGAAGGAAATAGTCTCAATGATTCATGAAATAGCTGTTAAAATTTCAAATTAATAATTATTGCATAGAACGGAGAGTAACTATTCAGCCGCTAGCTAAGATCCCTTATTTAACTCTACTTATTTTTTTCTTTTACGGCTACTTAAAAATAATCGTGCACGTTACTATACCAATAGATATGACAAAGAAAAGACAGTGGTTGCGCTAATATTACACCTGATACTTTAGGAGTGCCATTGAAAATTTTGATGTCCGTCTGCTAGGATTTTGATGGAAAACATTTTGAACCGAGAATGTTAGCCTTGCCTTAACTGGCCGAGTTTCCTCTCCTTGCCTTAACTGGTTGGGAATCTTCGTCTCGCCTTGACTGGCTTTTCCTTAAATAGCAGTGATATTTCCTTGCTTTTATTCGCTGGGATTTTCGCTTTAGGCTTAGAGGTTTCATTTGAAAAAATAAAGTTGACCTTGAAATGACCATGAAGGACAAGGTCCAGGTCAAATCCAAGGTCACTATTGAATAGCCCGTGAAAAATCCTAAAACATTATTCTTATCAAATTAGGCCAAAATATCCTGTAACACAATTTTAACATGTTGACCTAATTGTTAAACTCATGAACTGTTGGCCTCACATGCGCTTTCTAGTTAAATGCTAAAAAAATTGTATTATTTGTTGTACTACTAATCACACACCCTACACAAGAATCTTAATCCTTAGAGCACTTACGTCTGATCTGTTAAAAGAAAGTCAAACCATAATTCACAATCTCCGATATTTATTTCAAACCTTCAACGTTTTCTAATGTATTCACTAAGTCACTTAGTACTTCGACATTGTAAAAATCACTCAGCAAGTGACAAACTGAACCAATATCAGCTACATGACGGCCTGGAAATCGACACCGATAAATGTGCGCATCATATTTTGACAGCATAAACCAAAAAATATAACGTATTCTACGATAATAAATCAATAAAATGTTCCTTAATCAAAAACTGAACAAATTAAGGGTGGCTAGGAATAAAATTCAGTTTCTAAGGAATCATATAAAAATATGCATTAAGATTACATTTGATCTATTGATGAAATACTAAAGTAGATCAATGCAAATTATGCTTTAAAAAATGTTGTCCGTATGCTTGCCTACTTGTTTGTAACACCCATGGAAAATTACCCGCTGGCACATCTCAACGAGGATATTGGCGAGTTCACTTCAAATACGTTCCTTTAACTGTTCAAGACTGACTGGGGGATCGAAGTATACGCAGCATATATATGCAGCAAAAAATCCATTTGTGTAAGGTAAGGCGACTTTGGAGGTCAGGAGTGTCACCACGTTTAGAGTTAAGGGTGCTTGGGAACAATTCACTGAAAGCATTAATAGACAGTTGTGTAGTATGTGTCGTGGCACCATCCTATTGAAACCACGTCGTATCATCGTAACCACTAAGTTTTATGTAGTTGCCGTAAAAAAGTTACATATCATTGCACAATAACGTTCGCTGTCAAGTGTCACCCACGGTCTCAGGCGTCTTCAAAAAATAACGATTGATTATTCCAGTTGCCGTCATAGAGCACCAAACTATACCTATTTTGGAATGCGTAAGCTTTTGTTGTTTCTGTGTTGGGTTGTTGAAAGCCCGGTAACGGTAATTCTGCTGTTTATTGCGCAGCTGTCTAATTGGAAGTGAGCTTCGTCCTAAAGAAAATTTTATCCAAACCACCATCCTTCCCAAACAAATTTACAGTGTTTCACAAAAACATTTCTACACTGATGGTCCGCAGGCTTTAAAAACAGTATCATCTTAATTTTGTAGGATTGAATGTGTAAATCACTTTTAAGACTTTGTTGCACACTTGATCGACCAATAATAGGTAATGCCTGTGCATGTTTTCGACCTAGCGTTTTGAATGTCGGGTCATCTCATGAGGTACCGCTGCAATAGTCTTCAAGTATCTAATACAGTTTATACGACCTGTATGGTTTTGATTTACAGCCGATCCTAAATATACTTTTCACCCACATTTTCAGTAAATTTGTGATAGGTGCATCAACTACACTCCGAATATTGTAGTGGTTGCAAAATTGCCGCTCTGTCGCTGTATATGAATCATTCGTTTGAAGCATTTTTTTTATTCACGGCTTAGTCTGGGAATTACCCGAAGGGTGAGCAATGAGAATGGGCGTGGGTATGACGTAAACTCAATTATGAACAAGCATGGAAAGAAAAAAGGGGAATTGGGCGTCACTGTATCTATATGAACAATAAAATAAACACAAGTATTCTATGAGAAGATACAGAAACTCACTAGATGTAAGGGTTATCAAAAAACTTACAAGTTATATGAACTAACACATGTGGAAACCTCTTGAACGTGTCTACATCTGTTTCTATCACGATGACCCTGAAAGAAAATGTTACACAACAAACTTTTATTAAAAAGACACCATTTGTGTCTTTCGATAAATGAGCATAACGATATTTATAAGCTAATGATCTTGAAATTACCACACCAAAAGTGTCTTAAAAATGGATATCAAGAATAAATCAAATGCAACATGTATATAATTTTGTACTGTTTCAGCATTCCTCCAATTTCCTTATTCAAAATTTATTTTCTCAACTGTAGTCTTATTAAAGTTAACTACCCGTAGAACAAAAAACTTGAATCAAAAATGTAATTTAATGTAAATGTAAATGTAAATGTTAAATGGAGTTACAAGTATAATATAAAAAATTGATTTCTGATGAACTATAAATCCTTCTCTATATAATGAGACCTTACTGTTTAGTATTACTTTAAAACAAAATTCATATTTCCCAACGGACAAATCTGTGGAGTGGTTTACATATGTATTAAATGAATTTAGTTCATATTCCTCATAAAAAATCTAAATCGCATGTAACTAGTTTAAATAAATAAAATTTCAAATTTATTATGGCATAGAAATGACACAATGAATCTACTAAATATTGGACAACTGTAACTAAACCTATTTAGACAGGAAGTGGACTTTGTAATCTCTTTGTTTTTGAACACGTGTGTACTTCACGTGTCTTACAGAATAACTTCAGATTACTTTTTAAAGAACCATATTTTCGTTTGTTTCATTTTATTTAGCACAATTTTAGAAAATAACCCTGTTATCTAGTTAAGAAAATATTATTATTTCTATAATCTTTTATATTTGAACTTAAATGCAAAATTAATTCGTTCATTAAATTTAGTATGATTAATTTAATCCTCTCTTAAAATTTGATATCATTTATCGATATAATGAACACTTTCAGAAGTCTAGAAAATGTAGGAACAAAGCTGAAAGTTTAAATATCTGGACTTTGCGAATGTGAAGAGGCTGTTTCTTCTAAACTAACTGCGATGCACAAATTCAGGGCTTGTTTAACAAAACTTCACAGTCGGGGATCTTACATTGAACGACTAACATCCTATCATCATGCCTTCTCTAATAAAACTCTATGAACGGCCTCAAATAATTTCATAGCGAAAGTTGCTTCTAACTTTAATTCTAATTACTCCAAAGCGCGTTAATGGGCGCCGACATCTATACCCACGTTTCTTGACTCAAAGTGTGCTGGTTGTTTTGCCGGAACCTGAGGAATGGTTATATCCCAGGCCCCTAAAACGACCACGAATTCTCCTCCTCTGAATTGCGATGCGAAGGCACCATCGAACACGCAAACGTGTCTCCATCTTATCAACCTCGTCGCTTCGTTTACGTTGTCTTTGAACTACAATGGCGAGAACAGCTGATCTGTCCTGCGCGTCACCTCATGACACTTTTTACGCAAACGCTATTTTAACTTAATTTAAAAATGGATATAATCCTCCTACGAATTAGGCAACACAAGTGACTTGTTCATAACATACTTCTTTTTAAAGGCGTTCTCATAGTATTTATTACTATTAAATGTTAATAACGTCCTGTTCTATTGTGAAATTGTTTTCTTCTGATTCTATTATACTGAATAGGGTCAGATATCACATAGCTGTAACACATAGAAACGGCTATTAAAGCCAGTGCCACAAAATATATATTTGTTACACGTTTTAAAGACCGCCTCGCTCATAAACGGACTTGCTTTCTCGGCCACTTCTCCATTATTCCCTACAATCCGCAGGTGTACTCTGCACTATGTCAACAGTTTTTTCCCACCAATGGGACTTCCGCCAACAAGCGGTAACGTTAAAAACTAAAGTCTGCTCCTGTCACCGTGTACGAAGTGTTAGTATCCATTTTGTTCAAGAATTTATTAATTTTGACAACTTAAAACCAATATACAAAAGAAAGAAAATAAATACATCACAACACAAACCAATTAGTCAGTCGCATTAATGATTTCTACCCCTACAACGATATTTACATAATAGCTTCAGTTATTTATTTTGATTAACAACTGCATTAAAATTTCCTACAAATTGCAACCCCTTACACGTTCTTTTATCCACAAGGAAACTATTGCTCGTTAAGTCTATTCTTTGTTGGTACTTTAATATGCTTTTACGCAGCCGGTTTCAGGTCTTTACCCTTGCGAACTCGTATGACTACAAAGTTTACGTGATGTTGACTACCGTGACGTTTTAATATATACCTTTATACTGTCCATAAAATTATCCAAATATATGCAATTATTAATTTGAATTCCTATATTACACATGCGTTCAAATCACCTACCTTACACACATAGACTTGACGTAAAGTTGTTACTTTCAGCTAGCACTAAATTATCCAAAATTGTAAGAAGTTATCTTTATTTACTTTTAAATCATTACTCGTAATCTCTGCGATCACGAGGATTCACTTCTACACAACAAGACTATTAAAAGAATCGTTGTAATAGGTCCTATCGTAAATAACAGCAATTTCCACATAATTTATGTCATATATTGGAGAAACCCTTCAAGTTTACACCATAATTCAATCTAAAGTTTCATATCTTTGTTTAGATACGCACATAAGTTCACATTCAACTTAATTATCGCGTACAACTAAAACTTGTTCAACTAAACCGTACCTAATTGAGTTAAGTCAACATGCTACAAAATCCCAACGGTCTTTTAGGGGACCCGTTTATTGCTTCCCTTGTATTACTGATGACTATAGAATAGATGCTGCAGTGCTAAAGAATACTGATTCTCATATGTAGAGAAACACCTAAATTGCAACTGTTGATTTCAAGTGCACTGAAAGTTTGCCTTTTCATATCCATATAACTTTCATAAAATATTTAATAACTTAAAAGAGAGTCGTTAGTGTTAATCTGATCACTTAGAGTTAACTCATATACTAACACAAATTTACACGCGCCCTCCTATATCTATTTCGCAACTTCAATAACTGCGAATTAGAGACTTCAAGCTTATGGAACTTTATTGCTGGAATAGTATATTACAATACGAATTCGGAAAATAATGCTTTTTACGTCCGCGAAAATATAGTAGCTCTCGGTTAAGCTTCGTACAACAATTCCACGAGTGTGAAAAATCAGTTTTGCTGAAGTGTTGTAAATTTTTTTACCATCGCCAGATACTTTTGACAAATCTAAAGTTAATTTACCTTAAGACATCATACTTATTTGATCTTTGGTCCTGGAACTGTTTAGACGCGAATCTCTATTGTTTCCTATTCTGAGTTAACCTACACATTTCCTTGAAATCCTCACAGCCTACATTATTCATTATTTCTGAACAACAGACTAATCTAGGTGCACCACTACCTATCTTTCTACCATTTCTCTGCTTCTAGTATATTTCACATGATGCCCTAATCCCTTACAACGTGTCCTATCATCTTATCTGTCCTATTCTTTTAATGTTTTTCACAGATATCTTTCTTCCCCTACTATTTCTAAACCTATTTGTTCTTAACTTTGTCTGTCGATGATATCTTCATCAAACACCTGTAGCACCACATTTCACAGGCTTCTATATTTTTCCTGTCTGCTATTTCTAATGTCCACGTTTCACAGTCGTATGGTGCTCTGTTCAACACAAAAGCTTTTACGATTTATGTTTGTTGTCTTCGAACATAGCAGCTTCTTTTTGTTGTTAAATACAGCACGTCCGTGTGCTAACTTTTTTTAACATCTTTTCACATTTCCCTTTGTATTGTTTTCTAAAAATATATTGTATTGCGCCGATATTCAGTGGTATTACGCCCAAGGTTCCGGGTTCGAATCCCGACACGGTCCGCTTGGAAAATGTTAGGCGAGCATTTTTCACAAAAATACACCCTCGTTCGGATGAGAGGCAAAATAGAGGTCCTATGTGTGAGTATTGTCGCGCACGTTAAAGATCCCTACCTTGCTTGGAACAGCAAGGGTTCGGCAAAATTCCAAATTTTTCAGGTAAAGAAAAACTCGCTTCTTGGCCAATGTAATACCTTCGGGTGGAAAGTCACATGTAACGTATGCGAAGTGTGTTAAGCAACCTGAGGGCTACCAATCCCCCCCAATTAGACATTTGCGGAATCAATAGTTTCTCAGTTACTTCTTTCCAGCTTTAAACATTTCTTGAGAACATTGCAAAAGCAACACTGTGATCTTCTCCGATAATAATCAGATTTAAATACAGTTACAATTGCTTTGCCAAAAGACACCTTTTGGCTTAAATGGACTAGTGAGTCTGCTAGTGCAGAAGTAACTTTACATACTCTTACACTTTAACTTGTCTACTTAATATTATCATTCTTATCTTTATTATTATTTTTATTTTATTACTTGTTTTCATTTCTTGTCCTCATTAAGCCTCTTACTAAAGTGGGCAAAACGCCGACCTTAGTTTATAAGATGACACGGTCCCAACCCGAAACCACTAATATTTATAACAATTACATTTTCATCTTTGGTTTTCCTTTTTGGAACTGGTTGGACGCAAACCTCCATTGGTTTTTCTTCTGAGCTAACCTACACATTTTCCTGATATTCACACAGCCTACATCTTACACTATCTGTGTGCGTCTAATATAGTCTAATATAGGTCTACCTACGTCTATCTTTCTCTTTTCTTTACTTCTAATATATTCAGCAATATTCCTTCATGCCTTAATATGTATCCAGGGATAGGCCCTCACATTTTTTTTTACTGTTTTTCACATATTTTTCCTTTCCCTATTGTTTCTAGAATCTTTTTGTTCTTAACATTATCTATAATACCCTCATCATGCGTCTGTAGCACCACATTTCAAGGGCATCTATTTTTCCTGTCCGCTTCTTATAATGCACACGTTATACAACCGCACAATGCTGTGGTGCACACATATGTTTTCAGTAACCTTTTCCTTGTTTCTATGTTTATTTTCTTTAAACACAGTAGTTGCTTTTTCTTGTTAGACGCAGCACGGGCTTGTGCTAATCTTTGTTTTATATCTTTTACACGTTTCCCATCTTACGTTATTTGTCTTCCTGAATAGGAAAAATATTTAACCTTTTGCAAGTACTCGTTTCCTATTTGTATTCAGTTTTTTTTAGTTATTTTCCCCTCCTACTACATACTAATACTTTAGTTTTGTTTTTGTTAATTTTCATACCGTGTCTCTCGTTAGAACTGTTTTCATTTTATTAAGAGCTGCTTCTAATTTTTTCTTGCTGGATGCTAATACCGATATATCCGGTGAAAATCCAAGCATATAAATTTGTTTGTCCCTGCATAATAATTCCAAATATCTTTCTGAAACGACAATATTCATGGCATCTTTGATATACAAGTTCAAAATTAACAGGGATAGGGCACATTTCTGTCTCTCCCTCACTCCAACCCCCACCCCGATATTTACTTTTCTACGTTCCTACTCTAATTCTATTACAGCTGTTTGCTCTTGTTATAAGCTATGTACTAATTCGTTAATCCGTAAAGCTCATTCCAATCTTGTTTGAGTATTTGGAACAATATAACTCATTTTACATTGTCGAATGCTCTTTTTTATATCTATGAACCCTATACATAGACACTTTCTCCTTTTTATCGTTTTCTCCGTTAGAGCTAAAATTGCCTCATGTTTTGCTTAAATCCAAATTAATCTTCTCCTAGCATTTTTTCAGCTTGTTTTCCATTCGTCTTTATGCAATTCTAGCTAAATATTTCTGACACGTGTGCTGTCAGCTTATTGTTGAAAAATTTTCGCATCTACTCGCTCTTCTCTTTTTTGGTAAAGTGAATATGGTGTTACATTTCTTTGGGTATTTCGCGTATCGCATACATATAGTTGGAAGAGTTATTCCATTGCTGCTTGTCTAGCGGCTTTTAGAGTTTCTACCTGCGCCGTATCTATAGCCAGTGCCTTATTATTTTGAAGACCCTATAATGCTAATTCACACTTGCCTCTAATTATAGGATATCCTAAGTCATCCTTTTCATTGTTTGATTCCTGTTCTAGTGCTTCTAGTTCCTGTTCAACATATAAATTCCTTTTGTATTCTTGCCATCATACCGCGTTCTGTACATTTTTTATAATGATATCGCTTTCAGCGCCTTTTGCATTTTTGCTATAACAATTACATACAAGCACAAAATATTAATACAATTATTATAGTCTATTTTTAAAAATTACAAAGAGTAGGAATGGAACCAAGCACGAGAACTCCTACAAAAATATGCCAAAACTTGAAGTATTGATTGGAACTATCAGATTGTCGAAAATATCATGACTCATTTATCAATGTTCTAAAAGTGTACTTATTTACCTATAGATATTAGATCAATCAATGATATATTGTTCATTTTGCTCGATTACTTTTGCCAACTTTCAGTAGGTTTAATAATTCCTGGTTCATTGAATGGCCAAGGTACCGATTCACAAACTCATATGAATCAAACGTTATACCCCGCAATGAATTTTGCACTGATCAAAACAAATGAACTACTTCCTTGTACTTCTTCATCGCAGCTTCCATACGACAAGCGAAGAGACTTACTACGTAACCGTTTTTTATTTGGAGCTTATTATATATCAGACTGCAAACCTGACGCTACTACAGCTTGGTTAATTTTAAAATAAGCTTTCTCATACACCTCTACAAATATAGAATTATGAGTTGAAATTTTCAACAGTCCTTATACCGCACTCAAAAAAGCATCAGGTGATGCGATACAACTTCCAATCGTGCTCAACTGGTAAATGATTTTTTACATCTCGTTCAAACTGTTGCTGTCGCTTATAATGTGGTCAAAATACTTCTAACCACGATGAGCTCACGACTGCATCATCCGCTTCAGGAAACTCAACTCCTACGAAAGCCATTGCATTTAAAAGAAAAGATATCTACAAGGGAAAATATATAGGAATTTATAAAAGCAAAATACAACTACAAGCTTAGAAAGTTAGGTTATGGTGAGTGAAATGCATAAATTATGATGGTGAAATAGCTAAAACATACTCTAATTGCATATTTACTTATAGTTTAAAATATTGACAATTTTTTGCTCTAAACCACAAAGGTTTTCAGTTTTCCCAACAAAAAGTTGATGAATGGACATGAATATATAACGATATGGCACGGGAATAACCATAAATGGAATGACACAGCACACTAAGGGCAACACATGTGCTACAACGGCGGTAATATAAGTCGTCACTATAACAGACGGAAATGTGAATCAAATTCGACATGCGCAAACCTGAGAAAACTAGCTTGTTGCATTTCTGGTTAAATGTATCGTAAATGCTTAATTATTATTTATATTTCGCATTACTAAGCTAAATATGTCTTATTTTAACAAAATATAAATAAACAATAATAAATTACTTGTGACTTATTAATCACGTCAAAAAGACGTAAAATAATTACTGCATTTATGCTGAACTGTTTTCTCCCCTACGGAGCGGTTACCTGGTTTGAAAAACACCGGCTTCTTCCTGTGACTGAAGGTCACTAAAAATAGGTTTTTTCCGGACTAATTTGGGGTTTATTCCTGCAGAGGCATAAAGCATGCAGGGCTGGGTCTAAATTATATAAAGCAAAAATACCGCTGATCTGATTGACTCAAAACTAAAATGGCGCCACTGCGTCTGATTTTAGCAAATTCAGATAATTTAAGGGAGAGCGCAGAAAACCATCAAATATTTCCTTTAACGCAAAAGCTTTAGACTTCAATATATATTACGCTACTCGTGTTATTACTAGACCTGTTGTAATAAATGCATGATCATAATTATAAATAAAAAAAACAACAATTAGAACACTTTTTGTGCCTTCAAGCAAATACATTCAACTCTAATCGAGGATACCTTTTACAGGTAAAGCAGTTGACTTTGATTCACTAATATCAACGTGAGTGTTTTAAGAAATAAACATGCATCACTATTCATGTTTCACATTGATTTATTTATAGATAAAATTAATTCCTCGTTTACTGAAATAATTGCCTTTTCATATTTTTAATAATAATTTACAATTTTTCTTAAAAGTTCTCTGTGATGATCATTAAAACTTTTTTATCTTAATTGTTTGTTTACACAAAAATTTTACTGACTTAAATAAAATAATTTCTAACCCACACTTAATGCTTTTCAATAGATTATAATTGATGTACTAGCCATCAATTGCCCTATCTGATCAAAGATCTTTGATTAGGGTTCACACTACTAATAAAAATATGCAACGCTAGAATATATCAATATTATCAAAGCTGTGTCTCAAATAGATTACATACACATTTATGTGCGATTTAAGTTATGAATTGACAGATCTTTGATGGATAATTATAGAACTCGTTTCTGAATTTTCTTACTTTAATCTCATAACATTTTTGGTGAAAAGAACGAACCATATGCATTTTCAATATATGCTCTACATAATTAAAATTTAAAGTTAATTTTCAAACAATATACATTTCCAAAACACGATTAATACGACTGCCCTCTATTATGTCAACTACGAAGCGTTCATTCCAAAAATAGATTTCTACTCACCATAGTTTCAACATATGCAAGTATAACAGATGCCGACATATTACCTACGCCGTGTTAAAAATCGACCTTGACCTGTTGTTTTCTGCTCGTACGTCCAAACATGTGCTTCTTTTTGTAGTGGAATATAACCAAACAATTGAATCCTTCAACAAAACGAAAGATTTTCTTCACTTCGCAAACAATCTTGTAGCATTAATTTCAGAAGCATCAAACTGGCAGCTACATTCGTATCAGCTGACGAAACATAAAACAAACGAACCATGCTGCACTAAGTGAGGAACCAAAAAAACAACTAAACAACCAAAAAACTCGCTAAAACCAAACAATTTTATCCTTCAACAAAACGAAAGATTTTCTTCACTTCGCAAACAATTTTGTAGCATTAATTTCAGAAACATCAAACTGGCAGCTACATTCGTATCATGCTGACGAACCATAAAACAAACGAACCATGCTGCACTAAGTGAGGAACCAAAAAACAACTAAACAACCAAACAACTCGCTAAAACAGAATTACATAAATCATTTTGTTTTAAAGAATTATACTAACTAATACTAAGCTATTAAACATATTTACTAACAATACCTTGTCACATCACCAGCATTATCTCAATTGCAATCCTAATCGCCCACCTCCAAAACAAAATCATGATCGTGCTTGTGTGGCACGAAGCTTTATCTCGGACTACATCTATCAAGTGACTCTTCAAAACTGAACTTCTTCGTCGTGTTACTTCCTGTCTCAGTGGGGAATAAGCTAGTTACAATATTGGCAGAGCTGATACATTACTAGTGGCGTTTTTCATTGCATATTTATTCTTACCGCGTTTGAGGATGCATAACAAATTTATTAAAACGGGCCGTGGAAATTTGACACGGTACAATGCATTAAATAATGACGTTTGAATGACGTCATCAATTGGTTTCCAAATTGAAAAATGATCAGAAACGCGCCTTTTCTATGTCGGCCGCACAAAAATGATATTTTGTTTTATATTTCGTTCTCAATATGTAGTGAAAAAGCTGAGCTTTTCACGTTTGCGAATCCAGGTTGAACACGGTGTGCCAACACGTAGTTAACTTGAGATGACACCTACTATATGTTTCTGATAGACAACCATCTCAATTAACAAAAGGAGAATATTATATTTCGAATGTGGTTAAAGATAAGAAGCAATAAACGGACGATTTAAATTCTTCCAATAAATACCTCAAGCTGAGAAACAAATCACGCGGACTTTATCTGATAATTTCGAGTTTATGAAAGAAATCTTGTAGTATTTTGAATCATGTTTGTTTCTGGGTAACAGACTACAAAAGCTCAGAAAATATTATATAGCACTGTCAGTTACCTTTACTAGGAAGAAGTGAGATAGCTATTTCCAAAATATAAGGAATAACGTTACACACACGTAGATGAACGCATTTTAAATATATCTTTGAATTGCAAATTAAACAATCCTTGTGCATCATTTTTAATGCACAAAATGAAAAGCACATTTAAAAATACGAGAAAGCTTTAAAATTAAGCACAATATTTCATTCTATACTGCTAAATGCTTTTGTAATATTTATACTTCAGTTTACTGTATATTTTGACACAAAGTACTATGAGTATAATAAAACTAAGGGTAAGGAAGGTGTCAATCCTCTAATAAGAAGTTATACTCTCTAGCGGTTTTCTCAAAAAGAACAAGCAGAAAAGCAAAGCAGGCTGTAAAGTTTGCACTTAAAGAAAACAGTCTCGCACACTTAATAGTTTATTTCTTTCTGTAAACTTTACAGAGCTAACCTAAAACTTAAACAATCTAGGAATAAACTTACATCTAAATTGGTTTCCTCTGTTTGCAGTGTGGACGGCAGAGACCGGGATTTCAGTCTAGCAGAACGATGGTCTGATGAAAATGTGTTTGCGAATAGAGCCTACTTCATGCCCGAAAAGCAACCAGCTGAGTTGGGGGTTGACCACATCCGGGACACAGACCAAGGCGTGTATCGATGTAGGGTTGACTTCAAAGTCGCACAAACTCGAAACAGTAAAGTTAATCTTACTGTCATTGGTAAGTTCATTTTATAACATTGCTTTGAGCTTCTTTAATATCGTTGTCAACTTGTCATCAGACAGTCTCCAATCTATGTTTGATTGAGAGAACAAGGATATATTTGTATGACAAGTAAACTTGTTTACATTTGGATCTTGAGTTGTTTACGAAACTAAAGCGATAGGGGAATAAAGGGTAAATGGCTCTTGACATTAAGGAATATTTATTACATTTATAGTTAAGGTATTTGCTTAATAGAACAACTTTTTTTGTATACTTTGTGAGTTAATGGGAAAATTACCTCCACAATCTACTTTACACATTTGTTATTGTTTATAAAACTTCAATTTCAGCAGCTCTAGTTCTATCTAGATATTAATGCCAAGGATGAGAGCGCGATTAACTCTGTATTCTAGAAAACCCTTCAACGTCAAAAATCAAACCTTGTTGCCGAGGTTGTCTGCTTGATTTGTGACTTACAACATTTATACTGCTATATTTTAGCAAAAAAATCCTAGAAAACTGGGTTATGATCTTAAGATAAATTAAATTAAAGCATTTTGAAGCTACAACTAGTCTCATATATTAAAAAAAAATAGCAGCTTTAACCGGAAATAGTGCCCTTGCTTGTTTGATGTTTGTTCGCATTTGCATTAATCACCGACTAAGTTAAAATTTAGACTGAAGTTTGGCTCATGAATGAGATTGCTGGATCCGGTCATAATTTTATGATCCGGTGACACGGTGACCCAAAACACAAGTTTACCCGCGACTGACGCGGTGACCCGTAACGGTTCAATGAATTGAATTGACCCAGTGACTCATAATAATACGTTGGTTCAAACTGATTCAATGAACTCAACTATTTCAGAAAGGCAAGTACGTATATATGTAAGTATCCATGTATATGTCAGTATGCATGTATGCGTGTATGCATGTACGCGTGTACGCGTGTACGGGTGTACGCGTGCACGCCTACACGCATACGCGTACGTACATACGCACGCACGTACGTACGCGGGTACGCTCGTTTGCACGTACGCACGGTCACAATTTTATGACCCGGTGACCCAAAACACAAGTTCACCCGAGACTGACCCTGTGACCCGTAACGGTTCAATGAATCGAATTGCCCAGTGTCTCATAATAATACCAAAGAATATTAACTATAGAATAAGAAGCGACACTCCCGGCGAATTGTTAGTATTTAATGGTGGAAAGAATATCTGACCTTGAAGTGTTTCGCCATTTTGCTGGGGTGCCAAGAATGGCGGTAAAATTCAAAATTATAATTCAGAAAAATTTGACATTTATTTATAATTCTGAATTATGGAATTTTTTACACTTGTGTTCCTTTTATCAGAAAAATACCAATCAATTATATTAATGAGTGGGCACAATATGCATTGTATTAGATATTTCAATTAATAGGTTTAACATGTCATAAACCAGAACAACTAATTATCTATTAGAAACTATTAGTCTTGCATGTGTGTTTCACAGGATGCGATATTTACAAATGATTAACTCTAACATCAACATAACAAAATTACAAATTTAATATGTGAATAATTTTTCTCTGCTTTCTAGGTATACTTCTAAATTCGTAATTAGCACGCTTTAATGTGTGATAAATCCTCATTCTACAAAATAACTTTATAACATATTCTATAGGAAATTGTCCACAAGGTGGAACATAATTTATTGACATGCATAATTCTGATAAAGTTTCTACTATACTAGGTAAAATAGCCAGTTTTTCAAAATGTGCTTGAAAAATATTTTCCATATTTTTTACAAATGATATAAACTCGCCACCAGGCATGCATAGATTACCAAAAGGTGCTTTTCCGGCCGTTTCATAGGCTTTCAAATCACAAAATACATTTGCAGGAGACAACTCTTTGGTTTTTTTACTTTCTAATAAACATAGTGTGCAATTTTTATGTCGATCCAAAGATTTTCTGAACAAATACCCACAAACATATGTCAATCCATTTTCTGTTACTAAATCCATTTCTCTGAAATCTGTGCAGTCTCCTATATCTAAATTAATAGAAGAAAACTCAACAGTTTCCTTTATTTGTTGATTTGAAACCTCAGTGTTGGTAAAAATACTGATTTGATTCAAAAAGTTATCGTAGTCCTCCTCACAATCTGCTTTATCACTGTGGGTGATGTAATTCAATGCAAACATTTTCTTGAATGTGTTGATAAAGGCTTGAGGAGTAGGGTTCGTACTGTTGCCACCTTGGCTTCTGACTGCACCAAAAAAGTTTCCAAACAATCAGTATTCAAAGGTCTGGTCAATAAAAACTTGAATCCTTTGTGCTTCAAATCTTGATATAACTGGAGGAGCCAATTTATAGAAATACACCAACCTTTGAAACATTTTAGACGTTGAGTTACGATTTTTCCCTCCTTTGTTGCAATTACCATCTTTTCCAATAGTGAAAGAATGTCCTGCAGGAAAGATATTTGAAAACCTGATCCCATGAATGCAAGATTGTATAGTTTTACATTTTTGGTAGATAAAGAATTAAATAAATCAAAAAGTTTATCAAACTTTTCAATAAATCTAGCTGTGCCTTCAGCATAACTTGGGAGAGCTCCTAAAGATACATAAGTTGAAATTCCAACAGCAACCGATTCGCTCAATAGTTGGGTAGCTAACTTAACTCGCAATTTTTCAAACATAGTGGGCTTTATGTGGCTGTTTGTTAATTTTGGGGCAATTCGCAAAGGCTTTGCTTTGTCACTGTCATGGAAGGCTTTTATTGGGTCCCAAGATGCCACATGGTCATCATAAAGAATATTATATTTCATCAAATTATTTCGTACCGATTTGATAAGATGACAAGCATCAAACATAAAAACAAATGTATGCTCTGCTATTAAAAAGTATGATTTTTCTTTGGAGATGTTCAATGTCTTGACCAATTCCAAAAAATTTGACCCTTGGCCAGTGATCAGCACAACTGGTTCAACACACGAAATAGTTTTAAGTTTTATAACAGTTTCTTCTACAATATTTTTTAAAACGTTCTTAGGACAGTAGTGCTGCACAACCAAAATGCCAATGGCTGTTTCCATTTCGCATAAAGGCCTCTAGCCATAATAACCGTAACGCTTTGAGCTGGTTTGAATTCGTTACCAATACCTTCACCAGGAAACCCCACAATAGTGTCTTTTGAACAATTATAGAAAAGAAAAGCTTTTAAAGACATTTCATCTATACATATCGAACATATTCTTTCATTGTCGTTCAAAGTGTTAGTTTTAACCTTCAAAATTTCAAACACAAAATTATTAAAACCACTTTTGAATTCTAAAGAATGAGTAATTCTTTGTAATGTTCTTATAGAGGAAATGCAAAACTGTTCATGAGTAATTTATAGCACTTAGGGCTAGTAAAATAAATTTGTAAAGCAAACTGTTTAAATGCATTGCTATATCTTCGTCCTTTGCGGTGTGCTTTGAGAGGCTCACTTGAATTTGTACAAATTTTGAAATCGTGTCAGGTAAAACTTATCACATAATTTTTAAAGTCATCGAGATTTGCTGTTTGTTCAATGTCAACTGGTTCCTTAGAAAAACAAAGTTTCTTTTGCAGAGCTTTGTTGTGTAGTCTCAATTTTCGTTTTCTTGGGATGTTGGCAGAAAGATATGAATGAGTTTGTGTATTGGCCGGGCTCGACAATGAAGTGTTGACTATCCTAAAACATTTGTATTACATAACATATGCATACCATTAAGATTTCCTATTTTACCTGATCTGATCATTTCCGTGCACAACCTCATATTGATTTAATAATGATGTTGCAAGTAATGCTGTTGACTCAGAGGGAGTAAAATTAGCTACTTGTGTGAACGAACAAGATGGCCTGTCAATATTTGCTTGTGAAATAATTGGGTTATGAATAATTGAAATGTATTTAATGGGTTTAGCATGAGGCTGTAACCTATTATGCAAATCATTGAGAAACATACTATTTTCAAAATGTTTAGCACACACACGTAAGCTATTATAGCAATAATTTGAATCAGCTTCAGTTCTATCCACTAGTTCATCTCTTAAAATTAATTGCAGCCACTCTTTGCACCTGAAACAATTTTTATTAACACACCTAACTACCTTCATAAACGAGTCAATGTAATTAAATCAAAATTTAAATAAACATTTAGAAATAACACTCACCTCACAATATCTCCTTTCGGAAAACGAAAAAAACTTATGGTACCATCATTTCTTGTACTGCAGGATTTAACGGCACACGAATATCCACGCCTTTTAAGTTTAGACATGATTATTAAGTTTTTACTCCTGCTTATAAAAGTTTCAATACATAGATCTGTGCTTCAATAATCTCAGCATACAGTTTGACAAATTGTAAACATTACTGAAATCAAATGACATTTGAAAACTGACAGCAAAATCCCTGCAAGAAACTATCTTAGAGTATATATCCTTCTAGCTCCGGCCATTTTCTTGGCGAACCTGCGCACTGAACAGGATTCAGGATATTACTAGAGTGTCGCTTCTTATTCTATAGTTAATATTCTTTGATAATACGTTGGTTCAAACTGATTCAATGAACTCAACTACTTCGGGAAGACAAGTACGTATATATGTAAGTATTTATGTATATGTCAGTATGCACGTATGCGTGTATGCGTGTATGCGTGTATGCGTGTATGCATGTATGCGTGTATGCGTGTTTGCGTGTATGCGTGTATGCGTGTATGCGTGTACGCGTGTATGCATGTATGCGTGTACGGGTGTACGCGTGTACGGGCATACGCGTACGTACAGACGCACGTACGTACGCGGGCACGCGCGTACGCTCGTTTGCACGTATGCACTTATGCACGTATCCACGTATGCACCTATGCACGTCTGCACGTATTTACGTATTTACGTATGCACGTTTGCATATATGCATGTATGCATGTTGCTCCCTACCTTATTTGCAGGTAGATTTGGGTGTACAGCAGAGTTTAAACAAACTGTGGCGGGGCTAGCGTCGGCCTTTGGTGCTGCGGTAGATTGCAAAAGACTATATCTCAGGGGTTTTTGCTCTTAGATATTTTGAGAACTAAGTTAACTTTTACCAAGACAAGTTATAGGGATGTAATTTAAAATATGACAAAAGAAAATATCTTAATACAACTTGTTTATTGACGTTTAGTTAATAACATTAGAAAAACAAAATATATTCCCTTATTTCCTTACAACCTTCTAAGCAAAAGAAAATCGTAAATACGCTTTGTTGTATTTAACATATTAAAGAAAATTTGTATTAAACATTTAAGTTAAATGTAACCTCATAACCATAAAAAGTTTCATGAAAAATTTTATGTTTACACTTGTAAGGTTATACCAGGAAGGTAAATGTAATATTAAATTAGTTAATATAATAAATTAGAAAAACATATGACATTATATTTTAAATGCATTATTTTTCTAGATATTTGAGATTAAAAACAGAAACACAATCACTTTGTTCTGTTACTAAAGTACGATAAATCTCATACCTGCATTTATATAAATTGTAAGAAACGTATACTGAAGTATCGAGCTCCTACTTGTTCAGAAAAATAGAACTTTTAAACTTTTCAAACAGCTTTATTAAGACGACTACCATCCATACTTAATTTTATTGTTAACCTCAAACTTCAAATTTGTAAGAGCCATCCCTTTTGTTCCACAACCATATATTTTATTAACAGACATTTATTTTATTTTTAGACGGTAACTAAACGGCAACATGGAATTCTTGTAGGATAATAGATAATATTTTGTAGGTAGCAGATTTATAAAGCGTAGGCTTAAATAGCCTAGAATTGATAATTAGATACTCCACCAGAGAACCCTAAAAAATAATCGTGTAACAAGAACAGAATATTGTAATACGCCTCGAGGAAACACTCAGAAAGTTTATCTGTGAACAACTTACCATTCATAAACATTTTGAACGTAGAATTCAGGTAGACTTTCTCAGTAGAGGAAAATCAGGCATTTTGGGCCCTCATTTCCACCAGAATCCCTCATTTCCACACACATCTGGACCAATTTACATGTAAATTCCCATAAGGTGGAAATGAGGGAGATGAATATCCTCCTGCTCTCTCCTTGCTCTACTCCTTGCTCGGACACCCCCACAACCATTTTCTTTACGTCACACCCGCATTCTTTCCACCCGCGAGATAAATCTTTCTCCACATTTCCACCCACGAGATAAACCTATCTTGTTTGGTATCAATTAATATTAGAATTTTCTCAGCTACCCAAATCTCTAGGAATTTTTTAGATTGCATCACCCCCAAGGGAGCTACCCTCATTTTAAGATTTCTTACCTGTAGCGACTTTTGAGCGTTCTTATACATTTTTTTAGTCATGCGATACATCTTGTTAGTCTAGAATTTTATGCAGAATTCGAATCTGCAAACAGATTTGAAATCGGATCACGCCCTGCTAAATTACACACATACCTTCTGTGAGATAAATCTTTCTCCACACTTCCACCCACGAGATAAACCTATCTTGTTTGGTATCAATTAATATTAGAATTTTCTCAGCTACCCAAATCTCTAGGAATTTTTTAGATTGCATCACCCCCAAGGGAGCTACCCTCATTTTAAGATTTCTTACCTGTAGCGACTTTTGAGCGTTCTTATACATTTTTTTAGTCATGCAATACATTAAATTAGCTTAGAATTTTACGTACAACCCGAATCTGCAAACAGATTTGAAATCGGACCACGCCCTGCAAAGTTACACATATACCCTCTGCGAGATAAATCTTTCTAGACATTTCCACCCACGAGATAAACCTACCTTGTTTGGTATCAATTAATATTAGAATTTTCTAAGCTACACAAATCTCTTTAAATTTTTCACATAGCACCATCCCCCAGGGAGCTACCCCCATTTTAAGATTTCTTACCTGTAGCGACTTTTGAGCGTTCTTATAAATTTTTTATACATGTAGCACATCTTGTTAGTCTAGAATTTTATGTAGAATCCGAATCTGTAAATAGATTTAAAATAGGGCCACCCCTAACCATTTTACACACACCCTCTAAATTATAAATTTCCTGCGGCTTATACCTAAAAGAAAATCTAAAAACAATTCTTAAAACTTTTTATTACAAACAATTTTTCTAATACAGTTTAAATTTTGTAAAACCACATTTCTAAATACATATTTACAATTTTTTATTTTTAACCTAGAACTTCTCATATCGGCTTATACTTATTAATATTTATTTCTAAATAGAGCACTTTTTCCAAAGACCAACCGGACCCGCATGTTTCAAATTCCTCTGATTTTGTTCTTATGGTTTCGCTTAAGACCTCGTACATATTTTCCAGATCACTAGAAGACGTTATAACAACATTTTTTGTGTTAAAGGATTTCACATCGGTAGTCTCTTCCCCCATTTTGGTGTAAACGCCGTAGAGTTCGCAATAGACTTTTACTGCTGTATGTTGTATTCTTTTTTCATTAATTAATCGAATAAATCGCTCTTTCTGCTTCCAAAGAAACTCGGGCACTCCATCGTCGACACAGGCATTCTTTATGCGATAGCTAGCCATACGGTTGTTAAACGCTGTGCTAACCATTTCTACACAATCGTCGCTAGTAGCGGTAACTGATGCATTTTATGTCTGTTGCTCCTTAAATGTGCGGCATAGGTAGTCTTTTCCATTTCGAAATCGCATACTTTACACATAATTCGTGGTTGTTTCGTACAAGGCCCTTTAACAGCTGGCGGAGCTGAACGTTTACGGCTTAATGACATACCGTGCTGTTTTTCCTTGTGTCGCTGTAAGTTGCCCATTCTCGTAAAAGCGAAACCGCAAGACCCACAGTTTAAGTACTTTGCTGTGGGCGGATGTATAAGCTTAACCGTGGACGATGTTACACCACAACATTTGTTCTGGTGCCGTTTGAGAGCATTTTTCCAGGTATAGGAAGCACCGCAAGAGTTGCACTTAAAAACGTTTGCAGATACCATTTTAGTGCAAAACAAAATCCGCACTATAAGACTTGACTTGTAAGCGAACTAACATATAACTAAAGAGTTTACTCTTGCGCACCTGCTTTATGTACCCTATATAATGCAAACCGAAGGTTTCCGAAGATACCCGAACGAAGTTGAGGATTCAGCGGGGAACTAAATGACGTCATAATCCTTGTTGCTCGTCCAATACATTTAGCGCCAATGCATGCACCCGGTTCGCATCGTCGATGGTGCGAATGCCGTTAGTAGAAACACCGGAAAACGTCTTCCATGTTATACGGATTGCGTGCATATTAAAAATCCAAAAGGGCGGTAGCACACGCACACAAATTGTGTGCAAGTCGTGCTGTAGAAGATGCAGTGCTACTATAACCAAAAACTTAATAAAAACACTTTAAACCTTTGCTAAGGGAATACCAAACTTGTCTACAGAATACTTACTAATAAACCAATTTAATTTTAAATAACTTCTACGTCATACTTTAGGAAATGGTAGGCTTGAATATTTTCTAAATGAATCACCAAGCGAAAGTATATGCTTAGCGGTATTTAAATTAACCATTAATTTCCAATTTTAACGACCGTCGTTAATTATAGATTAAAATTTAATTTGTGCACGTTCGAGCTTCTCGTAAACTAACATATTTTATAGCAACTGTATAATACATGCATACCCCTTCGCCGCACTACTGCTATTCTTGTAATTGCTAGAAAAAGTCACTCTCCTCTTTACTGTTAGGACCGATGCTAAGCACCAATTTTTTTATACTTTCTATAGCACATCGCGCGCTTTTTTCGTATGATAATTAAATTTGCTTCTGTAGGCTTTTACACTTTCGCATAGCGGTCGATCGCACGTAATGATTTCTAGAACCGGTAAGTACTCGATATTGTCCAAATAGAGAGAATTAGATGCGCGATGTCCGTCAACTTCCAATTCCCTCGTAAAAGGTAGAAAAAACTCAGTCAATCATCCATCTAACTTAAACTTCAACCCGCTCCTGTTCTGATAATTTACAAACATTTTTTCAAACGACAATGGGTCGAGAATTTTTTAAACCTCCGAGGGATCTTTAAGTCGTGATCAATTACACATCCGAGCTACGCGTAAACTAACATATTTTGCAGCAACTGTGCACTGTATAATACATGCATACCCCTTCTCTGCGCTACTGCTATTCTTGTAGTTGCTTGGAAAAGTCAGTCGCCCTTTTTACTGCTAGGGCCGCTAAAAAGCACCATCCCATACTTTCTTTATAAGTGTAGCACATCGCGCACTTTTTTGTCGGATAAATAAATTTTTGTTTATGTAGGCTTTTACACTTTTGCTTATTTAAACATCTAATACGATCAATTAACCACTTTCGCTTATTCTAACAGGAACCACCATACATTCCGTCACACCGTTCTTTTTGATTCCAACGATCCTATGGGCTTCCGCACACTAACACCCGACGTATCTTTCCTACCATTTGTTAAACAAAAACTACCGGCATCGCTATTGTGGACGTAAACAGATGTTTGTGGATGTGTACGAGAATATGTAACCATATACATTAATCAGTCTAAGCTATTTTATTTAGTCCACGAAAACTACTATTATTTTTCTAAACCATAATTAATAATCGCCTTTATAGGTTCCACATTTTGACCATTTCCCAATGACTGGTGCTACGTACATGGAAACTTAAATTTCTTATTGGAGAGAATTCTTATTCTCCCACGCACTGCTGCGTAGCTGCATGCCCACCCCTTTTGGAGGTATATGCTCGTTATAGGTTGTAAGACCCTCGGTTTTACTTAACTACAATTCGTGAGACCCCTTTAATCTTTTTTAATCGTATCTTTCTCGCCTACAATACAGTAGGGCTTAGCCTTACTACCTACAAATTCTAACACCAAGTCACAGTTAAACTCGTCTTTAAATTTCCCCACAACTTTTTTGTTGACAAGTGTTATATTGTATTTATTATACGCGGGGTAGTCACTCTTTTAAGATAAATATATTTTGTTTGGCATCAACTAATATTAAATTTTTCTAGGGACCCCAAATTTGTAAATAAATTTTAAATAGGACCACCCCATACAAAGTTGTGCCTTTTAAAGACTAATTTTTGCCCATCTTTTATTTAACTCCATCTTTAAAACCCTTTTTTGCTACGCAAGACATATGCCTTAGCCAACCATCTCCCGAGAAATCTAAAACCGATGTGTCCCGCGAACACCACGTGGTGGTAACACGTATACTCTGTCAACCAGGATAGAAGCAGGAAAGATTTGGAAGGTGGGCGAAGAACCTAAAAATTATGGAATTTAAAAACTAATATATACAATAGATTTACAAAATCTATACAAATATAAACAACTATCTTATATCTTTACGTCCCCATGCGTAGATTGTTGTACTATTAGGAATGATATACCTTTTGTCATCTTCCCTCGATAAACTAATTTTATTAATAAGCTGCGTATGCAAATCGTATTCTTTTACTCCGGATACATACGCAGGCAAGTACTCCACACCAAATAAAGAATTGGATGCTTGGTGACTGTTAACATCCGCCTCCTTCGTGTACGCCCAGACACATCCCAGCCCATGAGCACCCCTGCGCATGCACACCCCTGCCCATGCGCGACCATGCGCGTACGCACCCATGCCCAAACTCGCTGCCCATGAGCACTCCTTTCTGTGCGACTACTATTTCGGGGTAACGTCACAGCCTTTTATAAATAAAGAACAATGTTATATACTATTATAAAATGTTTATTCTGACATTATACATAACAAATTTAAAAATATTTAATGCCAAGCATGGAGTCATTTAACTTAATTTTAATACAAAGTTATACACAGAAGACAGTCCTTTCTTTATGTTTGTTTGCAGTGGTTTTAATTTTATCTAATTTTATTCGCAGCTTAAAATTTAAATCGACACCCAAGTCTTCTATCTCCTTTTCTAACCAATAGTTTGATACATAAAGACCGTCTAGGTTTTCGAATTGTAAAATGTACCGAAGTTTGCCTCTATATTTAAAGTCTTTGATTCCACCGACAACCAGATCCATTCCTTCGTGTAATTCTTGCAGCTTGTGACAATCTTTTAATCGCAGCTTTCCCACTATATCCTGCATATGTATCTTGTTAGCTTGATCGACTTCTTCTTGTCGGTATTGGAGAAATCCTTTTCTCCACACACCGTTGTGTAGTTGCATATCCACCACTTTTGGGAATATATGGTTGTTATAGGTTGTAAGGCCCTCGGTTTTAAATGATCCGAAAGGTTCTTTACTAGGTAAATATACAATGTTTAGCGGAACCCCCTTGCGTGTGGTGTACGCCAAGGTTACGAAACCCGCATTCTTTAGTTCGTCTTTGTTATCTGCCATTTTGATAAATACGTTTTTAGAATAACATTTTTAAAAGTATACGGATTTAGTACCATCCTTTTCTGCAAGAACACCTACATAACTAAAAGAGTCTTTCTTACTAACCACAAATGCATACAGCTTGTACAACCCGGATGTATCTAAGTCAGTCCATCGACACATAAAATAATCTTTTAATTCTTCCTCATTTTCTCTAATAAGATGTTCTTTGTCTAACACATCTTTGTATTGTTCGCGTATTGTCGCAGTGTTTTCCATGTAGTCCAATTTTCGCCTTTTTGCATCCATTTCCTCTAATTCCAGTTGTCTTTTCCTTCCACTTACAGCGTATGGCATACATAATGGGGTAATTTCCTTTAACGTAAACGGATAGAGTTTACTACCAATATTCGCGCGTTGTCGTACAACCTCTGGGCGAATGTTAGGTGTATTTATCAATCCCAATTCCGAAATGACTATTTCTTTTGGAATTGTAGAATATGGTGTTGCAGATTGTGTAAAATATGTAATACCTGCTTTAATGTAGCACTTGTGTAAGATTTTATTTTATCTTGACTGTCTTCCTCCTCTACTATCTCCAAATAATTTACAGGTAAATAGTTAAAACTAAAAGCCGAAAGCACATACTTTATCAATGTTTCCCTTTCTTTGGTTTTCGGACAACTTAATTTGCAAGCCCGTCAATTTCTTTGTATTACCATTCCCCAATACACGTACTGTAGTAGGTTTTATACACTAAACAGCAACTATTTTGTAGCTTGTCCGATAGCTTACTCCACATTTTGGCAAGTGGTACCGTACATTGGCGCCTTTAGGAAGTATAACTACTATCTTCCAATAACGTTAAACAGTCTTTTAAGGGATTATACACCCGTTCACTGACATAGCTTCCAATTGCACAGTTGTATATTGTCGCTTCCAATCGCGTAATACCATGTTCTTTGGCCAAAGTAGACGCAAATGTTTCCTTAAACGTACATCCGGACAACGTAAAAATCTAGTATATGATTACCAAGTTGTTTATTAACACCAGGGCTTGTTATCTGACACACAAATTTGTTGTATATCTTAATTCTTGCATTGGTTGTTAGCCATGTTAAACAATCAATTCCTACAGTTTTATCGTTGTCAACTATAATATTACACTTTTCTTCGTATTCGCCCTTATAGCAAAAGTTATGGTTTGTAGTTAAATAATTACACATCTCCATCTTGCTAAATATACCCGCAAAATCTTGGGTTACATCCATGTCAAAAGATAGAAATAATCTTTTCGAGTTCGTTAATATATCTGGTAGTTCCTCTAATAAAGTTTCCAACTTAACATCTGCTAGTTCCACTTTGTATGGAACACATATAGGATTTTGGAATTTTTTATTAATGCATTCGAGGTCTTCTTTTCCGATAATTTCTTTTACTCTCTGGCCCATCTTGTTAGTGCTTTCCAGAGAAAACGGAAGCTTAACTTTAACACCATGCCTAGCGGAAACAAATCGGTCAAACTTTCTTCGTAGATAGCTGTTAAATGCACCACAAATTTCTTTTTTTAAGATAAACATCCTTTTGCTTGCAGAGGTTTGTTCGACGTCAGAAAAAATTAATAGGTTAGGTCAGCGCCGCGGCGCTGACCTAACCTATTAATTTTTCCTTTTATCTAACCTAGGTCCACACTTGGTTTTTAATGGAAAAACTCATTAAAAAGCAATTAGTGCTAATGGGTTTTTAATGAGAAAACTCATTAAAAAGCAATTAGGTCATATGGTCATGTGGTCATATGGTCATGTGGTCATGTGGTCATATGGTCATGTGGTCATGTGGTCATATGGTCATGTGGTCATGTGGTCATATGGTCATGTGGTCATGGGGCAATTTCACCCTAAGGGGTAATTTCACCCTAACTTAACATCCTACATGTATCCGGATATATGTCGATGCGCATCCCTGTCGGCTTAGGTCGGATAACAACATATTCGACTATCTTCGGCAATATACGCCCCCACTCTGTAGAATACATAAGAGAACAATTTTTTTCGTATTCAATTTAGTATTCGATAGTAGCTAGAACGGTAAACATGAGCGTCTCAAAGGTGATTACCGTTTCTCAACTTCTTGGGAATAAAGTGAAATCGACAAATGAGCGATTTGGATTATGGCTGTTGACAGAAAATATGTGCAACAATAATCTGGTAACAGATATTGGTAATATTTGTTATGTCGAAGGCGAGCAGATGCTGACTGGTGGACTACACACCAATTACAGAACCATTTTGTGACAATATAATGTTGGTTAAAATTTGCGACTTTTCTGACGCCGAACAAACCTCTGCAAGCAAAAGGATGTTTATCTTAAAAAAAGAAATTTGTGGTGCATTTAACAGCTATCTACGAAGAAAGTTTGACCGATTTGTTTCCGCTAGGCATGGTGTTAAAGTTAAGCTTCCGTTTTCTCTGGAAAGCACTAACAAGATGGGCCAGAGAGTAAAAGAAATTATCGGAAAAGAAGACCTCGAATGCATTAATAAAAAATTCCAAAATCCTATATGTGTTCCATACAAAGTGGAACTAGCAGATGTTAAGTTGGAAACTTTATTAGAGGAACTACCAGATATATTAGACGAACTCGAAAAAGATTATTTCTATCTTTTTGACATGGATGTAACCCAAGATTTTGCGGGTATATTTAGCAAGATGGAGATGTGTAATTATTTAACTACAAACCATAACTTTTGCTATAAGGGCGAATACGAAGAAAAGTGTAATATTATAGTTGACAACGATAAAACTGTAGGAATTGATTGTTTAACATGGCTAACAACCAATGCAAGAATTAAGATATACAACAAATTTGTGTGTCAGATAACAAGCCCTGGTGTTAATAAACAACTTGGTAATCATATACTAGATTTTTTACGTTGTCCGGATGTACGTTTAAGGGAAACATTTGCGTCTACTTTGGCCAAAGAACATGGTATTACGCGATTGGAAGCGACAATATACAACTGTGCAATTGGAAGCTTATGTCAGTGCGGAACGGGTGTATAATCCTTAAAAGACTGTTTAACGTTATTGGAAGATAGTAAGTTATACTTCCTAAAGGCGCCAATGTACTCGGTACCACTTGCCAAAATGTGGAGTAAGCTATCGGACAAGCTACAAAATAGTTGCTGTTTAGTGTATAAAACCTACTACAGTACGTGTATTGGGGAATGGTAATACAAAGAAATTGACGGGCTTGCAAATTGTTGTCCGAAAACCAAAAGAAAGGGAAACATTGATAAAGTATGTGCTTTGGCTTTTAGTTTTAACTATTTACCTGTAAATTATTTGGAGATAGTAGAGGAGGAAGACAGTCAAGATAAAATAAAATCTTACACAAGTGTTACATTAAAGCAGGTATTACATATTTTACACAATCTGCAACACCATATTCTACAATTCCAAAAGAAATAGTCATTTCGGAATTGGGATTGATAATACACCTAACATTCGCCCAGAGGTTGTACGACAACGCGCGAATATTGGTAGTAAACTCATCCGTTTACGTTAAAGGAAATTACCCCATTATGTATGCCATACGCTGTAAGTGGAAGGAAAAGACAACTGGAATTAGAGGAAATGGATGCAAAAGGCGAAAATTGACTACATGGAAAACACTGCGACAATAGGAACAATACAAAGATGTGTTAGACAAAGAACATCTTATTAGAGAAAATGAGGAAGAATTAAAAGATTATTTTATGTGTCGATGGACTGACTTAGATACATCCGGGTTGTACAA
Source organism: Platerodrilus igneus (assembly GCA_036346225.1). NCBI lineage: Eukaryota > Metazoa > Arthropoda > Insecta > Coleoptera > Lycidae > Platerodrilus > Platerodrilus igneus. The sequence continues at coordinate 5,016,971 of JARFIW010000333.1, read as the reverse complement.
GCTGTATGCATTTGTGGTTAGTAAGAAAGACTTTTAGTTATGTAGGTGTTCTTGCAGAAAAGGATGGTACTAAATCCGTATACTTTTAAAATGTTATTCTAAAACGTATTTATCAAAATGGCAGATAACAAAGACGAACTAAGGAATGCGGGTTTCGTAACCTTTGGGTACACCACACGCAAGGGGTTCCCAAACATTGTATATTTACCTAGTAAAGAACCTTTCGGATCATTTAAAACCGAGGGCCTTACAACCTATAACAACCATATATTCCCAAAAGTGGTGGATATGCAACTACACAACGGTGTGTGGAGAAAAGGATTTCCCAATACCGACAAGAAGAAGTCGATCAAGCTAACAAGATATATGCAGGATATAGTGGAAAGCTATTAAAAGATTGTCACAAGCTGCAAGAATTACACGAAGGAATGGATCTGGTTGTCGGTGGAATCAAAGACTTTAAATATAGAGGCAAACTTCGGTACATTTTACAATTGAAAACCTAGACGGTCTTTATGTATCAAACTATTGGTTAGAAAAGGAGATAGAAGACTTGGGTTCGATTTAAATTTTAAGCTGCGAATAAAATTAGATAAAATTAAAACCACTGCAAACAAACATAAAGAAAGGACTGTCTTCTGTGTATAACTTTGTATTAAAATTAAGTTAAATGACTCCATGCTTATTAAATATTTTTAAATTTGTTATGTATAATGTCAGAATAAACATTTTATAATAGTATATAACATTGTTCTTTATTTATAAAAGGCTGTGACGTTACCCCGAAATAGTAGTCGCACAGAAAGGAGTGCTCATGGGCAGCGAGCATGGGCAGGTGTACGCGCATGGGCGCGCATGGGCAGGGGTGCATGCGCAGGGTGCTCATGGGCTGATGTGTCGGGGTACACGAAGGAGGCGGATGTTAACAGTCACCAAGCATCCAATTTTTATTTGGTGGAGTACTTGCCTGCGTATGTATCCGGAGTAAAAGAATACGATTTGATACGCAGCTTATTAATAAAATTAGTTTATCGAGGGAAGATGAAAAAGGTATATCATTCCTAATAGTACAACAATCTACGCATGGGGACGTAAAGATATAAGATAGTTGTTTATATTTGTATAGATTTTGTAAATCTATTGTATATATTAGTTTTAAATTCCATAATTTTAGGTTCTTCGCCCACCTTCCAAATCTTTCCTGCTTCTATCCTGGTTGACAGAGTATACGTGTTACCACCACGTGGTGTTGCGGGACACATCGGTTTTAGATTTTCGGGAGATGGTTTAAGGCATATGTCTTGTAGCAAAAAGGGTTTTAAAGATGGAGTTAAATAAAAGATGGGCAAAAATTAGTCTTTAAAAGGCACAACTTTGTATGGGTGGTCCTATTTAAAATTTATTTACAAATTTGGGGTCCCTAGAAAATTTAATATTAGTTGATGCCAAACAAAATATATTTATCTTAAAAGAGTGACTACCCCGTATAATAAATACAATATAACACTTGTCAACAAAAAGTTGTGGGGAAATTTAAAGACGAGTTTAACTGTGACTTGGTGTTAGAATTTGTAGGTAAGGTAAGCCCTACTGTATTGTAGGCGAGAAAGATACGATTAAAAAGATTAAAGGGTCTCACGAATTGTAGTTATAAAACCGAGGGTCTTACAACCTATAACGAGCATATACCTCAAAGGGTGGGCATGCAGCTGCAGCAGTGCGTGGAGAATAAGAATTTTCCAATAAGAAATTTAAGTTTCCATGTACGTAGCACCAGTCATTGGGAAATGGTCAAAATGTGGAACCTATAAAGGCGATTATTAATTATGGTTTAGAAAATAATAGTAGTTTTCGTGGACTAAATAAAATAGCTTAGACTGATTAATGTATATGGTTACATATTCTCGTACACATCCACAAACATCTGTTTACGTCCACAATAGCGATGCCGGTAGTTTTGTTTAACAAATGGTAGGAAAGATACGTCTTAGTGTGCGGAAGCCCATAGGATCGTTGGAATCAAAAGAACGGTGTGACGGAATGTATGGTGGTTCCTGTTAGAATAAGCGAAAGTGGTTAATTGATCGTATTAGATGTTTAAATAAGCAAAAGTGTAAAGCCTACATAAACAAAAATTTATTTATCCGACAAAAAGTGCGCGATGTGCTACACTTATAAAGAAAGTATGGGATGGTGCTTTTAGCGGCCCTAGCAGTAAAAGGGCGACTGACTTTTCCAAGCAACTACAAGAATAGCAGTAGCGCAGAGAAGGGGTATGCATGTATTATACAGTACAGTTGCTGCAAAATATGTTAGTTTACGCGTAGCTCGGATGTGTAATTGATCACGACTTAAAGATCCTCGGAGGTTTAAAATTCTCGACCCATTGTCGTTTGAAAAATGTTTGTAAATTATCAGAACAGGAGCGGGTTGAAGTTTTAGATGGATGATTGACTGAGTTTTTTCTACCTTTTACGAGGGAATTGGAAGTTGACGGACATCGAGCATCTAATTCTCTCTATTTGGACAATATCGAGTACTTACCGGTTCTAGAAATCATTACGTGCGATCGACCGCTATGCGAAAGTGTAAAAGCCTACAGAAGCAAATTTAATTATCATACGAAAAAAGCGCGCGATGTGCTATAGAAAGTATAAAAAAATTGGTGCTTAGCATCGGTCCTAACAGTAAAGAGGAGAGTGACTTTTTCTAGCAATTACAAGAATAGCAGTAGTGCGGCGAAGGGGTATGCATGTATTATACAGTTGCTATAAAATATGTTAGTTTACGAGAAGCTCGAACGTGCACAAATTAAATTTTAATCTATAATTAACGACGGTCGTTAAAATTGGAAATTAATGGTTAATTTAAATACCGCTAAGCATATACTTTCGCTTGGTGATTCATTTAGAAAATATTCAAGCCTACCATTTCCTAAAGTATGACGTAGAAGTTATTTAAAATTAAATTGGTTTATTAGTAAGTATTCTGTAGACAAGTTTGGTATTCCTTAGCAAAGGTTTAAAGTGTTTTATTAAGTTTTTGGTTATAGTAGCACTGCATCTTCTACAGCACGACTTGCACACAATTTGTGTGCGTGTGCTACCGCCCTTTGGATTTTTAATATGCACGCAATCCGTATAACATGGAAGACGTTTTCCGGTGTTTCTACTAACGGCATTCGCACCATCGACGATGCGAACCGGTGCATGCATTGGCGCTAAATGTATTGGACGAGCAGCAAGGATTATGACGTCATTTAGTTCCCGCTGAATCCTCAACTTCGTTCGGGTATCTTCGAAACCTTCGGTTTGCATTATATAGGGTACATAAAGCAGGTGCGCAAGAGTAAACTCTTTAGTTATATGTTAGTTCGCTTACAAGTCAAGTCTTATAGTGCGGATTTTGTTTTGTACTAAAATGGTATCTGCAAACGTTTTTAGAGGGGATGGTGCTATGTGAAAAATTTAAAGAGATTTGTGTAGCTTAGAAAATTCTAATATTAATTGATACCAAACAAGGTAGGTTTATCTCGTGGGTGGAAATGTCTAGAAAGATTTATCTCGCAGAGGGTATATGTGTAACTTTGCAGGGCGTGGTCCGATTTCAAATCTGTTTGCAGATTCGGGTTGTACGTAAAATTCTAAGCTAATTTAATGTATTGCATGACTAAAAAAATGTATAAGAACGCTCAAAAGTCGCTACAGGTAAGAAATCTTAAAATGAGGGTAGCTCCCTTGGGGGTGATGCAATCTAAAAAATTCCTAGAGATTTGGGTAGCTGAGAAAATTCTAATTGTTAGAGATTTAAATTTACTCGCTTGACTTTGCGTTGGTGGCGTGCCTAACGTTCATCTCATAAACGACACAGTCCACTGCGAATACTGTTAGCACGCGCAACGCTTAATGTGTTGTTATGTAAATACATTAATTTACCTTATTAAATGTATAAATCAAGTGTTTCTTTTATTGTGTGTTAACAATTCAGACCAGCTTGGTCATTTTGGTCATCTTCGGAGCCGCATTATGTTAGTAATACATAATTAATATAACAATACAATACGGGGTTCATTGGTAGTGATGAAACATTTCACTAGGCAGGCATCATTCACGTGTTCAAGATGGTACAGTTGTCCAGCATAGTTGCAGTCATCGCTTATGGAAATTGAGCTGCCTGTCGACTACATATCTGGTTGATTGTAAAATCATAACATTTGCGAGTAAGTTTCCTTTCTTTACTGAATTCCTTTAATATTTACCGAGCTTTTTGATCTGAAACAAAATGTCTGAGTTAAATTTATTAAACAGGAAAAGGGTTGCTTGAAAACAGTTTAACAGCATTTAAAAATCATTTGAGCGGTGTTTTGGAGAATAAAATTGATAATCGGGTTGTAATTGAACTATCAGAGCGTTTAAACAGGTTAGAGGAGTATTTCAAGAATTTTGTGAAACACAATCTAATATTGAGGAGATTTGTGAGGAATCAGATTTGGTGGTACAATGTAAAGAACGGGAGATATTTGAAACCATGTATTTTGAAGCTACTTCACGAGCTAAATCAATAATTAACGATAATTCTATTAATAATGTTGATTGTGCCAGTGGCGGCTCGGTTTCTGAAAGGTCAGTGACGGGCCACCACAAAAGGGTGTTAAATTGCCGGTTTTAGAAATTCCTAAATTCCGGGATCTTTAGAGCAATGGTGTGAATTTAGAGATACCTTTACATCGGTAATTGATTCAGATTTTTACTGAGTGATATCCAAAACTCTATTATCTTCGCTCGAGCATTACCGGCCTAGCGGCTCAAATCATTAGGGCTCTGCCTACCAGTGGGGCAAATTACAAAATTGCGTGGAAATTAATTTTAGAGAGATTTGATAACAAAACTGTTGGTAAACAACCACATAAAAGCGTTGTTTAATTTACCTAGAGTGAAAGGGAAAATGCCTGATTTGCGTAAATTAGTAGATGAATTTTCGAAACACGTATTGGCTTTAGAGTCATTAGAGCAACCAATGGAACAATATTGGAATGCATTATTAATATATCTAATCGGTTCAAAATTGGATACACAGATTAAAGGAATGGGAAATTTCAACGCTAACAGAAGAATTTCCTTCATATGCAGATATCAAAACGTTCTTAACGGAAGATGTCAATTACTAGAATCGTTAAATAGCGATAATAAAAACCGAGTTGGAGTAAACCAAATCACGGAATAAGAGAAAGGGATTTTAAATCAGATTCTACAATTACTTTGGTAACTACGGGTAATAAAGGCGGGTTTAAATGCAAATACTGTGATAGTGTTGATCATGCGATTTACAATTGTGGGTTATTTTTAAAGCTAAATGCGCATGAACGGACTTCGGAAGCAAAATCTAAACGATTATGCTTAAACTGCTTAAAGGGGAACCATTTTTCGACAACTTGTAAATCAGGAACGTGCCGAAAATGTGGTAAACAGCATCATACGTTACTTCATTATGGGAAGAGCGTTAATTCGGAAGGGGAGACTCAAGTTAATCAAGGCAATGAGGGTAATACAAGGACAGTGGTCCAAAATAATACAGAGGTAATAAAGGTTAACTTTAGCCATGCAAATTGTTCTAAGGTGTTGCTATCAACTGCAATAATTAGAATAAAAAACGCGAACGGAATCTATGAGGTTTGTAGGGCTCTTTGGATTCCGGTTCTGAAAGCAGCTTCATTACAACAGAGTTATGTCAAAGGTTAAGGTTACAGAGGTTTAAACAACAAATGGTTATAACGGGAATAAATCAGCATACGTCGAACGTTACAGAACAAGCTGAAATACAAATACAGTCGTGTCATTCGTCGTACAACAAAACTCTGTCCTGTTATGTGTTAGATAAAATTTCGGATAGGATACCAACGAAATCATTTGAGATAAGTGAACTGATTATTCCAAAGCGGGTAACTTGCAGATCAGAGTTTCAATAAAATAATGAGATTGATGTGTTAATCGGAGCTAACATATTCTGGGAGTTGTTGTATCCGGAGCAAATTGGAAATCAGTTACAGCCAATACTACAAAACACGAGATTAGGTTGGATTGTTGGAGGCCATGCCCAATCAATATCAAGAAAAGCCACACAACAGTGTGCAATTTTGCAAAACCATTAATATTCAGCAGCAACTCAGAGAGTTTTGGGAACTAGAGGAGTGTCAAGGTCATCAGACTATTGACAACAATTCGGAAAAGTTTTGGAAAATCATTTTCAGAAAACAATTGAGAAAGCGGATACAGGTCATTACATTGTTTCAATACCCTTTATTGAAACTGAACCGAAATTAGGGGATACGTATACAACAGCATGCACTAGATTTTTCAGATTGGAAAATCAGTTGGCTAAAAATGCGAAACTTAAGCAACAATACACAAGTTTTATGCGCGAGTATGAGTCACTAAATCACATGACTGAAATTACATTAACAAAAACTAACATTCATGACGGATATTATTTACCACATCACGGGGTGATAAAGGAAACCAGTACCACCACAAAATTACGCGTAGTATTCGATGGTTCCTGCAAAGATACAAACAACGTGTCTCTAAACGATACGCAATATGTGGGTCCTACAATTCAGGACGATCTTGTGGCAATTTTGTTGCGCTTTCGGAGACATCGTTACGTAATATCAGGAGATGTGGAGAAAATGTACAGGCAGGTGTTAGTTAAGGCGGACCAGAGAAAATATCAAAGAATTATATGGCGTGAAAATAATACAGATGATTTAAAGTACTATAATTTAAACACGGTGACTTATGGGACTGCATCTGCCCCATATCTTGCTGTAAGGGCTTTGCAGCAAACGGTGTATGATTATCCAAATGTGAATCACGATGCGAAACAGGCGATCTTACATGATTTTTATGTAGACGACCTATTAAGTGGGTCAGATTGCAAACAAACGGCAACGGAGTTATGTCGGAACATAAGGGATGTACTACAATTGGGTGGATTTGATTCGGAAATGGGTTTCGAACGATGCGGATATCTTACAATACGTCATAACTGAATCAACGGGTACACAAAATGCGATTGTTATAGGCGATAATTCAATACACAGAACATTAGGTCTGTGTTGGGATTTTAGAAAGGATACTTTAATGATTAGTGTGGGTGAAATTCATATTAAATCCAGTGTTACAAAAAGGGACATGTTATCAGTTATCAGCAAACTATTTGATCCTTTGGGTTTAATTGGGCCATGCATTATTGTTGCAAAAATTTTGATTCAAAGTTTATGGAAAACCCAGTTGGGATGGGATGAGGTAATACCGCAACAATTATATGCGCAATGGAGGAAACTAATAGAGAGTCTGCCAACGTTAAATAATTTACAAATTCCGAGACATGTACCGTGTGGAAGCAGTGATAGGCTTGAGTTGCATTTATTTTCAGATGCATGTAAAACGGCTTACGGTGCGTGTGCATATATCAAGACAGAAATTGACGGTTCGATTTCCACACGATTGTTATGTGCGAAATCAAGGGTAGCTCCTATAAAGGAAATTACAATACCACGTCTTGAATTATGCGGAGCATTATTGGCGGCAAAATTAGCAGACAAAATATTGCATTCGTTAAATATAAATTTTGATCGAATATTTTTCTGGTGCGATTCAACAATCGCGCTTGCATGGATTAGACTTCCGTCAAATAAATTAAAGGAGTTTGTGGCACACCGAGTGACACAACCAAAATCTCACTAATACATCTGATTGGCGATATGTTCATACTAGTGAAAATCCTGCTGATATAATTTCGAGGGATTGGTTCCAAGCGAGTTATTAAAATCATCCATGTGGTGGAATGGACCGGTATGGTTTCACTACCTGAGTCAGAGTGGTCATTTCGGTTGAAACCGAGGAGTTTGTTGACGCGGTGCCTGAAATCAAAGAACGAGTAACACTAATAGCAATAAAACGCGAAGAAATATTTCTATTCAACCTTACATGGTCATTACATAAACTACAAAAATTGTAGCGTGGTGTATGAGATTTGCAAATAATTGCAGATCACGCGATGGGTGTATTACGGGTAAATTAACGATTAATGAATTAGATTTAGCTTTAAAACGTCTAGTTCAAATTGCGCAACGAGAGAGTTTCATAGAAGAAATCGAATGGGCAAAGGGAAATTCTAAGGCAAATGTTACGGGTTCATGGATGAAATTGTCTCCATTTTAGATAACTACAATTTACTTCGGGTTGGAGGGAGATTAAAAAATTCCCATTTTAGTTTTGACAAAAAACATCCGTTATTATTAAGCGGTAAACACATATTATCAAAAATTATAATGGAAAGCGAACATAAACGATTATTACATGCGGGGCCACAATTGTTACTGTCCTCCACTAGGGATCGATTTTGGATTACAGGAGGTCGGAATCTTGCTCGGGCAACAGTACACCATTGTGTTACTTGTTACCGGGTCAAACCAGTTCCGTTGAGTCAAATCATGGGTCACTTACCAAGAGTCGCGTAACACCCATGCATCCGTTTCACTCAGTGGGAATTGATTATGCGGACCATTTCAAATAAAACACCATAAAACTTACAAAAGTAAATCATCAAAATTTCATATATCACTGTTTATATGTTTTACCACCAAAGCTGTCCACCTCGAGCCAGTAAGTGATCTTACTACACAAGCATTTATAGCAGCGCTACGCAGATTTGTAGCACGCAGGGAGTTCCTAACACATATATTCAGATAATGGAACAAATTTTCAGGAGCACAGGCTGAGTTAAGGGACTTGGGAGATTTTTACAAAAACGAAACGGAAATAATCACTAATGCAAGGGGAGGGAATTTCATGGCATTTTATTCCAGTAAATAGTCCTCATTTTGGCGGACTTTGGGAGGCGGGAGTTAAATCTGCTAAACACCATCTCAAACGAGTATTTTTGAATTCATTAGTTACTTTTGAGGAATTTTTAACAGTTTTGAATCAGATTGAAGGGTTCTAAACTCCAGACCGCTACATCCTTTATCATCATCACCTAATGATTATGATCCATTAACTCCTGCCCATTTCTTACTCGGTAGAAAGGCTACTACTATACCGGATCCAAATGTTACCGATGTGCCAATTAATAGATTATCGCGTTATCAATATTTACAACGATTAGTGCAACATTTTTGGCGAATCTGGTCACGAGACTACATATCAGAATTGCAGCAAAATGCAAATGGTCTAAAGAGCGCAATAACTGCAAGGTCGGTGATTTAGCATTAATAAGAGATGACAACTTACCTAGTTTCAAATGGAAGTTGGGTCGTATCATCGAACTTCACCCAGGCAGCGACGGACGAGTGCGAGTTGTGTCATTGAAGGTTGCGACATCGGTGGTGAAACGTGCCATTACGAAAATTTGTGTCTTACCTATCGATGAACCTGAAAGGAAATAGTGAAATTTTTGTGTTAAAATGTTGAATTATTTACATTATTACTTATCATTTATTTGTTTGAGTTGAAGTTGATACATACCTTTGTAGTTGTTGATAATCACTCATTTATTATTAATTGTGTAATACTTATTATTTGTACTTATTTAAATTGAGTTATTGAAATACTATTTCAACAGGGGGAGTATGTTAGAGATTTAAATTTACTCGCTTGACTTTGCGTTGGTGGCGTGCCTAACGTTCATCTCATAAACGACACAGTCCACTGCGAATACTGTTAGCACGCGCAACGCTTAATGTGTTGTTATGTAAATACATTAATTTACCTTATTAAATGTATAAATCAAGTGTTTCTTTTATTGTGTGTTAACAATTCAGACCAGCTTGGTCACTAATATTAATTGATACCAAACAAGATAGGTTTATCTCGTGGGTGGAAGTGTGGAGAAAGATTTATCTCACAGAAGGTATGTGTGTAATTTAGCAGGGCGTGATCCGATTTCAAATCTGTTTGCAGATTCGAATTCTGCATAAAATTCTAGACTAACAAGATGTATCGCATGACTAAAAAAATGTATAAGAACGCTCAAAAGTCGCTACAGGTAAGAAATCTTAAAATGAGGGTAGCTCCCTTGGGGGTGATGCAATCTAAAAAATTCCTAGAGATTTCGGTAGCTGAGAAAATTCTAATATTAATTGATACCAAACAAGATAGGTTTATCTCGTGGGTGGAAATGTGGAGAAAGATTTATCTCGCGGGTGGAAAGAATGCGGGTGTGACGTAAAGAAAATGGTTGTGGGGGTGTCCGAGCAAGGAGTATAGCAAGGAGAAAGCAGGAGGATATTCATCTCCCTCATTTCCACCTTATGGGAATTTACATGTAAATTGGTCCAGATGTGTGTGGAAATGAGGGATTCTGGTGGAAATGAGGGCCCAAAATGCCTGATTTTCCTCTACTTTTCTCCGTATACATTTTACTAATAATCTAATACTTTATAGGATTAAGTTATCATATGGCTCGCAGTATTAGAACTTTACTGTACAAGTTTTGTTAATCCCCTTTTAACCGACATTCAAACATTTGTCACGTGGGGTCAAATTGTTCAACATGCTGGGGTGACTTAGATCATTAGTAATTTATTAAAGTGTCATGACTAAATTTACAATTACCACCTTATAAAGAAATACTGATCTCTATTTCTAATCTGTTGGCACTGGGTTTGGCATAGCTATTATGTTACATCTGACTTGTTATAGGCATCTTTGAAAATATACTAGGAAACCGGGGTCGCGAGGGTACCAGGATTATAATGAACAATCAAACAAAACGGCATTACAGAAAATCGTAGATGAAAGTTGGAGTTTAAGAAAGGCTGCAAAAACATACAGGATTCTATATGGTACTTTACACAACAAGTCTCATGGTCGTCGTATTAAATCAAGTAGCGGACAAACAGTGTTTAGTTTATATGAAGAAACTGCAATTATTAAGAATGCAACAACATGTGGTGATTGGGGATTTCCATTAAGTTTAACCGATTTGAGATATATGGCAAAAAATTTATTGTACGCACTGATTATTTGCTATGTACTCTAAATTATTCGTGCTCCCTCATTTGAGCGACCATATTAATATTACTATGAATAAGCGAGATTGTAATTATCTCCGACGTTGGACTGTCTTATTAATATTGCTATCAATTTCCTCCAGAAACTTAACTGGATTTTATCTTGAACCAACCTTGTCAACTAATAACAAAACCGGTACGTTACCGCCTTACTTGTTATCAATTTCCTATTCAACTCGTAGCTCCTCCTTGAACTATTTAAATTATCAAATCACTCTCTTATTAACTTTATCTTATGACCTCGGCTAGCATTTATTTGGAATTATGAATTTCAGTTAATTTCGATTTTATATAATGAAACCAATATATTATGTACAGTTTTTGTAAATTATTTGTAATACACTTTTCGATTAGTTAATGTTGTAAATTTCATTTACTAAACATCATATACTATTTACTCAAAACCCAAAGTCACCAAAAAACCTATTCTCTTTATCAACGAAGTGTAGAACGTTCTATACCTGTTATCATATTACTCATTTTATACGTATGCAACTTCTTTTGTTGACTTTTTCACATTCATAATATATTAAGCAAATTCGATAAAAAAATAAAAAATATATAAGAAAATAAAATGTCTTAAAACTAAAAAAATCTGACCTGGTCTATTTTCTTCACATCGGCGCTTCCATTTAAATAAAAATTATCTTCCCTCAATGTGGGATTATTACATGCCCATTTGAAATATACGCTTGAACCATTTCATTTAAATTATTGCCATCACCCTCTGGACTACCATTAACTTATGCACCCCAATTTATTGTCGTTTCATATCAGACTTATTACTTCTTATCAATCAATTTCCTCAAACTTAGAATAGAATTCTTTTTATCCTTGTCCTCTGACTTGAAATCGTAGTTTATCTTCCCCCTCGACTTAGAAATTGTAGTTTGTTTCCTCCCCGTACTTCAAAGCCGTTTAATCGGCAATTATAGTTTTCATCTTGGCACTTATTTTATCTTTCACTTTTAAAATTATTACGTATCACTTTATTACATAGTGGCGCACTTCGGCCTTTGTTGAGTTCAAAACTGACCTCGTTATCACTGTACCTGCTAATATATTATTGAATTCCCACTCCGTCAGTGGGTATGGTCTAGAGCTCGTCGCTCATTTATAACCAATCAAATAATTACATTCAAAGTAGTTTCTGATGTAATCCTCCAAGATTCCCAATAATTGTAACCTGCTTGCAGCTGTCTTCGTTATCAACATACTGTGTTTTGATAGATCTAATTGCTTTTCCATAAACAACTGATGCAATTCGACTTTTAATTTTCATATTTACATGTTATTCACGCAGTTTTTTAATCTTCTTTCTTATCAAAAATGGTTAGCTATGTGCACGCATTTACCTATGCTACCTGAAGCTCTATTTCTATCTCCGTATTAATCTAATCGTTTGGAACTCTTTTGAATGCGTGTCTAATTACACTTTATCGTTTACTTATAAATATACGCGTGCTTCCATTTAAAACTATTACTTGCTTTACCTAAATTAACTAAAACTTCATCTACAGGGTATTAAATATTTACTATTTACCTAATGCATGTGTTCCTGGTTTCTACGCTAACTATGCGTCTTCCTATGTTTATTTGCGTCGCCTAAAACTATGTATACTTTATATACAGGGTGTTGACTGCTTACTATTTACAAACTATCTCCATTTCTCAATTCTTCACTAAATAAATGCAGTTTTCTGCTGCCTATGGTAATTTCTCATTTCTAAACGACCTTTACTATAAAGTACACCCTTAAACAACCTCTTATCACAGCATAATTCCCCCAAATTAAAATATAAAATTTTATAACAATGCCCTTTTTGGCGCCCAACGTGAACTTAAACTCACATTGGTATAAAATTGTTATATTTTTATTTCCATTTTAAGATCTAACTTTTTCTTTATTAAACCCATATTTACATTTTATTTATCTCATACCTATGTCCTATTATACTACACTATTCATACCTATACCTATTCTTATATTCAAATCCTATTCTATTATCCTATATATACCTATTCATAAATTTATTTTACATTTCCTTTCATCTATTCATGTTCCTTTGCATGGGTCATTAAATTACATTTATTTCTAACTTCCCCTTTTCACTCTTGAATCTGGGTCCTTTTAATTTATATTTCTTAATCATCCTTTTAAATCGGGGTCCTTTTAATTCGTATTTCCTAATTCTATTCTTATTGTCTATTCTATATCCTAAAAATCTAACCCTATTTTGAAAAAATTCACATTTTCCTAAATTCAAAATCAAACCAGCTATATTCAGCTCTAACAATATCCTATTTAACTGCACGTAGTGTTCCTCTACACTGTCACTAAATATCAATACTTCATCCATATAGTGGATACAAAATTCCTCGTACGGTCCCAAAATATTCTTCATCACATTCTCTAATGCATCCGTACTCGAGGACAAACCAACCGGGACCACCCTAAATTGGTATAATTTTCCTTCTACCGAAAAACCCGTATACTTCCTTGATTCTCGCGCTAATGGAATCAAACAAAATGAACTTTTTAAACATAACTTGCTATAAATCTTCCTATTACCTATTTTCCCTAATATTCTATCTATCTTTGGTGGACAATTATATTGCGGCTTCGTTCGCTTACTAATTTCACTTGTATTTATACATAACTTAATACTATTATCACTTTTCTTTACGACGACTACTAATGAATTCACAAAATTCGTACTGGAGCTCTCTATAATACCTTCACGTAACATTTCTTCAATTTTTTCCTTCACTCTATTTCCATATACTACTATTTCCATATACTACTGGAATAGGATATATTTTAGTGTTAAACGGTTCCTTATTTATTACTTCCAACTTGTGCACATAACCCGTGGCAATTCTCGACTTATGAATTTCAGTTAATTTTGATTTTATATAATGAAACCAATGTATTATGTACAGTTTTTGTAAATTATTTGTAATACACTTTTCAATTAGTTAATGTTGTAAATTTCATTTATTAAACATCATATACTATTTACTCAAAACCCAAAGTCACCAAAAACCCTATTCTCTTTATCAACGAAGTGTAGAACGTTCTAAACCTGTTATCATATTACTCATTTTATACGTATGCAACTTCTTTTGTTGACTTTTTCACATTCATATTATATTAAGCAAATTCAATAAAAAAATAAAAAATATATAGGAAAATAAAATGTCTTATAACTAAAAAAATCTGACCTGGTCTATTTTCTTCACATCGGCGCTTCCATTTGAATAAAAATTATCTTCCCTCAATGTGGGATTATTACATGCCCATTTGAAATATACGCTTGAACCATTTCATTTAAATTATTGCCATCACTCTCTGGACTACCATTAACTTATGCACCCCAATTTATTGTCGTTTCATATCAGACTTATTACTTCTTATCAATCAATTTCCTCAAACTTAGAATAGAATTCTTATTATCATTGTCCTTTGACTTGAAATCGTAGTTTATCTTCCCCCTTGACTTAGAAATTGTAGTTTGTTTCGCCCCGTACTTCGCAGCCGTTTAATCGGCAATTATAGTTTTCATCTTGGCACTTATTTTATCTTGCACTTTTAAAATTATTACGTATCACTTTATTACATAGTGGCGCACTTCGGCCTTTGTTGAGTTCAAAACTGACCTCGTTATCACTGTACCTGCTAATATATTATTCAATTCCCACTCCGTCAGTGGGTATGGTCTAGAGCTCGTCGCTCATTTTTAACTAATCAAATAATTACATTCAAAGTAGTTTTTGATGTAATTCTCCACGATTCCCAATAATTGTAACCTGCTTGCAGCTGTCTTTCTCAATTCTTCACTAAATAAATGCAGTTTTCTGCTGCCTATGGTAATTTCTCATTTCTAAACGACCTTTACTATAAGGTTCACTCTTAAACAACCTCTTATCACAGCAATATATATATATATATATATATATATATATATATATATTGCTATGTATTTTTCTCCCCTCGTTCTTGCGTCATATAAAAATTGGTATGACGCCGTGCTCGGTATAATAAACATTTTTCTTAACGCCACCGTCTGTGTTCTTTCAATTTAATCTTTTATTTTTATTATTCTGCCAGGGCTAGCTCTTTTTATCTACACAAAGTGATCAACGTTATGATAATCAATTTTCTTTCACCTCTTTTATGATTACCTGTTTGAATTGATAAAACGAAGTCAATCAACGTTCATATAATGAAAGGAAATAATGTTTACAATTTTTGAAATTCTTTAAATACACCCTTCAATCAATTAATATTATATAGATTATTCATCCCAAAATTTATATTCTTTTAGTTTAAAATAAAGTCTCCAAAAACTACACCTTTTACAAAAAAATCTGGAACGTTCGAGACCCTTTTATGATTTATTACGTAGGTTTAAACGTATGCAATGTTCCTGTTGAATTTTTACAAGTTTTGGATAAATTTAATAAATTCAGTATTAAAATTCAAATTGAAAAGATTCCTTAAAATGAAGTATATCTGACCTGTGATCTCCTGATTTGTTGTTTCGTGTTGTGGATCAACACCCCCTTACTGTCTTCCATCGACTACCAATGCTCTGCTTTGTCGAATTAATATTTCAGTACGGTTATCCCATGCTTTTCAAAAATCACCTCGTGCTTTATTCTATATGCTCTGCATATACTTTGGATCTCTTCCCTTAAATATTACTTGAAATTACAGACTTCGGATCATACATTAGCAGCGTATTAAAATTGTCCCATAATTAGATTTATTGCCAGGATTGTACCAGAATTATACCAGAATTAAAATTAGAATCGTTTTCGACGCAGATTAGAATTAGAATTTCTTTCGATGCAGATAAGAATTCTTTTCGACGCGACAAAGAATTGATTTATAATTGAACCAGAATTTGACTGGAAGCCGATTAGAAGCCCTATATGATTATAAATATTTAATTTAAATTAATTACCCTATTTCTACTTACGCTATCTGAAAAAACGGCAAAACTTCTCATATATTCTTAACACAATTTTTATGCAGCACTATTTTCACTATATTATAAACTATATTTATCTGACGCGTAGATTTCTGGTAAAAAGTGATGTGGATTCAACCTGCTTCAAGTGGAAACTGACCTGCCTTATCACCGGTGAGTGTTAAAAAGCTTTTCCCACTACTTTTGCGTTAAGTTTCCAAGCAGTTTTGCAGATTGTCGCGACCAACCAGGTTTTCTTTAATATTTCAACCTGATTTCTGATGAAACCCCTTTGTATTTCCATGTCATGGTGTTTATTTGCAATCTTTGATACCTTATTATTTGTTATCGTGGCCAGACTTTCAACTTACGTCCGTTGTTTTGTATAAATAATGCTTTTGGATTATTGTACAAAAATTAATGATGTAACTCTAGTGCTGTTTCCATTCATGTATTAATTTATGCATTTTCTTTCAAAGCGAAATTGCATGAAGATTTGTTAGGTTTCATCTTATCTTCTGCGTATTTTATTTTATAAACTTGTAAAACACTCCTCAACGTAGTTCAAATACATGTACGATTATTTTTCTGCTGAATACGCGTTCTATTGTTGAAAGATATGCTTACTGGCATCGCTTAAAGTTAATTACGGTCTATATACAGGGTGTTAAATGCTTGCTATTTACATAATGTGCGAATTACTTATTTTTTTACTAAATAAATGCAGTTTTCTGATTCCCATTGCTATTTATAGTTACTACACGACCCTTACTACTCAATACACCCCAAAAAACCCCTTATCACAGCAATATATATATATATATATATATAAAATTAACGAAACTCTAAAAATTTTCAATAGCTATGATGATAAAATTAAATTTACTGTTGAATTAGAAAATAACCGATCCGTCCCATTTTTTGACACTCTACTAATCAGAAAGAACAATAACACTATTATTTAGACGCCATTAGAAGAACTTTCGTTTCTTCTTTTTAAGCAACGGGTATAGTGCCTTTAAATAAAAATCGTGTATTAGACAAGCTACCAAGGGAAGACGTTGACGAGGGTCAAGTACAAAACGTATTAATAAATTATCTTAAAGAGCAACGATATTCAAATACACCATCCAGACGTTACAAGAAGCGCACAAAATTAACTGTGATGCCTGGTAAAAGTGTTACCGCACAAAAAAGTTGCAGCAGATCCGATATCTATATAGATGTTCCCCATAACGAACGAGGATTCTGATGACAACATGCATGCCAAGGATGCTGAAAATCGCCATTCTTTTCTTCAAGAAAATGAAGAAGCTGAGTATGAGGAAGTGGACAGAAATAATTTAAAGCAAGAGGCATTTTTACTTGTAAAAGTGCTTCGTGCTGCGATGAAAACGACCATTTATCGTTATTTTGTGATCGTACAAAATGTATTAACCAATAATGAATTTGAAGTATTGGGGATGAAATCAATCGACGGAAAAAAAAAAACTAAATTTAGAACTGAGGAAAAAGATGACTTTATAGTAGGTGTTGATGATATTATTGCGCTATTACCACAACTCGTAGTGGACACCCCCGGATATTAGATATGGGTTAGAAAAACAATCGGCGTCAAAGAAATTTAGAGCTTCGCGTTTTTTGCCGTAGCTGTGTACTTCATACACCAAAATGTTTATTTGTATGTTTGAATTTATATCCTACGAATATTATTGTATTTTTTTTAAGTTTTAGAAATAAGGTTATTGTATTATACCTGAGCATGTATTTTTAATATTTTGCATGAATAAAAGTGTGTTGGAATGGAGTGATCAATCTTACCCTTGGCGATCAATCTCACCCCAATGGATAAATTTTGTTGTAACTTTGTACCAATTTAAAGAAATCTTGCAAGGATTAGATTGATCACAATGTCTAGTCAATATGCGGAGATCTATGGCAAATAATAGGTGCTGATCAATTTCACCCCAACTTAAGTATGAAGTTGTTCATAATTGTTCATGACTTTTTTTAATTTTTTGTGAAACTGTAGCGAAATAAGAATTATGCCGATCTAATAATATATATTCCACAGTTATTCTTTAATATACGGAATTTCAATATCCACATTCTCACTAACGTCTTATAAGTTATTTCGAATAAAAATTTTGCATGATCAATTACATCCCAATTCACGGTACATCAGATGTACACATCACTTGCATATACATGTATGAAGGGTGGTAACGCAATAACTCGATCGATGAATTTATCTATGGCACAAATCCATCAACAACTTGTTTGGAATAAAGTAATGCAGAGAATTATCGGCGTAATTTAAACTTTAGCGAAATATTCATTCACCTTTAGATGGCATAACGAAAATATCTCCACTGGTGAATATGGTGGTAATTTTTATCCCATTATCCATTCATTGTCAAAATATGACTCTATTTTACAAGAAATTTTTTTAAATCCAAAAGTCACCATAAGGTACCTCAGTTCGTACATTCAGAACTAAGTTATTGACTGTTTCGCTTCTAAGCCGAGATATACGGTTGCAAAACAAGTTCAATCTGTGCCATTTTAAACCATTATTATTGATGCGGCGCAAGTCATAACAAAGGCAAATCTACCTTTGTTATGATCGTTCATATGTTCACATCGAAAGAAATGACGAGGGGCAACCGATCGACTTACACCTCCCAATGTTTTGGCATAACAATAAAAGCTTGTACAATGATCACGATAATTACAAAGCATAATTTCATGAAAAGTTATGATGGCGTGCATAGCAGAAATGTTGTACGGATAGTCCGTACACCACGAAAAAGTCATCGGGTAGTGACGTAGGGAGAAAAGAGATTAGCTAGAGCAGCTGGTAACAGTACGTGCCATCTAAGAAACATCGTTCGTTGTTATTAAACCTTTATTTGTGTCCATTAACGACAGTTTAATTGTTTGTATAACTTGTAAATCGATCTCCAATACTTAGACGAATTTTTGCAGACATACAGAACCTTTGTATATAAACATGATGCCTAGTAGCTCGTAAATTTTTTAAACATTGGCCCTTATTACACATTAGATTGCATTTCGCGGTTATTAGTTGCACTTTTTGCTATCAAAATAATTAGGATCTATTAATTTTAACAAAGCTTTTCCGGATAATCAACATTTCAGTTTCCTAATTGCATGGATCTTCTATGAAACGATATTTAAACTTTATTACTGTCCTTTGTACATTAAATTACACTTTTATACTAGAAAATATGTAATATGTTCTGGATTTTTATAAAGGCCTGCATACAATTTAAAAATGGGCAATTTTTTGACCATTACCGTTAAATATAATAAATAATAGACCGGACGCTAGAGGTAAGCGAGTATGCAAAATGTGAGGACCGAATTCCACCAATGGATTTGAGTTAAGAAAAGGCTAAAGACTAATAATGCGGCTTGGTGGTCAATTTTTTGGTCCATTTTTTATTTACCCCTTCTACTCTTATTTGTAAAGGGAATGTATTGAGTACATGCTATAAAATCGTTTTAATGATTATTTCAGTAATAATTTATAGTTTTTTCTAATGGTAAAAGTGAGGATGGATTGTTGAATGAAACAAAACCAAAAATAAGAAAAATACAATCTTTTTTTATTAATAAAGAAGTTATATATAAAAACAACGAACTTAAACAAAAATATACGTAAAGTAGGCAAACAATTACTCATTTATATTTAGATAATTGTTATTAATACATTTACATAAGAAATACAAAATAATTATGATTTAACTGCAAGACATTGTTCGACAATTTGCAGTACATTGACAAGGTTGAAATAATGACTCTGGTAAAGACGGCTTAGTCATTTGTCGTGGACGTAAGTTGCCATTCAGCTTTTCATATCATAACCATATAAACAATAATCAATGGAGTGTAATTGGTTTGATAAGAATTTTTCCAAATAAATGTTTGTACTGTAGCCCTTAATAAACACAAATGCAAAACATCCGATGTGCATATCACTTTCATCAAATTAAAACCAAAACCTATGTTTTGAAAAATCAGTTTATATCTGTGTTCATCAGCAAATAATTTTTTTTTTTGAGAAAAAAATATGTGCAAAGTATTTCAAACTGTTTCAATTGCTCATTATTTAGGTCAAGGTTTCCCAAAGATAGAAGGACTGTTTGTACAAAATCTTCTAACGCAGCTTTCAAATATTGCATTTTACTGCCATATCTGCTAGTAATGTCGCAACCACTTATAGCATGTAATGCTGGCAATCGCATACCTTTCACTCAGGGTTCAGCATCTAAATAGCTTCCTAGAAAATATTTCTTTGTATGAGAACCGTCGCATCATAGAACAAGACACCCGATATTTGCTACGTATCTCCAGAAATAAATTTCCAAGACGAATACATCTGTATCACCGCTGATTATAATAATATGAGCAGAGTGAATCCTTACTGCGTGGAATATGTGGCAAAACATTCTTGAATCAGCTTCTAAGTGTTTTGATTGTAATTCAAGTATCTCACAAAATAAAGACCTTTGTAACTTGAAACATTTAGTTGGATCATCGAATCCTCCACAAATATACATCTCGCAGTTTTCTTTAACTTGTGCATAGTTTGGAGCATTCGTACAAAGAAATCGAACAAGTTATAATTTATTTTGAATATTTGCAAGAAAAACTTTACAATCAGCAGGAATTTTTGTTGAATGACTTGAAATTATATTTTTAATAATTTGGCCTTTACTTCGTAAGTTTGACTCCAAAAACTTTACAGAAATATCGTCACATCTATCAAACATCTATCCACGTCACGTGAGGCAACGTAAAAAATTGCATAATTTTTTGAAGAAAGCTTCGGCAAAATCACCAAAAGTATTGAATTTATTTATCTAAATTTTGTGAACAAGTGCCACACCATCAACAATATAAATTTTGAGAGTATTTAAATTTATTATAACTTGCTGAGACCTTGTACCACAGATATATATTTTTTTGAATTTTAACGACGAGTTGTGATTTTGGTGACTTCCTGTAAAATCCATCATTGTCAAAGAAATACTTGCAGTAATCTAATACTTCATACGATGCTAATATCTTTGTATCAAATTCGCGTGGAGAAGCCACCAGGAATGATTTTTGGAAAATTGTTATGTTTGCTACGTCTTGCAATTTTTTGTTGGAAGTATTTTTGTTTGTTTTCGCACGAGTATCTTCAAAATTGTAAAATTTAGTTTTTTGTATAGGATCTGATAATTTCTTATTTTCTTGAACAATCTTTCATTTTTGTAGGTATTTAATAGTCTCCCCATTTTCTTTAACATTAATTAAGCATCGCGCACTTGATTCTTCAGCAAGTTCACCGGTGAAAATATTGCGAAACACTCAATCCCCACTACTATTAAATGGATTGCAAGCTTTGAAATATTTAATGATATTTTCAACATCCTTTTCGCCCGTATTAATTCTCGATTGTGTCCATTCATTATGACTATTAATGTCACCTGTAGCGTCAGATTGTATTCCATGGTGTGAAGAAAGAATTGAGTGAAAGCTATTTTTTAAAGGATACAGAAACAACCATCTTTGCATTGCTTCTTGATTTTTATTGATACCAATTAAACCTCCAGTCACTGCAGAAGATCGGTTCTGAGACTGTTCTAGTGCTAAGTCACAGCCAACTGCATTGAATGTTCCTGGAGTTTGGTTGACGGCATGTATTCCTCTCTTTATATCATGTATAAACGTCTGGAGGTAATTGTAACATATCTTGTAAGTAAAGTGTCACCCCACGAATACAATTTGTGTGATCCATAGAAAATAAATAAGGTAAAAATTGTCAAATACTCAATAAATATAATTTATAGTTATTACTTCTGTCAGCCATAATTGAATTCAAAAGAATTTGTATCATTTCACAGTAATTATTTAAATATTTGCATACTTCGTATTCAGTGCCCAAGTGATTTAAAAATTGTAAAAAATTGGAAAAATAGTTTCGATTATTACTTTGCGCTGGTTATATTTATCGCTTAAACTGGTACAATTCTTATCTACTGTTACTTCTCTTATCTCTTGAAGACAGATATTCAACTGCTGTGATTGCTCGTTAAAAGTCCCATCTTCCAGACAAATTTATGTAATCAATAAATTCTGTAAACTGTAAGCTTCTCAATGCTTCACACATAAGTTTATGTGCTCCGATGCCTCTGTTGTACTGAGTACCTTTAAGAATTGGTGCCAAAGCATTAACACCATAAACATTGGCTTCGATAAGAATGCTGTTGAGTCTTCTTCCTTCTGTATATTGGCCTAAACATCGTAAGAATTTTTTTTGTAGACAAAGTGCTCCAATTCTTAATATCAATCCTTCAAATTCTTGACTACTTTGTTAGATATTTTTTGGTATCAGGTAAGTAGACATGTCGCATGAAAAAACGGCTATATTTTTATTTAATGATTGACATAAGTTAACAAAATTTCTTATGGCAGTATAATAATCTTTTGAAGCAGTTGACTGAGGAATTATCGGGATAAATCTAATTGTACATAAGGAAAATTCTCAAACGATAGTAACTGTTCATCCTGTTCATCCTGGTATCGACTTCTTCAATGGTCGACGAATGCTGTTCAATAATTGATTATGTTGCAATCTATATAAAACACAGGGCAAAGTATCAAATTGTGAGTAATTGTGATAGGAAGTTAATAAACAACTGCTGTTAACATAATTAGACATTGAAGGCTCTATACTTGCTTTGATGTGATGAATTTCTTGAGAATTTAGGGCCTTCAAATCATACTCAAACTGTTCAGCTTTAAGTTTCAATTTAACGAGATTTATTTCGTTCTCGATAGAATTTTTTCTTGATAAATTAACATTGCTGTTACATAGGTAGAGTCTTTACCGCTTAATGTTTCTTGGTTGAAATCATTGTTGTCAATAGCGCCATGAAGAAATAACGATGATTTGTTCACTATATTCTTAGGAATAAGCAATTTTTTTTTCTGCATCTTTACACGCAATTGAAATTGTTGCTTATAAATCAAGCTATTGTAATGCTATATAGCTGATGCAATGTCCAAACTTATTCAATATACTTATCAGTTATCAATTGTTTTGATCTAGTCAAGTGATGAATTGATTCAGCTAAAACTATGTTTTGGTGTCTGTTTCTCAGTAGCCGTAAAAATATGTCATAAAACACAGATATTGTTCTTGTAAAATAGTTATTGCTCAATTTTTGATTTTTTGCATTAAACAAAGCTTTCAGAAAAAACTCCTATGTTTGTGGCAATCTTCCATCTTCTAAGAATTTTTGGAACAAATTTTCATCGCGTAACTAACCTCTAGGTATAAGTTCTGTTTTTAATAGTTTTTGACGCAATGCTTTTGCACTCTGAATGATGTAGTTTTTTGAATTGATGCTACGAACATATTCTATTGTTCCCGCCAATGGTATATTTCCGATAAACACTAATGAAGATTTTGATCTTTCAGTTGGGTAAGAAAATAATATGTTTTCGCCAAATTTATCAATAAGTAGTGATTTCACTACACGATTCTCGATCACAGCATCTTCTATGTTTGTAAGTGCACTTCAAAGAATGAGTTGAACACTGTTACTTAATTTTATGTATGAGTTTGTCAAATGCATCGTGAAGTATTTCTCGAGGGATCTTATTTGAAGGTCGACCTGCTGGTTTTGTAGAATTTTTTGGTATTCTTAAATAATCATGGTATCACTAATTGTGATACCTCACTTTGATAGCAAATAAATCTTCAGGTCGTTGGCTAGTACTAAGTGGGGTAAAAACATGGTGTTTTTTATTGCGTGCAATATTTACAATTTGTTCCGCTGCTGAAATTTCCGAACACAAATACAGCTGCTTATCTTTGTTCTGCGTTAATTTTCCACAAATTAAGCATTGCAATGGTTTATTGCATTCTGCACGTGTCCTTGATGACGAACGAGATTTTTGAGAATGTAACCCCGCGCTTGTTTGGGAAGTTGAAGCATACAGTTTTTTTTCTTCTTCTTTACACAAGACAATTTTTCGGCGCCGTATCTTCTCCTCACTTAAATAGGTATAGTCGAAACCATCAAAAAAGTCGTCTGCGTCATTACTTGTATTCGTGCGAACTAAGTTGCAAATTTTAAGTCAATGTAGCATCTAGTTTATATTACCAAAGGACAGCCTGTCAAGTATATAAAGTTCAAAACATACGGACACATACTTTTCTCTGTCGTTTTCCCAGATAAACGTGTTCACGTATGTCTTTAATTAAAACACGTACAAATCGTATTACTGTCTTTATCATATATATTAGTTAAGCTTTTAAATAATCTTAAACGTATGTTTTGAATTAAGTTAGACACCTATGACGTAGAGGACTTCTTTCGTGGTTCTTACTATAGCTAAACAGTCTTGGTGCCATGAAAATTCTTGTCTTGTGGAGTCTGGGATATATAGCTTTGAAAACTTTTCAGTATGTTGTTTTTTCTTCTATCTGCTGCTTTTTTAATATTAAGCAGCGTGCTTGATCTTGGTTCTTTCACTAAATCATATGGTTTATCACAAAATAAACAAAACTGTTTGTTTCGTTTTTTCTTTTCAAATTAATCTCTCCCAACGACATTTCTAACGTTTTTCAATACAGCAAACTTTAAACAGCCACCCAAAAATAACGAAAATCAAATTATCTTATGCGTATACAACAAATACGACTTATAACGAAACGTTTTTACGTCGATAGATGCAGAAACACACTGAATACCTAAGTGCGCTATGCTTACTGTTGGCGCGAAGAATGGATGTAAAGGGAGCAGGAAGGGACCATCACAGCTGGTGGCAAGATGTGTTTTGTCATTGTTTTGGGTCTCAGGTATAAGAATCCGACCGTAGTTGCCGGTTCTCACATTTTGTATACTCAACTACCTATCGCCTGCACTATAAGTAGTTAAGCTATTAACAAATGCAATATTTTTTAACTAAAGTAAAATGACATATTTGTACCTGCACGGTTCTGAGAATGGATAAACATCTACATTCCTACAGTCGGGCTTTGCTGCCGCTCAGACTGTAGTTTTGTCTTCAAAAACACGCTCTCTGAAAACGATTTCGAAGCAGAGCTACTGGATTGTCGATATGCGTTGTGTATGTTTCATTTTATAGAAACCTTTTTTCTTTTGTTATTTTTGTTATCTAGTAAACTTCTATTGGTGTAGAAACTAAATGAATATAGAACAAACCGAAAGTATTACTACTATTTTACATAGTTTTGTGTCACTTTGTTTACCTCGTAAGTTAATATCAACGTAATCAGTATCTTTTACGTTTCCTTTGGAAACACCGTACTCATATATACAGATACGCATCTTTATATAACCAACCTTGTCAATTTGCCAAATATTATTTATTTTATCGGTCCCCTAATTTTAATTACAAAAGCAGAAGCTGTTCCATTATGTAAATCGCGTTCGAAGAATCTATACAATCAAGCATCACTACAAGCTACCGAACAAACCACTGCTCATTTATAGCTTGCCCAAGTTAACAGGCGACCCAATCGAAAATGAACAAGAATATCTTTGGACTTGAATTGGTCTCTGCCTCGCTAACGACTTTTGTGGAGAAATATTAATCAAAGTTTGACAAACTCTGCACAAGAGAACTGCAGTCAATACTTCTATTAATTCAAAAATTGAAAAGCTGAAGTTTAATTTTTGAGTTCAGAATTTCACATGATGGTGTATTAAAATGTAAATGTTTATGATAATTCGCAGTTAGCGTTATCGCACTCCACTATGTTCTGAATTCATAACACCACACCTGTGCCCAGCGGTCATTTATCGCACTAACCACGAATAACGATTCTCATAAATTTCAGCGCGCTTTGTGGTGTGAAATAGCTCCGTATTTTGTTATTATATTTCTAGTTTACGGAAATTGGAATATTCTATACACATATTGCGGTACTCATCCTTAAAAATTTATCCAAAGTTCGAAAACTTCTATGAGATTCTTTTGTCATTGATTCATGAGAAGTACAATCCCTAGAGCGAAACGGTTCTGATAGTTACACGAAAAAAGTAGTAACTGTGTACTAAAAAAGCACAACAAATTACTGAGGTATTTACTACATTTGCCATGGCCAGTCATCAAAAGCGAACAATTGATCCCTTCCCGGCGATTTCTAAATTATTTGTTTGTTTCACATCCGCTGAATTTACAATCCATGCTTTTTACATGTTTCAGTGGTACTGCATTCAATAGAAGATCAGTTTGAATCAAAGTGGTTTATTATACAAATGCTGTCTATCGCAGAATTTGCAACCCAACAAAGAACGCTTTTAATTAAAGTTCCATAAAAACGGAACGTTGTCCGAGTAAATATGTGTAAAAACCTAAAATAATTTTTGGGTAGATGTTTTGATTCACTCATTAATTGCTCATCTGGAATTGCTGAACGGATCGAGAAAAATATTCAACTGATAGGCAAAAACAATTATTAAGATACGTTAAATTTCAGCAGTCAGATATCTTAAATCCCATGTTGGGTTAGAACAAAAGGGTTCGAAGAAAGCTGCAAATTTTAGTAAATATTTTTAGTGCTTAGAGCGGAAGCTGCATTAATTGCATACATTTATAGGCGTCAAAACGTTCTTTAAAATATTATCAAAGTATTAAGAATCATGCTTCGCTCCGCGCTGAAAACCTCAAAATGAATAAAGATGTAGCACATACTAGGATTGCAAATAAATTCAATTCACCTATAAATTTCGATTCTGAATTTTTAAGATCATTTTAAATTAAGAAATCTTATAAATGACAGACATTAAACTGAAAACGACTATACAATTACATAAATATACTCCAGGATATTAGTAGATACACTATGTTAGTTTTGACCTAAAGTAGATTAAGTTTGATTGAAATTTAAAGAGGAAAGCGATTCGAATCAGACCCATTTTACGTATGTCAACTTCAAGACAAATTTAAAAGTCGGTTAGTCACGAAAATACTGTTATATGCAACCCAAAGTACGTCATGCAATGGCGAGAAAGCAAAAAGTACAGTCACCCAAAGTACGTTCGTTGAAAAAATTAAAAATTCTTGGATTTACAAACAGTCCGGCAACGGTATACATGTCAAAAAATAATAACATTTATCATGTTGATAACACAAAGATACAAAGTAAACTTGAGAATAACTTAACAGAAGATCACAGTGATAACAATTACAAATCACGAGAATCAACACCACATAAATCGACTATTAAGCCTTCCAAGAATAAAAACGAAGCAGGGAACCTCTTTATCTCAATCAATCTTAAAATGACATACCAAGAAATAATTTACCTACGGTGATAACAAAATTGCCTATTTTATTAAAACAACTGATTAAGTTAAACTTAGGCAATACAAGTCTATACAAAATAGGAAAATATTTAGCAACTTATACTGCCGAAAACCACATAATAAGTTTACAACCCGGAAGTTTAATCAATCCAGGTAATTACTGTTATATTAACTCAATTTTACAAGCCTTAATAAGATGCTCACCAATCTATAATCTACTAAAAAGCCTAACCAAATACACATCATTTAATTCAGAAAAAAAAATCGTACTTGCAGTTGATAACAAGGAAAAGTTTATCAAAGAGTATAATGATCTTCCAACAGATCAGAGGAGTAGAGAAGTCTTAATAAAAATCAAAAAAATAAATACAGCATGAGTGTCAGATACGACCTTTTGAGCCCACTTGGATAGACAGATTACTTAATGGTGTTCGTAACGACACCTTTGTTGTAACGTATTTTTTTTCTTGTTACACTAAGCCTAATAAATTAATAATAAAACAGATAAATTTTAAAGCATTTAATTCGTAAATATTCAGCCAATAAAAATTAAAGTATAATGTTCATAATAACACATAGATTCTAGAAGATATATATTCTGAGGCTTGTTACCAAGCGTTGTCCAGTTAATTATCAGCACTTTTGTTTCAAACGTCCGAGAGTGAAGTCGCTTTTTTGTAGACTAGAGATAAAAGTCAAGATGGCCCGACTAAAACACGAGGCGTCTAATAGAGTCAAGAAGAAGAACTTGAGTTGAGTACATGGAACGATAATTTACATCATTTAAGACAGTTGGTATAGATTAATACAATAAATTAAACTAATATATTTCACTTTAGTGCAATATCTTATGGACATATCTACAACAACAATTTTCAATGTTAAATTATAATAAATTTTCGTCGCAATAATTTAAAGCAGGCAGTTATGGTTTCGTTCTATCTATTTAATACGCCGTATAGAAATGGTTTATTATACAAAGAATCTTGGTACTTCAAACTTACAGATGATTAATACGCTGGAAAAATACAACAGCAGACGTCATGATTTTGCACCTGCAATTTATTTGGATACACGTGAGTGTTTGAAACTTTCCGTAACTTTGAAAGTATAGTAAATTATTATGAGATTTCCTACGTTGATTATTAGAGTAACAAAAATATAAAGTAGTTTTTTAAAGTTAATAACACACCGAATAAATATCTAGTTTGTCAGTTATTTGTACACGCATACAATGTGTTTTAAGATATTTAGAATGACAACCTATGTCAGATAAAAAAATAGTATAGATTCTGTTTCCTAATCTAGACGCCAGATGCAGTCTTGATTTAATTTTCACATTTTGCTTAAAAACATTCAGGTCATGTAAAAGCTTTTTATTGGTGCTGAAATTCGCGTATATTTTTTGTAGATTACAGTTAAATTTGAGTAGTTGCATTTTATGATCGCTATTTTTCTGATGATCAATCTTTGTTGTAAATGGTCAAGGAAGTGCTTCAATGATTATAGTAAAAATAAAATCATGTGTTATGAACTAATAAATTATGACATGTTTGCTTAAACTAAATTTTATAGAAATGATCAATTTATACATATTTATTTTGAAGGTTAAACTTCACTAAAATTCTTTTATAAAAATTTATGACAAGATAGTAAGCATATATATTGCAGTCACATGTATATAATCAGATTTCTATATATAAATAGAATTCCTTTGTTTCCTTTGAAAGACGTTTTATTATACAACATTTAAATTAGGAAAGAGAAAACTAGAGCAAATCCTCCTTAAGTAAAAAGACAGAGTAATGAAAATGAATCCCTTTAGTATTTCACAGATGTTTAAATTCATTTATTCTATTTTTGGCATATGCTTTTGAAGACACAGATAGTGTCCATGTGGTGTTTTTGTTTGTTCACAGGTAAAGCTGAGACAACTGTTTGACATCTGGTGGTTGAGGTTTTGGTAAGTGTGTGATAAAGAGTGAAATTCAAATTTTATGGCTATGATAGTGGTGTTAAGATAAGGTTTCCGCATTCCCTTATACAAACACAGTTAAATTTTGTTGGCACTTGTATTAAAAAATACGGTGGCGCCTATTAAAAATATTTTTGGTCGATTATCCACCCATGACCCATGCTCATGATCTACCCAGAGCTAACACTCTACTAGCCGTTTAACCCCTAAGAGTTTTCTTTGTCTAAAGCCGTTTTCCATCTGACATTACCCTGGGCTTGGAGTATAAAGAAGAAAATCTCGACCTAGTGATATCAGATTAAAATAGAGAGTTTTAGTATATAGCTGATAGTCACGAGGATAAAGGGTAATAAACTTACAAAAAGTTTTTAATTAACCCCGTTTTTTATTACAATTACATTGTAATCGAAAAACTACAAGAAGATGCGGAAGAGTTTCTAGGTTATCTACTTAATGGTTCGAATGACGAAATGCTAGAGTTAATCAAGTTAGTTAACAACCAAGATACACCTAAAGAAAACGTTTCCACAAACAATGATGAAGACAAAGAACTCGAATCAATGAGGCATAAAAAGAAAGTCCTTATCACACACTACAATCATAATATTCATACCCCTATCAGAGATATTTTCGGAGGTTCATTATGTTCTAAGATACAACGAGCAAGTGGTTCAGATACTTATAATAATCAACCCTTTTTTTACGTTACAGCTACACATAGAGAAAATAACAACTATAGAAGAAGCCCTTAAACTTCTTTATACCAAAAGTAAAATCCATGGTTTAATATCATCAGAGACAAATGAAGAGTTTCAAGCGTGGGAAGAAATAACGCTAGAAGAGCTCCCAATCGTACTGATACTACACATCAAATGCATTAATTATAAATTAAAAAGATGTAATAAAATAATGAAATCAATGAAACTCCCAAAATATCTAAAAATTAACGCTAAACTAATATCATCACAGACAAAACACAATAATAAAGAAAAACAGTATACATTGTTAGCAGTAGTTTATCACGAAGGTAAAGAAGCACTAAAGGTCATTATTTAACCGATGTGTACCATATAGGCAATGCGAGCTGGCTACGCTATGACGACTTAACAGTAAAAGCCATACCCTTACACCGCAAAACAATCGAACACCATATCCGCCGTTTTATCTCAGAAGAAACAGCAAACAAAATATTCGTTATAAACATAAAATTATGTGCACAACAGTTTCCAATATTCGCTTACGATATCCACTATATATTCATATTTGACAAATAAACTCAAATGGATTTTTAACTAAAAAAAGAGTCAATAACTTACATCGGGCGGTATTGCAACACAAATGAGTTAAATTTAACGAAGTTGTCACAAGCGTAAGTGAGGGTAATAACCGTTCATGGTTGAAATGTACCATTAGAAATAGTGAAAGAGAAAAGGAAATTAGCGCATGAGAATCGTTCATTACAGATACAAAAGGAGTGTTAATTGTCATTGTGCAAGACTATCTCAGCAACAGTACGTAGAATCTATATAAAATACGTTACAAATAGATTTAGATATTACATACTAAATTAGCTTTTAAATAATAATAAATTATAACGTTTTTAATCAGTTTTGGTCGGTAAAACTTATGCCATAATTATAATGGCCAAAATGATTGGACGACTAAAAACATTCAAAGTTTTTTACGGAATGCCTGTTCCGCCAAGCACTGCCGGCATCCTAGTTATCTTTTCATATTAATTAAGCTGCACGGATAAAGGTATTACGTTAGTTATAAAAGTTAAAAGCTATTGCGGTTTATTTTAACATTATCCTGTTCCTTTCTAATAGTTTCAGTATTTTATTTAAATATTTACTTTTTTACGGATGAACAATTTCTGCATTCATACGAAGTCACCTTCAAATTTGTTTCGTACATAAATCTCAAGCAAAAATTAGGCCATAATTTCGTATAGTGATGGGGAATCTTGGTAACCGTCAGGTTGCTTAACCCCCTTCAGGTAGCAATGAATACGATGAAATAAGATGTATTTTTAGAAAACAATAGAAGAAGAAACGTGCGAAAGATATAAAATAAAAAAAAGATTTGCCTAAGTCGGGCTGAATTTAACAAGAAAAATCAGCTTCTCTGTTTCAAGACAATAAGCATAGAAACAAGGAAAAGAATTCCTGAAAGCATATGTCTGTAGCACAGCACTGTGTGGCTGTGAATCGTGGACAGTGGTAGAAGCGAACAGAAAAACAGAAGTCTTCGAAATGTGATTCTACAATCGTATGATGAAAACATCATAGACAAATAAAGAGAGGAATGGTAGAGGAAGAAAGTAATATGTTGAAAACATTAAATATAGGTGAGATAGAATAGTAGGACACCTATCAAGGTATGGGGTAGTAGTGCGATATATATATATATATATATATATATATATATATAATCCAGGTTAGCGTGTGTTAGTATAAGAGTTTTTAATGAAGTAAAGAAGGGCAGAGCAGAGCAGTCGAGGTAGCTTCACAATGGCTCCCAACGCTGGGGCACGAGAAACCTCATAGCAATATATATATATATATATATATATATATATATATATAATACTAATTGACCTTTTTATATAAATATTGGGATAAATTTCGTTCGATTAAGTTAGTGGTTTGTTTAAAACATTTATTCAACAACGTTTCGGAAAAATTTGTTTCCTTAATCATAAGTTAATGTGTTTTAGTAGTAAACCTGTTTTGACATGTAACGTCATTTCATTGAAATTTCATTGAAATGACGTTACATGTCAAAACAGGTTTACTACTAAAACACATTAACTTATGATTAAGGAAACAAATTTTCCGAAACGTTGTTGAATAAATGTTTTTAAACTAAACCACTAACTTTAATCGAACGAAATTTATCCCAATATTTATATAAAAAGGTCAATTAGTTTATAACTACGTTCGTTATTGAAAGGAAGATCAACTATATATATATATATATATATATATATATATATATATATATATATACCTCGACTGCTCTGCTCTGCCCTTCTTTACTTCATTAAAAACTCTTATACTAACACACGCTAAGATTGTTGACTCCAAAAACTCCGCCTCACTGCTACCATGCTATAACCTATAAGAAAATCCACTTTACATTCAAACTCAAACTAACGCAATTCACAAATACAACACACTCTATATACAGTTAATAAATATTACATGCTCATAAGATTTTTCATTATGTACACTTGGATACTTCGTACTAACAACAGTTTTATTTTCAAGGAGTTAATTCACTTCAATAACCTTATTAAACAATTATCCTGTTAAAGTGAGAGGGCATTCCTCATACCTGACTTTATCCCTTCGTCTTAACATGAGCTCATCGTAAAGCGTTTTAACCATGAGTGCAAATTTACAGCACTACCAAACAAACTTAAATAAGCCCTCTATACTTTTTTACAATATATCCTGGTTATCTATAAATCACTACTTCTTGACAACCTAAATAATTTTCATTCACCTCGAAAGTCCCATAAATTAAAAGTTCAATAAATACATCAAATAAAAAAACAACACACCAAAGCACAAAAAGAAAAAAGAATCATTGCAAGTAGTCACCACACAATTTTTGAATAAAAGTCGTTACTAGGTAACAATCTTCAACAGCTATCCTCCAACTAGCCCTTGCAGATGATGCCGTCGAGTATGGCTCTACTCCATAGAACCGCTATTCGCTTGCATCAATGTCGCTCTCTGCATACTGTTACCCCAAAATTTCTCTTTATTAAAATTATTCATCCACATCTAAAATTTCCAATTTATAACAAATTAATTATTGATTGCTGCCTTCACCATTCATTTCCAGATTTTAATACATTTGAAAACCAAAATAGAGATCGTAGTACTTACATATACCAACTACGTTCCGTTTCTAATTCTTTATTTAACTTCAAGCTTTTATAAAACTGGGAATTATATATTACACATGCTTGTGTGTACTTATCTTAATAAACAAAATATAACTTCACTAAATATATCACTGTAAGTAACTTTGTAGAACGTAGGAGCGACGAAAAATTAAAGAGAGCGTCACCCTTCCATTCGGTTGATTATAAAGCCTCAGTAGTCCCCCCTTTTGAAATTTAGCACGTAAACTTCCAACTGTAACGGACTCTCAATTCCGGTGAAATGCTCCAACCGTTTTCGTTTTCTCTGAATATCGTTCGACAAATACAGCAAAATATCCGGAAAATCTCACAAAACCGTCAACCGACTCCATTCTTCCGCGAAAACTAGTCTCAACGAACTTTCAATTCTGGCTACGTCCACGCGTTCCACTTAAAATAAATATCTTTCATCCCTTTCGTACATATAGCGTCCTTTCACATTTATGCTTCTCTCTGATCGATATTTACCCTTCCTAAGACCAAACAAATTTGTGTACCGTTTCCCATCCATACTAGCTATCCGATTAAATTCTAAAAATATAGTGCTTCTCTCTCACATTCATACATTCTGCATCGTTCATTTTCCTCTATAACCGCTTGGTTCTGGTTCCCTACTATACTGCTGTGAAGCTTACTCTGGAAACCATCAAGCCCCCAACGTTGGATCGTCATAAATGCTGCGTAGTTCCCTCTGAAAAGGACGCTCCAAAAATTTGTGTTGTCACAAATATCTGCACCTACCTGGAAATGAAGCCCTACCACCTAGACTTGCAATTCATATTACTCTATAATAATAGCCTCTGACTTGTTTTCCAATTCGGATTCCAAAACCTCCAGCTTCCCCAGGGATATTCGCCACGGCTGCTCATTTGTCCTCTGAAAATCTTACCCTACTATTTAAATAAATAAAAGTTGACCTCCAAAAATACATCACGATTTATTTGAACATCAAGTTGCTATTCAAAATTTTCAGTTTTACATTTCTCATACATCTTGAATATTTAACACATATTATCAATTTTAAAACAAGTCATTTTAAATAAAATAATTTGGAAAATTTTCTAATTACATTAATAATTAACCAAAAGTAACTGGGCTAATCCCCAAACTTTACTTTAAACCCCCAGGTCTAATACGAGCCCATAGTAAAAACCTTTCTTTAGTTATGTGCTAACTAATGCACTGAAATTACCAAAAACTTTTTTACTTTGTACAAAAAGCCAAAATTACAGCTTCATTTTATACCAACAAGTAGTACATAAATAAATTTTCATATACTCCTTTCTCAAGGTAAATCGTTAAATAAAGCGTCCTTACAAAACAACAAAATACACCATTAATTACCAAATTGTAATAATCATCCACAAAATCACAATAAGCAAAAGTTTTACAAAGGTTGAATTACGTGGATTGTAGCACCACCAGCTTTCTATATGAAAACCATCTCCGACGTAGTCATCCCACTCAACTACACGTTCAAAAATTCCTCCAGATGGCCTCTCACCATCCGGAACTGCACGTTTCTACTCAGATTTCTCAGCTGCTAACGCACGGTACTTTCTTGCTCCCGTACATCTGTTACTGGTCCATCCACATACTTGATTTGTACCCAGAGTACACCAAGCGCCTCCAACCAGAAGTAGTAAAAATTCTACTTACTTTGCTTTCAGCTTCAATTATTAACAGAATTTTATAGATTTCACCATTGCCATATAACTGTGCACCAACTTGTGCATATTAATTTTAATAAAATTAAAATTCACTTATTTGCATTTACACTTTTATGCAGCTTGGTTGAAGATCGAAAGAAAAAGAGAGAGCCTTTACCACCTCCTCTGGGTTTATATAGCCTCCAAAACTGCCTACTTGAATCTATTCTCACCACCCCTATAACACACTTTCTTAGTAACGTTTACAAACCGTCCGCCGGGTCCAGAAACCCATGCACAACACAACAACAAACGGTCGCTCAGTTTCACAAACTAACCATTACCCTTGAGTTATGCTAGGTAAAATTCTTAACCCTTTTCAAACCTTAAAAATCTTGGAATTTTCAGTAACAAACAATCGTTTTACGAAATAACCTTTATTAAAATTGTCAACGGCTGTCACTTTCCGCAAAATCTCCCGATAACTGTCATCCACTCTAGCTTTCAAAACACGCCTCTAATACACGTGCATATCTGTGATTTTCCTCTAAACTGCATTTAAAATCTTCCATCTTTTGTCATTTCCCTTTTCTAACTTTCAACATTCGTTGTGCATTTCTCATGTCTTTGTCTAGCCCGTATGTTATATTCTGTTGTTTCTATCCCCGCTATTCATAAGCTCTATTCTACCTAACCAATCGATACTATCGTCTATCTTGTTCTTATTCACCTAATATAACAATCGTACTCTGTTTGCAACCCTCTACTGGATTCTCATTCCCTTTCTAACCAATATTTTCAGAAAACACATCGCATCGTTGTCTCGCTTATTTGCCTTTAAATTTTCTTGTCTAACAGACGTTTCAAAGTCAACGATACCTAGCCATATGTTATTTCTCATTCTTTACTATTTCGTGTAAAATACAGTTTTTCTCTTTATATTATCGATCTGTTTTCGTACGTAATGTGCAACATTTTATCTACCATAGACCTGCGTTTGTTTCTCAACGGCTTTTTACCATCCTAATACTTGTTGACAAATTTTAAACTCGATACAAAGAACGTGTTTGCTATGCTAAACCTTTCTAGAAATATTATACATGTTCCCGCTTTACATTACCATAAGTTACACATACAAATAAATGACGCTTTGAATATGCGTTACTAAATAAGTTCACCCTCTTCCATTTTCGATTTTTATGCTACAAACATAAAAGCTTTCGTATTAACAAATTTACACGCTATTTCATTTTAACATCTTAACTACGCTTTACGGAACTACGCATTCTACATATTTATAAAACTACGCTTTACGAAATTACGATTCCTACCTAATTATAATTAACAATTACAGTGAATTTTACAACTACGTACAATTAACCCTAACATTTGATGAAAATTGGTAAATTCTTATTCAATCCTTCGGAAAAACGTCTTAAAGTCTACTTGACTCTTATATACATGAGTTACCCTGCAATAACTAATTATTTGACCTTTTTAACACCTATTATAATCTATAAATCCACAGTAATATATTATATATATATATATATATATATATATATATATATATATATATATATTAGATGAAATGAAACCAACTTTTGTATTTAAGTTGAATTACCATTTCAAATCGAACTAGTAATTGAAAACCACTAAAGAACGGCTACAGCAGGATTTGAACTGCAACCTCTGATTCTCCGGATCAGTGCTCTAACCAATTGAGCTATCTAGCCTAATTGTTTAGAAGTATTAAGTATTAAGTATAACATCTTCTAAACAATTAGGCTAGATAGCTCAATTGGTTAGAGCACTGATCCGGAGAATCAGAGGTTGCAGGTTCAAATCCTGCTGTAGCGTTCTTTAGTGGTTTTCAATTACTAGTTCGATTTGAAATGGTAATTCAACTTTAAATACAAAAGTTGGTTTTCATTCATCTTAATAACTTAATATATATTAAGCATTCATTTGCATTCCAAATGTGGATTATTTCTCTCTCTCTATATATATATATATATATATATACCCGGTGTTCCAAAAGTATGGAAACGGTAAGATATTTTGTTTGGAACGCTTTTTCGAAGAAAATGTTTCGAACAAAAGTTATAGGATTTTTACTCTTGATTGGATGGTGACCTTGAGTTCAACCTTGACCTGAAAGGACAAGGTCACTTAAAGGTCAACTATGTTTTTTCAAATAGGAACCCCTACTTTTTATTGCGGATTTGGAAAGAACGAAAAGTTTACATTCAAATATGACTTGGACTATAACCTTCAACGTCATCCCAAGGTCAAATTTGTTTTTGCAACGTAAACACTGAATAACTTTAAAGTAATTAAATTTTTGGACAAATGATAAGAATAAACGTTTTTAGGATTTTTTCTTGGCTATTCAACGGTGCATTGGATTTGACCTTGATCTTGTACTTCAAGGTTATTTCAAGGTGAACTATGGTTTTTCAAATGGGAACTCCTACTTTTTATTGCGGATTTGGAAAGAGCAGTAAATTTTACATTTACATATGACCTTGACGATGTGCATGACCTTGACTTTCAACGTCATCCCAAGGTCAAATTTGTTTTTGCAACGGAAACACTGAATAACTTTGAGAGAATTAAATATTATGAAAAAGATAACAACAAATGTGTTAGGAATTTTCTCTGGCTATTCAATTGTGACCATGGATTTGACCTTAACCTTGCCCTTCAAGGTCATTTCAGAGTCAACTTCATTTTTTCAAATGAAACCCCTAAGCCGAAGCGAAAATCCTGGCGAATAGAAGTAAAGAGATATCACAGCTATTTAAGGAAAAGAAAAATAGCCTGGCCAGTCAAGACGAGACGAAGGTCCCAGACCAGTTAAGACAAGGAGAGGAAACCCGGCCAGTTAAGGTAAGGGTAACAATCTTGGTTCAAAATGTTATATATTAAAATCCTACCAGACGGAAATCAAATTTTTCAATCGCGCTCCTAAAGTATCAGGTATAATATTAGCGCAACCATTGTCTTTTCTTTGTCTCAGATACTCCACATCTTTTGGTTTAGTAACGTGCACGATTATTTTTAAGCAGCTGTAAAAGAAAAAATTAAGCAGAGTTAAATGAGGGATCTTAGCTAGCTGCTGAATAGTTACTCTCCGTTCTATCCAATAATTATTAATTTGAAATTTTAACAGCTATTTAATGAATCATTGGGACTATTTCCTTCTGCAGCGATTGACTTGAAATGTTGATTTGTTTGAATAAATAGTAACTCAAAATTAAAATACTGAACAATGCTTTCCATCATGTTTTGACAAAATTCA
The DNA here is from genome assembly GCA_036346225.1 of Platerodrilus igneus. NCBI lineage: Eukaryota > Metazoa > Arthropoda > Insecta > Coleoptera > Lycidae > Platerodrilus > Platerodrilus igneus. The sequence goes on along the minus strand of JARFIW010000333.1, from coordinate 4,978,696 downwards.
ATTTCCCGGTCATGATCATCTTCATTAATTTGTTAATGTAAGTATGTTCTGTATTGATCTTCAAAATTATACAATTTTTCATTTGATTCACTTCAACCCGTTAAGAGAACTTGTCCGCCATCTTGGATCCGCCATTTTAGACTCTGATTTTCCAAAAACTGAGTGCAGAATCTCAATCGGCAACCGGGACCCCCCTTACCAAATTTGGCGCAAATTGGTTGAGTTTTTGAAAATCTCGGTCACCCCCGTTTACTGTCCTCTTAATTCCGCTGTATTTGCACCTTTAATATTTAGTTAAGTATATTGAGCTGACGGGTTTGCTGTTTTTAGTATTTCTATTTTTGATAATTGAGACAGTTACTTTTGCTGCATTCGCTTCTCTAACAGTTCTTCTCAGGATAGTTAATGGAGTTTATTGCTTTAATTCGACCCTCTAACAGTGCTGATTCTGTGTTTCATTTGGCATTTTATAACCTTTGAATAACAGTTACAATTTGAAGAAACTGGGACTACTAAGAATCGCCCGGAATCTGGAAGGCCGAAAATTAAAACCTCAGATGAGCGACAAATGGAAGTGCCCAAAATCAATCATTCATCGAAGACCTGCATTTATCTATTAGAAAGGCCTCTTAAAAGCTTCAAATTAGTCAGACGTCGATTTTTAGGAATTTAAAGATCATTAAATTTCACTCCTACAAAATGAATCTTCATCAAGAATTAAATAAAGATGATTCAGACCGACGATTGGAATTTTGTGAGAACATGATGGGAAGGATTGTTCAGAATCTCAGTTTTCAATCGCTCATTGTTTTTCACATGAATCAACCTTTCAACGCTATGGTGAAGTGAATCGTCACAACTGCAGATTATAGAGCAATAAAAATCCTAATTGGTTGCGCGAACATCACTCGCAGTACACGCAAAAATTAAATGTTTTAGCAGGTATTTTTAGGGACCAAATAGTTGCACCTTTTCATACTAGATAAGACTTTAGATGGTCCTTGCTTTAACTGGTCGGGCTTTATGCATGCTGTAACTGGTTGGGCTCTATCCTTCCCTTAACTGACCGGGATCTATCCTTGCCTTAACTGACCGGGCTCTAGCCTTGCCTTAACTGGTCGGGCTCTATCCTTGCTTTAACTGGCCGGGCTCTACCCTAGCCTTAACTGGCCGGGCTTTATGCTTGCTTTAACTGGCCGGGTTTCTCCTCCAAGCCTTACGTGGCCGGGACCCTTTACCTCACTTCGACTGGTCAGAATCCTTAGCTTTTCCTTAAATAGCTGTGATATCTCCTTGCTTTTATTCGTCAGGATTTTTGCTTTAGGCTTAGGGTTTCAATTTGGTAAAACATAGTTTACCTTGAAATAACCTTGAAGGACAAGGTCAAGGTCAAATATAAGGTCACGATTGAATAGCCAGAGAAAAATCCTAAAGCATTTGTTCTTATCATTTTTCAAAAAATTTAATATTGTTTCAAAGTTACTCAGTGTTTTCGTTGCAAACATAAAATTTCACCTTGGGATGACGTTGAAGGTCATGGTCATGGTCATGGTCAAGGTCATTTTTAAATGTAAAATTTCCTGCTTTTTGCAAATCCTCAATTAAAAGTAGGGGTACCTATTTGAAAAAACATAGTTGACCTTGAAATGACTTGGAAGAATAATGTCAAGGTCAAATTCTAGGTCACCATTGAATGATTTATTTAGTTATGTTACTTTAAGTTACGTGTAAAGGTACGTTGAGTGATTGTAACGCGACACTTTAGTCATGACAATAGCCTCAAGTATGATAGTATAAAGTCGGGCAGATTATATTTATTACTTACATTTTGCTGAACGTTTATGCTTTTTCTATCGATAGGATAAACAAAAGCACAAGCTCAGAAAATCATAATATAATTACGCGATTTCAATGAAATCTTAATGCTACAAAATTAAATTATTTTATAACTTTCAGGATGCACTAGTCAGTTTCCTTGATAAACCAAGATTAAATTTGGAAATGAAAGCTTGACAATACAAAACCGGAAATGTAAATACCAAACAATTTGCTTATATTGAGAACGTTAGTCAATAATTTTGTTCGGAAGTTTCCATGTCTAGGTTTCAATACACAGTGTATTCTGCAATTGTACCATATCCATCTACTTGTCAAAGGCACAGAATTGCTTTGTTAAATTGCATATTATCCTCTTTAACCTTAGATGCTTGTCAATAATACCTTTTCCGCTTTTGTGAGTCGAGCATATTTAACAACCCTGCAGCATACACGGAAAAGTCTTTTACAAAGTAATTCCGGTAGAACTGTGCGTTACTAAATAAATATTCCATGAAAATATACCCACAATATGTAGTAATCCGACTGTAATGTGCCAGAACAGTGCCTTAACGCTGCTCCCGCCGTATTGTAATGAGATTTGGTAAGCTTAAAACAGAAATATTCTGCGTAATTGCCCGAGGATCGCATGCTACTGCAAGCTCAAGGGATTTTACTCGCACAAGGGCGAGTATGTATTGTAAATTACCTTCCCTGATACGCACTATTACACCCTTAATTGGGAAACTCCCATCAAATTAATTGTCCGATTACATCTAGTTACTGTGATAAATGATCCAATTTTGTTGAATTGTATGCTCAAGTAACAGTTACAAAACCTTAACCTCAAAAAAAATATCTCAGATATCATGAAGCTTTGTTTATGACATCATTTCAGTTGTGTATGTTTATGGTTTTTTAGGATTACTTTTGTTGGGACGAGTATTATTTTCAGCAGGCGCTCCCTTTAAGCTTGCCTTGATATTGACACCGCACAGAACTGAAAATGGTGGTCTGCTGCATGAACATGAGCCTACTTGTAAAACATGAACTACAATGCCTTAAACTTAGACACATGAGTAGTGGGGTAAGGTCCTAATTCAAAACGTGTTCACACGTATTTTCCATATGTAAAATACACGTGCACCGTCTTGAATTAGGACCGGCCTTATATACTTTCAATGTAAAATAGTTGTGAAAACATTTTAATGTAAAATAGTTGTGAAAACATGAATTCTTATATACTTTCAAATGTAAAATACTTGTGGGCACGTTTTGAATTAGGATCGGCTTTATATTACTTTCAATGAAACTTACTTCAAAACACACGTATGTTGAAAAATGTAAGTGCAGAGAAAAATGTGTGTAGCTGTTTTGAATTCGGTTTTCTAGCGAGAAGTTACACGTGCACCGTTTTGAATTAGGATCGGCCTTATATACTTTTAATGTAAAATATTTGTGAGCATGTTTTGAAGTCAGACCGGCTTTATATTACTTTCAATGGAACATACATACTTCAAAAAACACGTATGTTGAAAAATGTAAGTGCAGAGAAAATGTGTGTAGGTGTTTTGAATTTGGTTTTCTAGCGAGAAGTTATGACGTATGCCAGATTCAAAATATCGCATTCAAGTCAATTGTGTTTAATTAAAGTGGATTCTGATTTATGTTTTTTATTTATGTTTAGAGGCTGCAAATACACATGGGCCGGTTTAAATTCAAAATGTGTTCACTCTTGTGAAAGGTTGAAAAGTGGGTTGCCAAAGTACGCAGATGGTGGTAATCTGCTATATAAGGAGATTGCTCCTAATGTTAATTTAATTAGTCGTAGTTTACTGCATATATTTACATACAAACATGTATATAATTGATATTCAGGGATTTAAATACAAGAAAAACGAGTTTGTGTGCAAAGAAATTGCGGTTTTGGACTTGTTGGAAGGTGTTGTTTGGCATCAAAATTTTAAACTGCCAATGCAGTCCAGTTGTTTGAGCCAAGATCATATAAAACATAATGACTGGGTCACAAGGAATATTCATGGTCTTTCTTGGGATGAATCTTCAACGGCTGGGATGGTGTTATCATATATAGCGCTTTATTTGAAGCAAATTATCCGACCCGGTGAAGAAGTATTTGTGAAGGGTCTAGAAGAGAAGAAATTGATTGTAACTTATCTAATGCAAAACTTTGTAACTGATATGCTTGCACTAGGTTGTCCTAAGCTATCAGAGTTAAAAATCAACAACCGTTTAAAATATAACATCCATTGTTGGTGACACAGCAATAATAATCTGCAATGTGCAAAACAAAATACCTTGTTATTAAAAGAATAGCTTGAGAATAATAAAAAACAATAGAAAAATTGTGTCTGTATTATTTATTTTAATATAATTTTACAATGTTAGCCGAAGCAAATTATCCGACCCGGTGAAGAAGTATGTGTGAAGGGTCTAGAAAAGAAGAAATGGATAGAAACCTATCTATTGCAAAATGCTATAGGCACGGCAATAATAGTCTGCAATGTGCAAAACAAAATACTTTGTTATTAAAAGAATGGTTTGATAATAATAAAAAGCAATAGAAAATATTGTGTATGTATTATTATTGTAGTCAGTAAGAAAAAAACAATTAAACTCAGACAGCACGAATGAGACTCTCAACCCTGAAAGCAATTATAATTGATCAACGCAATAGCTTTTTACTGGTTTTACAACATTTAACAAATTGTACAGATATCTCGAAAAATTTGCCAAAGACAGACAGACAGATAGACAGATAGACAGACTGACTGCACCAATTTTCTCATTCTCGCTTTTAAAGAATAACAAGTCGTAGCTATTAAATCGGGAACTCAGTTTATCTGCAAGAAATATATAAACGAGGAAATTTATGAAATGCTCCAACTTCAAAAAAACTAGAATTTAATCTATTGAAATATATGCTAACGTTGCATTTCGTGGATCTGCTCACGGAGTAAACAATTTTTTCCAGCACTTCATTTGGATTGACTATAAACTACTCAATAATTTTAACCTAACCACTATCATTATTCTTTCCTGACAAGGGCAATTTTAAAAAAAGTTTTCATTTTTAATTTGTTCTATAGAACACAACTACAACTTGACAATAAAGATTGAGCGATTATCACACACATATCTTGAGTATATATAAAGATATTAAACAACAAAAACAGCAGAAAATTCAACCCATGTTAGACAGCTTTTTTTCTTGTCAACGATAGTCTAGTCTAATGCTTCTTCAGCATTTGCATTTCCATAGTTACGTACTGCAGGCAACTCTGCAATTTTAGATCACATGCATTTCTAATTTCAATTGCAAAAAATATGAAAACATCTATTTGAAATGCATTTCTAACTTTCATCACAAAATATATATATATATATATATATATATATTTTGTATCTTTCAATCTTTTTTGTAGTAACGACCTCCTTTTAGATAATTGATTATAATTATGTTAGCGGGTATTAGGTCTGCTGAGGTAAAAGAAAACTCTTGTTTATGGCCTAAATTTTCGCATTTATTTAATGCTTTCTCAAAGGCAATAACTAAAAAAGTAATACAACAATGATAATAAAGACACTGGTGTTAATAAGCGTTACTTACATTGAGGTTAATAAAAATTAGCTTCCATAAATAAAATTTAAACTAGGTCTTTATATAATGTTATAAAATTGGATTGAATAAAAAATTTTTAAGTATAAATAAAGTATTGGCTTGACATAAATAAAATTTTTGACAGAATTCTAATGAATAGGCGGAAAGGTTGATTTTGTTAAAGAATTAGAATAAAAGAGAAACGTACATGTGTAAATAAGTGGTGTGTGTATGTATGTGTGTGTATGTATGTATATATGTATCTGTGTATGTATGTATATGTATGTATGTGTATATATGTGTATATGTATGTGTGAACATGTCTATATAGATAAATTATTTTAGGTATATGAATGAATATATATCTCATTAAAAATGTATTTATGTGTATGAGTATACACATATGTATATTAGTACATATACATTTACATAATGTTCAAATATACATATGTATATGTGACACCGCTTATTTACACATGAACGTTTCTCTTTTATTCTAATTCTTTAACAAAATCAACCTTTCCGCCTATTCATTAGAATTCTGTCAAAAATTTTATTTATGTCAAGCCAATATTTTATTTATACTTAAAAATTTTTTATTCAATTCAATTTTATAACATTATATAAAGACCTAGTTTAAATTTTATTTATGGAAGCTAATTTTTATTAACCTCAATGTAAGTAACGCTTATTAACACCAGTGTCTTTATTATCATTGTTGTATTACTTTTTTAGTTATTGCCTTTGAGAAAGCATTAAATAAATGCGAAAATTTAGGCCATAAACAAGAGTTTTCTTTTACCCCAGCAGACCTAATACCCGCTAACATAATTATAATCAATTATATATATATACATATATATATATATATAATGTTATATACTCTAGAATAAACATATTATAATTCACTTTAGTTCCCAAATAAAAAGAACAGTTCTTGTTCACTCCAACTCTGAACGGTAAAAAATATTGCATTATCAGTTTTATGAGGGCTGTCTTCTTCATCTTTGACGCGCGGTCGTTTCTGGTTGTTCTTCTTCTTCGTGTTCACTAAAAAAAGATTCAAATGAATATTAGATCATGTAAATGCATTAAGAAAATTAAATCTATATATTAAGCTAACGAATACATACTCTGTATTGGTGTCATCAGGTCGTACGTTGCAATTGGTGGATCTGCTCACGGCGTCAACAATTTTTTTCTCCAGTACTTAATTTGGATTGACTATAAACTACTCAATAATTTTTACCCAATCACTATTATTAGTCTTTCCTGACAAGGACAATTTAAAAAAAAAAGATTTTCATTTTTGATTTGTTCTATAAAACACACAACTACAACTTGGCAATAAAGATTGAACGATTATCTCACACACACATATCTTGAGTATATAAGGATATTAAACAACAAGAACAGCTGAAAATTCAACCCATGTAAGCAAGAATTTAATGCTAAGGTATTGTCTAGATAGCAATTGTAGAAATATGAAATCTATAGAAAATTTAATAAAGTCAGTCATGTATAAATTTTTTTAATGCTGACATCCACAGCAAAATAAAAAGCGAGAAATTTAATGCTAACATTAACAGAATAATAAATAAATCCACTTAGTCAGCATTAATGGAAGGCCGGTTTGGCTTCGAAACGGTGCACGCGTATATACCATATTTTAAAATTAAAGTTGTCAATTGCAAAACAAAAAAAATAAATTTTACCTAGAAATCATTTGAAATATTTACTTTTTTTTCAGTACAACTGAAAGAACTTGACTTTTATACATTTTTTAATTGATAACATAGACTTTTTTTCTATACTGTTGGTAAAATCTACGTGAATTATTTATATTAAATAATAAACTGACCTGTTAGAAAAAATTAAAAACTTGCATCGTTTTCTGAAAAAAAATTGCATACTTTTTTCAGTACAACTGAAAAAACTTGACTTTTATACATTTTTTTAATCGATATCAGACTGTACAGAAACAGTAATGTTTAATTAGATCAGTCAAACATGATGTGTTTACTATTAAACAAAACAAAATTGTTCTTAATCCAAGTGATGATAAAAGAATTCTTAGTACCTCAACCACTGATACTAACTATTGCTTATTTTTGTAGTATTGATTACAAAAATTACATACGACAGCGAGTACTATGTTAAAAATTGTTTTCGTTGCAGAAAGTTACATCAATACCCGTCAATATTACTGTATTAGTCGATTAAGGCATGAGTTAATTTTTTACTACGTTTCTTTTTATTCGCTTAGGGCAATGCAGAGAAGAAGTTTGAATTGGCAACATTTTTTTATAATAAAATAAATCTTTACTGAAAAGTAAATCGGAGGAAATTGCTAATTAAACGGTGTTATAATATTTTTCTATATCTGTGTGAATAAACTCACAATGCGCCAAATGAGCGGTTTGTCTAACTGATTTTTTCACTTAAAGCGATTGACATTCATTTCAAACAAGTATTTATTAAGGTCGTATAAAAGACCAAATGTTTTATCATAGAAATAACGTCGTGTAATTAAAATTTCATTACGTAGCATTCGTTGAATTTTAAAAAATTATTTTAAACCACCATCATGAACTAGTTTTACTACGTGCTATAATTAATCCTTCACCTGATGAAGAAATGAATTGCTTTAACAAAGTTTTATAGAAAATGTAATGCATTGCACATTGCAACATTTTTTAATAATAAAATAAACCTTGATACAAAATCACATTCAGTTTTACTGAAAAGTAAATATTTCACATTGATATTTTTGTATAAATAGTCAATAAAGCTCTACATATACCATAATTTAAAATTAAAGTTATTTTTCCCTAAATTTTTAGTTAAACAAAAAAACGCATGAGTTTGATGTAGATTTTTTCTGGGATACTCAAATCTTTAGGGATTTTTTAATTGAAGCAACATTTTGGGAAAATTGTATCATTATTAAAATTTACTGAGATTAAATCCATCTCTTCCAATAAATTAAAAATTGCACGACGTAATTGTGTTAGATAAAACTGCAGAATGTTTTCAGAGTTGCCTTCAGTATGTAAATATGGAAATGCTTGCATAGCGAATTGCTTTGGATGCAATTGTTAAAAAAATCGCCTTTTTTAGGTTTTGATTCAAGACGATTTTTTCAAGCTTGAATGGTTTTAATTCTTAAAGAATATTCAGCATAATTTGTAGTACTTTATTACAAAAAAAATTACATTAGACAGTGTTTTTTTCTTTGTCAACGAAAGTCTACTATTGCCTCTAAAGCATTTGCATTTCCATAGTTACGTACTGAAGCCAACTCTGCAATTTTTAGATCGCATGCATTTCATGCATTCAGATTAAAAGTCAAAAATTGTTTCTACATCCGTTCTGTAAACTGAGATTACAGAATGTTTTTTTTAATACTGGTTATTTAAAAAACCATAAGTGTGTGTAAATTATTAAACAACATTGACAGTTTAGTCTGAGACATTTTTCAAATTTGGTTTATTTTTCTGAATTTTTTTTTATATGTAACCATAAAAAATAGCGCTGTAATGCTACAGTATTTTCTGTACACACAGCATAAATCAAAGATCGTATAAAAACATTTTATTACTATACTGCAAGCAAATTTTTTCCGCAAACGCAGCTGAATGAAAAATGATGCGAGGTTCTTGCTATTGGAAATTAAAATTCAGTAATAATTTTTCTGCTGAATATTCTTTTAAGAATTAAACGATTCAAGCTTGAAAATCGTCTTAAATAAAAACGTAAATAAAGGTGATTTTTTTTAACAATTGCATTCAAAGCAATTTGCTATGCAATTATTTTGATTGTATGCTAATTCTTTTACGATTGTTTTGCTTACGCAAGCTAGCATATTTTTTCCGTAAACGCAGCTGAATGAAAATGATGTGAGGTTGTTGTGTGTCAATGCAAGTGTTAATAAAAAAATCAGATACTTCGCTTATTAAACTGGATTGTTGTTGTTGGAAATTAAAATTCAGCATTAATTTTTCTGCTGAATATTCTTTTAAGAATTAAACCATTCAAGCTTGAAAAAAAAATCATCTTGAATAAAAACGTAAATAAAAGTGATTTTTTTTAACAATTGCATTTAAAGCAATTCGCTATGCAATTATTTTGATTGTATGCTAATTCTTTTACAGTTGTTTTGCTTGCGTCAGATATTATTTTTGTATAAATAGTCAATAAAACTCTACATATACCATATTTTAAAATTAAAGTTGTCAATTGCAAAAACCACAAAAATTAAATTTACCTAGAAATCATTTGAAATATTTACTTTTTTCAGTACAACTGAAAGAACTTGACTTTTATACATTTTTTAATCTATATCATAGACTTTTTTCTATTGCCTATTTTTGTAGTATTGATTACAAAAAATTACATACGACAGCGAGTACTGTGAACTGTATTCTCGTATTGTTGTATTGTTTCACAATATTACTTTAAATTTATCCCTTTAAAGTTCTAATTACACGTTCCACAATGCATGTTTTCTTTATAGAAAAAACGCTATAATGGTTTATGCTATAGGTCTGCATTAAGGATTGAAAATTTTTGTTAAAATATTCTTTACCAAAATCAGACTGCAAATTTCTTGGGGGATTTTTAAAATTATTTAAAATTGTTTTCGTTGCAGAAGTAACATCAATACCCGTCAATATTACTGTATTAGTTGATTAAGGCATGAGTTAATTTTTTACTACGTTTCTTTTTATTCGCTTAGGGCAACGCAGAAAAAGTTTGAATTGGCAACATTTTTTTATAATAAATAAACCTTGATACAAAATCACTTTCAGTTTTACTGAAAAGTAAATATTTTCACATTTAACTAAAAAATTTATTAAATCAGAGGAGATTGCTAACTGTACGGTGTTATAATATTTTTCTATATCTGTGTGAATAAACTCACAAAGCGCCAAATGAGCGGTTTGTCTAACTGTTTTTTTCACTAAAGCGATTGACATTCATTTCAAACAAGTATTTATTAAGGTCGTATAAAAGACCAAAAGTTTTATCATAGAAATAACATCGTGTAATTTAATTTATTGTTGCAGCACCTTGGCAATGAAAGAATTTCATTGGGTAGCATTCGTTGAATTTTAAAAAATTATTTTAAACCTCCATCATGAGTTAGTTTTACTACGTGCTATAATTACGGTAATATTAAGTACGTTCAAATGTAATAGTTCTGGACTGGTGCCATCTAAAAACAAATTCAAATTCTCCATATGGAAGATATTCAGACATTGCAGCCGCATATAAATTATTAACATCAAAATACATTAAATATTTAGAATTAATATTCCGTCTTTTTTAATGCAATTGGAATTGTGTCGTAATACTGAATCCAAATGTGAATAGCTTTAAAGTCCGAAACGGGAACAAACATTGAACATACTCTTTAAGCAGATCATGATTGTTTATATTTACCTTCGAGTGTAACACTTCACTGTTAACTTTAAAATATCACTACTAACTAGCTAAATTACTTTATAATTAATATCTGTAAAGATTTATTGGCTATTTATACATAAATATGTTCTGATGTAAGCAAAATAGCTATAAAATTAGACATTTGCAATTTTTCAGAAAAATAAAGCAAATTCGAAACCTTGTCTGAACAAAGCACGCTCATCAGCAGAAAAATTAATACTGAATTTTAATTTCCAATAATAACAATCTCACATCATTTTTCATTCAGCTGCGTTTACGGAAAAAATATGCTTGCTCGCGTAAGCAAAACAACTGTAAAAGAATTAGCATACAATGTAATAAAAATTTAAAATTTTGTTTTAATTTTTATATTTATTTTACCCTCGTGAATATCAGCTAATAAATTACATTTTATATTTCCTAAACCCTTACCTGATATCACAAGGTCGAGAATTTCTTATTATCAATGAAAGCCCAGGGTAAAGTTGGGTGGAACACGGCTTGAGGAAAAGAAAAACTCTTTAGACATAAACGGCTAGTAGAGTGTTAGCTCTGGGTAGATCATGAGCTTGGGTCATGGGTTGTCAAAAGACCAAAAATATAAATAATGAGCGCCACCGTATTTTTCAATACAACCAACAAAATTTAACTGTGCTTGTATTAGGGGAATGCAGAAACCTTATATCAACACTACTAACATAGCCGTAAAACCTGAATTTCACTCTTTTAAACACACTTACCAAAACCTCAAACACCATATGTTATACAGATGTCTCGGCTCGACCTGTGAACAAACAAATGTACAACATGGACACCATTTGTGTCCTCAAAAGTATTTACCAGAAATAAAATGATAGAATTTATGTTTCAAAAATATACACCCAGGGTATTTGTTTCCATTACACACAATTTCTGATCAGGGATGACTTGTAATTTTTACTTGAATTTTAAATAACAAAAAGTCGTGCAAAAGAAATAGATTCTATTTGATTAAATTTCAGGATACATTTTACTATAATATTTTCAATTTGTTTTACTATAATTTTTCCAATTAATAATTTTTATGGAACAGAAATATGCTAATAAGGATTTGTATTCAACAACATAAAGATCTCTAAATGGATCTTTCTTAATAATTTAAATGTAAGGATTTGAGTTTTTTTAATTATTTATATTACAAATTCTCCAAGCCATAGTAGTACTACTTCGACCTTAACAATGAAATTTAATTACATAAGTGCTGATAAACTAGCATGTATCAACCTAAAGTTACTTTTACTTAACAGTTATTAGACGAATTCCACATGTTGACTAAAAATCAAAGTTCATGACCTCATAATATTTAAACATATTTTTAAATTAACGTCATGTGAGGTCTAAATAGGACAACTGAATCTATGTTTTTTATATCTGACATAATATGTCACTCACAACTTTTTAGCTTAGTTAACTTTATCTGTATGTGCAAACATTCTGACAAACAATAAATTTGTTATTTAATTCTTTCTTTCATTAAACGATTTTTACGTTACAGAAGTTCAATGTAATATTTTCTTATTGCAACTTAATTAATATTCAAAGTGATTAAATGCTAAAAAACACTCACGTGTAGAAATACTGCTGTGAACTAAAGAAATCGGACTATAACCTCAGCTGTCGGAAATTCCATAACCATCGGTTTCTGCGACGCACAAATAGAAACCACGTGAATACTTACAAAATTTATTACTGGAATTGCAAGAACTCTTCTGAATACAACCATTATTTAACGAAACTAACTTCTGCTTGATTTTACATCATATTAAATTTAGTACTCCAACAAATTTTCTAGATCCAAGATTTGCTTATTCAATATTACTTATTTATGATGTTGAATTATATGAAACTGCATAACATGATATTACCATATATCATATTGTATAAAATATTGTCATATCTGATATTGCACTATTTGATATTGCACTAAGAGGAAAAATATTAATATAATTTATTTAAATAATTTATACTAACTGTATTAATGATGGCGAGCTTCCATATTTTCTCATTGCTATTTAATTCTTTTTCGGACCGTGTTACAGGCCACGTGTTTAGACACGACCATCTTGACTTTACTACGTTGCTTATCGCAGCTTGTCCCATCAAACGTTGATAGCAAAGTGATCAAATTGACAAATCGACGGAGCATAGTAACAAATCTTAGACCACAAAGGTAAAGGAGTCTATATGCTATTGTTAATTTTATGTATTAATTTTACTAAACGGAAATTTATAAATTATATATTTTATATTATTGCTGTTTTATTTTATATTAAAGAACGAAGTGTAACTAGGAAAAAAAATACGTTACACAGCCTCTTTCCAAGAGAAAAAATTCGAGGTATTTATAAAATCGAAGAATTTTTTCTATCAAAGCTTTAACGACAGAAGATTCAAAATACGCATATTAACTATATAAACACCTAACTATTCAATACAAGACAGCACAATCTTTTAACTATAACTAAAGACAAGTTTAACCAAAAAAATAATAATCATTCACTAAATGATATGGGGGGATATTAATGCATGGGAGTGAGTGATCAGTAACTACGCGTACTACACGCCTATAAAGGGACAAATTCGAGAAGTCATAATCGGTATTTACACTTAATCAGTTAAAAATATTTAGGGGAATCTAACACTCACTAGATGCATGTTACCAAAAAGTTTCAAGTACAATAACCATATCAAAGTCTTAAATTTAACCAAAAGCAAAAAAAATTTTAACTATAAATCAGAACTAGCATGAACAAAATTGATAGTATGACAAAATCACTACTAAACAAGAATCTGTACAACAAATACTCTTCTTAACTTTACTTTACTTGTTATAAATATCTATGTACATATATTTCTAGATGCTTACGATATTTACTCAAAGTGATGTATTTAATAAGTACCAAAGAATGTTTATTATTATTATTACGAAACAAATCACTAATAACCGAGAAGCAGACAAAGTATTAACAACACCTATTCATCAACAAAATACCTTTAATCCTTAAGTGAGCACCTCATAATATTTTCTGCATTACTACTATCCTACAGACTCAACTATCTCACTCAAAAATTCTATAACTTCAGTGATTCAACACTAAAGAACTCCAAAATCACTAATAAACCATAACTTGAGCCAACTGGGACACATCCCTCAGCAACTCACCAAAACTTCTCATGAACTATCTTAGCTTATCTAAACTCTCAACTTAAAATAAGCACATCAAGCTTAGTCTCAAACCACTAAACCAAAATTTAAGCATTTCTCTAATGCTTACTATATCATCACATACTCACTATATCACTAAATGCCTACTACATTACTAAATATTCTTTATATTCTCAAACATATACTTCATCACTAAATACATACTTCATCACTAACTGCATACTCATCACTAAATGCATGCAACATATCTAAACACATGCTGCATTCTTAAACACCTCATAAACACCTCATTATCCACTTCATCAAACATCATCAAACACATCATTATCAAAATCAATAAACACATCATTAACGTCATCAAATACATCATTAAACACATGCAATATCAAAATCAATAAACACATCAAGCTCTATTACTACTAAAACCAAACATTACTTTAAGCAAATCAAAAATTTCAACTAAGTTTAATTTTATTCTACTTAGGAATACAAAACATGGACCAAAAAAATTACGGCTGACATTAACTATAATTAGAAAATACTTAAGTAGCTAAAACATTCTGAACATCTTCATCTTCATCATCACTTATCGCAGAGTTATAGGTACTAAACATTTCCTTTCACTTAAATTTGAAGATAAGGGTAAATTCGAAGGGAGAAATTTAAATACTAAATTATTTTCCACTTTACATTATGATTACTATAAATAAATGTTCTGGTACACTCTTACACTACTCTTAATCAAACTGTCGAGACAAACTAAAGTGCTTCACAACGCATAAATTTGCAAGAATGACAAGCTCCTCTATAAGCCTTACCTAGACTTATAAACAAAATTGCTAGAATGACCAACTCTTCTATGAGTCTCACCTAGACTGATAAACTAAATAAGCAAAGAGAATTACATCATAACTGACTTCAAATAATCTCAAGTGACGATGCCAAAACTGCTAAAGCGACAAACTTACCATGATTCTCGTATAGACTGACATAACGCTAAGCGACCAACCCTTCCTGAGTCTCGTCTAGACTAACATAATGCTACGCGATAAACCACAACGACAAGTCTCGCTTAGATCAAACATAACTTAACATACTACGCTGCAACGCGGATATACATTAAATTTGCTACCGAAAACAAATCAAATCAAATCAAAACGTGCCTATGCACAAGAGCAATTTTCAAACTATATTTCAACAGTGAAAACTAGGTTACCATTAATCAAACAACTAATATAACTAATAGGAATGGAAGATGAACCTACTATCGATGTAGTACATCCAGAATCAAATAAACCTGTAATATCCATATCAAATAACTTTAGCTTTTTATCTAGAAACAGGAAATTCGCTACTCAACTTCTGCTCCTTCACTCGTTTCGTTGGACACGACGGACAAGTGATACTAGTCACTCTTTACGACCACAACCATAGCAAAATAATCTCTTAAAAGATCTACAAACACTGAAAGTATGTCCATAATGCGAACAATTCCAACATACCAATTTATGTACAAAAGAAGGGTTACCTACTCCACTCGTTTCTGATATTGGGGTAGCAGAATTAAGAACTTGAACTGGAGAATGCGAAGACTTAGGGGTATAAACACGACTTAAAGTATTCATCACATGATTCAACACAAGTTCATTATTAAAACCATAATACAAAGAAGTACCTACGAAGGCATGTGATGTGGGAGAAAAGCAACAGAGCTGGACGGTGGACGGGAATAATTAGTTAACTACGTAAGAGTCGTTAACGAGAAAACGTGAAAGGCTATCATTACTAAAGGAAAGCCTGAAAACCCCATTGGCTAGGAAATTAACAACCGAACATTCAACGTTGTGATATCCGCGATAATCGCCCAGGACTCCATATCTAATTTGGACAGTTTAATTCGAAACTAACATGCCCACTTAACCTAAAAATTTTAGTTCGAACAATGTCGTGCTAACTTAACCTAACTAGGAGAGGTTGGACCTAACCTAACCTAATTTTATAATTATATACATACGATATACTTTAGACACACATCCGACATACATTCGACATACATCCGACATACATTCGACATACATCCGACATACATTTGACATACGTCGGACGAATGTCCGACATACGTCCGACATAGAAAAGTATATAGGGGGACATATTTTCTAAAGTAAAATCAATTGTAATACAGCATTCTTAAAAGATGCAAGCCCGCATTGCACGCTGTACTAAAGAGTCTTTGACAAAAGCTATAAACGAAATCTTATATGGTGCGTCAAGTTTCTACGCTTCTGGTAAAAAATATAATATGCCTAGAACGACGTTACACGATCACGTCAAAAGATTGTAGAACGAGAAGAAATTACATACTTGCAAAGAAGTTCCTAGACAAAAAAATGGATGCGATATGGATGCTGATAAGCAAGATCGTATAATACCAATACAGAACTTGGACGTATTTTTGGTATCTTCAGCCAGCAATGTGGGTAAACATGGATCCTTTTTACCGTCTAACGTATAAGCTATGTTTGCTGAATCATCCAACTATGGAAAAACCAACGCCTTAAGATTATTTAATTTTACATGAGAACAGACTTAGATTTCAAAATGTTTATAAGTTTTCGAAAAGCCTATACCAACCAAAATATGAACTGTAAGGAAGTGTATTCGAACCCTTAAATGAAGAAATTGGTTACCACGAATACGAAAATTATAATGATCTAATAGGGCCTGAAGATGCCACCGAAGATTCAGTTATGGTGTTTGCGCCGTGGCAGTAATTGTAGTAGCTAATATTCCTTTTAATATCAGCTTTGAACTATTCTTGTTTAGTTGGACGCCCTTACACTAAGCTTTATTTTGGTTGCGTATTAGTATAAGATATGTGTAGTACCGTAGTAGTCTATTTTAATCTAGCCCCAAAAGTTCTGCGAGTTTTGTTAGGTATAATGAGATTGACGCTTAACGAGAGTGGTGGTAGACAGGGGACAACGAATCGTGTTGTTCGGTTTGCAGGGCAGTGAGTGGAGCACGACTAAACAGTAAGCAATTGCGTTCTGAATAATGCAAGTCCAAACGGAATTGTTTTAACATCCAGTTTAGTGGTGAAGCACACCGATTCATCCCGCAGAGCAGTTTATCTACTATATAAGGTAGGATCGATCCTAATTACTATTATCATTGTGATGAGTGCATATCGACATTAGTTCAATTATTAAGGTATACTTAACCGGACTCGGTGATATCTGTGGTTTGTGTGGAGAAAGAGTCGGCCCCCTACATGTGATTTTCTAATGCTCCACCTGAAGGTACTGCATTGGCCAAGAACCGAGTTTTTTTAACTGAACAATTTTGAATTTTGCCGAACCCTACCTGTTTCAAGCAAGATCGGGATCTTTAATGTGCGTGACAACACTCACACACGTGACCTCAATTTTACCTCTCACCCGAACGAAGGCGTCTTTTTGTGAAAAATGCTCTCCTAACATTATTCAAGCGGACCGTGTCGGGATTCGAACCCAGAACCTAGAGCGTAGTAGTCACACGCATACCAACTACGCCACGGAGCCGCCAGTAGGAGTTGACCGCGTGCACTTGGTCGTATGAATCGCCAAGCTTTTATCATTTCAGAGAGCTCACGGTTACGAGGAAAGTAACGAACCTTTTGTGGGACAGTATATTTTAAGACAGGAATTTACTTACGTCGTGTTTAGATATTAGGACTTAATTTATTTAAAAATAATTATAATTAATACCTACCATTTCGCTATGAGATATCATTAGTTCTCTTTAGTAGTGTAGTGCCGATTTAGTGATTAGTTATACGAGTTTGTTTCGTTATTTCTTTTATACATTGACTAAAAATTATTGCATTAAAGGATTATGCAGGAGAGTAGCTCTATTTTAATCACTTAAAACAACCCTTGTTTGAGGGGTAAGTCTCGTGTTTTAAGATATTCCTTCGAACGAACAAAACAAGATCACACTGTTTTTTTCGTGTGGTAGGCATAAGAATATTGAGTGTTTTTACTTATGTTAGTTAGCGCTTCAGAACATAGACTCAGAGATAACGCTAATGTCATTCCATTGTGGAGACAAGACAATGCCAGTTTTAGAAGTATATTTTCTAACCATGTAAAAGGTGACATGTGATACTCAAAACTTAAAGAAATGTGCTTAAACTGTTGGAATGGGGATGCCTCGAAACATTTTGATAAAGGACAATATAGGAGACTTAAAATCAAAATGTAAGTATTGGGGATGACACAAATGATCAAAAGTTTGTAGAACATAGAAAGGGTTATACTAGTTTCCCGCAAGAATTCACAGAAGCACACGAACAATTGATTAAACAGTTGCAAACGACAGTATCTCATTTACAAGGTATTACCCAAAAAAATTCCGAAACTTGTGAGAAAAGTTAAAGATGGAAACGCGGAACCACCTTCGAAGAAAATTAAGTAAACAATTTCCGAGGAACCAATACATCTTTATTATGGAGATCTTTTGACCCAAAGTCAAGACAAAAATATAGACAAATCAGTTTATGGAGTAACGTATAGTTCTCAAACCGATACATGGAGAGTGGGAAAAAGTGTGTTGCAAATTGATCCAGAAAACAATGACATAACCTTATATAATAGAGGTCTATACAATCTGTTAACCTTTAAAACATCAGCCCCGAAGATGGTGATTTCAATCTGCAAGATGATTTATCAAAACGCTTGGACATCATCAGATCAGCCTCGATTATTAGAAGAAAGTTTAATCCATATACGATACAAGATTTAACTGCGTTTTAAGCAAATAACAAAAAAATTGAGATATATGTGCCAAAACATCCTCTTGATTTTCGGAGGAAGTCTAAAAGAACGCTCACGCGTAAATGTTTCCGTTTCTATGAAAGGTTTGACAAAAATTTGAATGCGAGTCCTGTTGAGTACGTATATGGAAAAATATTCCGGAAATAATCAACCGGTTAAAATTACTGAATGCTTCCAACTAGGCTGGAACCACAAACGAGTAAAACATATATAGAATAGCGTCAACAATAGAAGAATTAAGAGAGGAGGGTATAATAGAATAAGCGTAATAAACAATTGCTCAGTTTTAAAATGTCTATTAGCCGCTTTGGACGTTCTGAGTGTAAGCGCTTGCAATATGGTCAGTAAGGATCCCTGGACGTGGTTCTGTAATAACTGCAGATAGTGGGGATACGACATGCAGCAGAAACGTCTTGTCAACGTATCCGACCCGAAAGATGACGGCTTACTTTTAATCCGGTAAAACATACATTTTCTCAAAACCTGAAAGGTTTAGATAACGCTCAACTTAAAGTTAAAGTATACAATGCAAAAAACCTGTATATAACCAACGCTGTTGTATAAAATTTATATATTAATAACTGTAAACAAGATTATTAAAAAATTTATAGACTTACTTCTAACTATATATAATCTCCTTACAACTAAGATCTAGGTAAGCTTAATGATAGTGAGGTAAAAGAGAAATATATACAAGTATTAGATAATAAGATGAAAGAGATAGTTATAGGAGGGAACGTAGAGAATAGATGGAAAGAAATAAAAAAGGCTGTACATGATACCGCAACACAAACTATAACTAAGAAAAAAGAAGAAGCGAGAAAACCCTGGGTAACAAAGAAGATATTAGATTTAATAGATAGAGGAAGAAAGCTTAAACCTTTTATAGAACTGGATAGTGAAAGTAAGCAAAAATATAATTGAGAGAAATAAGATAGTACATGAGTATAAAAAAACTAGAAATAAATGGATGGAGGAGAATTGTAAGGGAATACAGGATGATATGAGAGCAGGTAAGACAGACAGGGTTTACAGGGTAGTTAAAATGTTTTTCGGGAAAGATAGGAAAAAATATCATGGTACTAAAGATGAGAATAATGAGCTTCTAATAAATAAAGTTGAGCTAGTAGATAGATGGAAAGGATATTTAGAATTATATAAGGGAAACGATATGGATGAGTTAGAGAACGACCAAGAAGAGGATGTAGAAATAGGGTTCTCAATATTAAGAGAGGAATTTGATAGAGCTGTTAGGGATCTTAAACTAAATAAAGCGCCGGGGATAGACGATATACCCGCAGAATTAATAAAATATGCAAGTCAGAAAACTTTAGACAGATTATATGAACTAGTAAACGTAATATATGACACAGGTGAGGCCCCAATACATTTCAAAAAAGTTATTATTATTCTAATCCCAAAAAAGTCAGGAACTGATAGGTGTGAGAATTCTAGAACGGTTAGTTTAACTTCCCATGCTTCCAAAACACTAACAATAATAATTAAAAATAGAGTAGAAACGTTGACTGAGAATTATTTAGGCGAAGACCGATATGGTTTTCGTAAAGACAGAGGGACTAGAGAACCGATACTAATGATTAGGGTAATTATCGAAAAAAGGTTTCAAAAAAGTAAAAAGACTCATTTCGCGTTTGTAGACTTAGAAAAAGCATTTTATATAGTTAATTGGATTATTATGTTCAGGGATTTGCAAAATAGGAATCTCTCATAGGGATAGGAAAATTATTTACAGTCTATATAAAAACCAAAGCGTAGTAATTAGATTTGATGAAATAGAAAAGGAAGCTAAAATTAGAAATGGTGTTAGACAGGGCTGTATACTATCTCCCTTGATTTTTAAAGTTTATATTGAGGAAGCTTTAAACTTAGCTAGAGAGAAAAATAGATAGGTAATTAGTGTACAGGGACAGAAAATAAACATGATACGTTTTGCAGATGATATAGCCATTATAGCAGAGTCTAGAAAAGAGTTAGGAGAGTTTTTAAATATTTTAGATGAGATACTACACAGTAACTATAGCATGAGTATTACCTCGGGAAAGACAAAGATAATGACAAGTGAGTTACAGCCTAGTTCTAAACCAAAATTAAAAATAGGTAATAACGAGTTAGAGGAGATAGATGAATTTTGCTATTTAGGTAGTATAATTGCAAAGGACGGACGTAGCAGAAGGGATATAGTAGTTAGAATAGCTCAAGCAAGAAAAATGTTTTTAAAAGAGAAAGACTTACTAATAGCTAATAGTATTAGTTTAGATATTAGAAAAAGTTTCTTAAAGTCGTACGTATGGAGTGTTCTATTATACGGTAGTGAGACTTGGACAATTAAAGAGGTAGATGTGAAAAAGATAGAAGCTTTTGAAACTTGGTGTTATAGGAGAATGTTATAGATTAGTTGGACAGATAGAGTAACAAATGAGCAAGTTTATAGAAGGATAGATGAGGAACCCTGTATGTGGAAGCAATTAGGCCAGGCGATACAAAATGATAGGAAGACATGAGGGACTATTTAGTAAGGTCTTAGATTATAAACTACCAAATAGAAATAGAGTAGGAAGGCCTAGACAAAGCTATATTAGTCAAATTATTAGAGATTTAGGTTGTGAAGGCTATGTAGACCTTTTTAGACTAGCTCAGAAAAGAAAACAATTTAGAGCTGCGTCAAACCGACATTAAATAAGTTCGAAAATAAAACAAAAAAAAATAAAAATGAGTTAACTAAATGTCACCATGACATAACTCACAATTAGTTAGCAGTCTGGCATGTCGGTAGCGATCCGTTACTTAAGTCTTACCATAACATATACTTTAACACTTTTCTTTTTTTGGAGGGATAACCAGGTAATATATCATTTCCTTATAAATGGAAATCGTGTAAACATGTCGGAGTTCTTTAACAACCATCTGGTTGCTAATATCTATGTAGAGCCAGGTAGATAAGAAAAAGACAGAAAGGTAAAGGAAGACCTAGACCAAGCTATATTAGTCAAATTATTAGAAATTTAGGTTGTGAAGGATAGGTAGAACTTTTTAGATTAGCACAGAATAAAAAAGAAGTTAGAGCTACGTCAAACCGATCTTAAGTAAGGTCGAAAACAAAATGATGATGATGATATAACTAAGAACACAAGCGATATAAAGTATTGAAATTTATACTTTTTGCAGCATGTAACAAGTATTTTTTGTTACACGTTATTTAACAATTGTATATTAACAGTAAGTCCTGTCAAACCCGTACTATTTAAATAGATGTCATTGTTTGCACCAATACAATGATTTAGCTTTCTAATTCCATCTGCATGGAGATAATTAAAGTGTCATTGCGGTAATACACATATAAAATTCTCCTTTTCAATCAGCAATCGATCGCCAATTTTTGTTTTGATTAATTCTGCTAGTAAAATTTTATAATTTTTGTTAACGATTAGGTCTTTACAATGCACGTATAGTTTGCGGTACGTACTTTTGTTTAAATGAATGAAATCGTTGTTTTTACTTGCAATTTTCTTCAACAAACACAGTCGAGTTTTTAACAAGCATTTTTACGTTGGATTTGTTCTAGAGGAAATGATGAAGTTTTAGGTGGTATCAGGGTTTTATATATTGATGAATCTCAATAGGAAAAAAAACTTATAACATAATAAATATAAGCGTAGACCGAAGACTTGTTTTCCGGCTGATTCTTGTATGTAATTTTTTATTGCTTTATTATCATTAATTTCTTTTTGAAATGGCGGATTGAAAGTTAAATTATACTAGTGAAAACGCAACAACATAAATATACCCTTAGACTATGGATTTGTTTTTCCTATCGCTCCTTATACGTGATTTTAATGTTAAAGATACGGCAAATTATGGTTGGAACCGTTGATTTTCTTTTGAAAGAGTAGTATAATAGATTTTAATAGTTAAAAGGGGAAAACCTATAATAGCATAGTCACACTTAATTCATAGGGCAATTTAAATACCAATAAAATTTGAAAATTATACTTGTACAGGGTAAGCCCATTAATTCTTTCGCGTATTGTCTAACGCAGCATTTTATATATTCAGCGTCTTCCAAAGGTATTTTAAAAAATTTATTGCGGTCTCAAACGCTGGAAAAATAAAAAATATGTAGTACTATTGTTTTGAGAAACGTACATTTTTTTTTTATTTATAAGAAATAGCTATTTGTATTTTGAAATTTTGATTGTGTATTTAGATTCAGTATAAAAATAATATAAAAAATGACAGCTTGCACATTCTCAACTACTTTACTTTAAAAAACCCAAAAATTCTATTGGCTGTACATGTAATCAAAGACTTTATGTATACAAACAAACTTTTACACTGTACAATTTAAAAGTCTTGATCAGCTCTATGTATCCAATTATTGATTAGAAAAGGAATGGAAGACTTGGTTATCGGTTTGAATTTTAATCTACATTATTATATTTTGGAGATTCTATCATTAAACTTTTCCTCACTTTTGTATTCCTTTGCAAATTCTATTCCTCATTTTTTGTATTCCTTTGTAAATTCTTATAATTTTTCTATTTATAAACCGAATGTAATAATCTGTATAATCTAATAGGACGTTTGATAATAATTAAAATCGTTTACTAAATGACGTTTAAACTAATCAGTACAGAAATTGAAGGTATTTTCTAAGCTATATTAATAGCTCAACGTTGTAATTTTACGATATTTTTATTTAGGTGAACATAAAAAATAACTAACTACACTTTCTCAATGTGTGTTTAAAAGTTAAAATTATATACCCAAGATTGAACAGCGACCGCTTGAATACCAGCATATAAGACAAATGAAAGCAAACCCCAGTATACTAAACATCGTTGATCAAAGTACAAGTAAAAAAAATAATGGAAATGTCAGATTAAATGGATCATGTAATGAAATGGATGATGTAGAATTACAACTGGGACTAGACTTCTACTTACAACAGGCTACCGCTTTTAATAGAAGTATATGCTTGTTAAATTTTGAAAAAGCGAATTCGTTTAATTTACACATTAAGAAACCCGATATGTTATTTTCTTACATGAGTACGAGTGCTTCGAGCTATTAAATTTGCGAGAATTACTCTATTACAAAATGGAAGAATTGAATTATAAGGGTTTCAAAAAGCTTACGAAATTTTATAGATGATATAACACACGTAACAGAACATACGACAGAAAAAGAACAGGGTTAACATCGTTTGAGAAAGCGAGTACCGAACCAGTAATTATTTATGTAACGATATCAATAATGCAAAATATTTGATATTGTTGGAAATAATTGTACGTAATACAAACAAATACTTGGAAGATGTAGGTATGAGACACTCACTCTCGTAATTATTTAGAAAAATGGAGATTCCCGATTTAACTGTTAAGAAAATGTGCATAACGCATTTACTAAGTTTTACTATTTGTTTATTAATGAATTTAGTAGTCTACTATTTTGTTGAGGTCTAATTACGGTACTTGTAATATTAACGCCAGCAAATGTAAAAAATTTTTATTAATAAATTGTAATCATGCAATTTACCTAAAAATATGCAATATAAGTTTCTTTAACATCTAGGGGTTAAGTGTTTTTAAGTTAATTTTTGAAATGGACTTTTATATTTAACAATAATCCGAGATGTGCAAGTATTAAGGTCGTTTGACTCGATAGTGTAGCGGTTACAGCAGCTGCTTTACATGCAGCCGGTCCGGGTTCGAGTCTCACATAATTCAAGTTTTTCTCTAAGAAATTAAGTTGTGAGATGAAAAGTGATAACGTAGGAAGTGCTGAAGTGGGCGGTGGGAGGTGTGAGATGCAAGGTGTAAAGTGGAAAGTGGTGAGGTGCAATATGGTGAGGGGGAGGTGGAAGTGGTGAGGTGAGAAGTGGTGAGGTGGAAGATGTAAGATTGTAAGTGGTCAGGAGGTAGGTGGAAAGTAGTGAGGTAAGAGTTGCGAGATGGAAACTCGTGAGATGTGAGGTGGGAGGCGTGATGTGAGAAGTGGTTAAGTGGGAAGTGTGAGGTGGTAGGTTGAGTGAGGTGGGAGGTAGATCGAGGTGAAAGATTGAGTAAGCTGGGAGGTGGGAGAGATGGGAGGGAGATTGTAAGGAGGGAGGTTGGACGACGGGGGGCGGGAAGAAATGAGAGGTTGGAGGATTCACGAGTAAATCTGCACCAGAACCACTAACATCCTCTACTAGACCTAATACTGGTGGACAAATTTAAATTTGTTATCATACACTTAAAATTAAATAAGTAACGTGTTGCTTGACTTTGGACCAAAAGCGTTGGTTGTAAAATTAATCACCTGTAAATTAATTAAACTGACGATACGCATTATTTTTCGGTTATGAACAAGTTTTCCTCTTAAACTTATTTTGTATTGAGAAGTGACATACAAATGACACATTTTTGTTGATCTTATAAAAACAACCACAATATAGATTCTTGAGTACGACCGTAGAAGTAAGTTCTTTGAAATTCCCAGTGAATTTAGTATTTCTTAATTTGTTACTACAGCCAATTGCAATCATAGGACAATCATACTAATGTCACTTATCGGTTACAGTCGCACAATATAAATAATTTCCAGTGGCAGCTGGCAAGGGTTTCAAATGTATAAGGTATTTTTTGTGTTTGTTAGCTTAACATTCTCTACATCGCCTCTTGTTACTTTTCCAAAGATATTACTGAGAAGGTATGTTTTTGTTGTTATGGAGCAGGGGAAACAGGAGTGGACTCCTGATAACTTTTTAATAAATTTGAAATCATACAGGGTCATATTTTTTGCATAAATGTTCATTGAATAATTGATGTGCATTGATCAATATTAGTTGCAGAACACAAAGGAGCCTATTAATAGTCCATCTAATTGTTCTTTTTTTGCATTGACAATATGCTGACATTTGATCTTGATGAGCAATGCCAATTATAAATCAGCCATGATTTAATTTTTTGTTCTCTACCTAGATTTGGCTTGTATAGTTTTATCACACTCGTTAGAAATGTGTATCATCTTCATTGTGTCCGTCTGCGCTATCAATGTTTCATTAGCGTTTTTTAAATGTATGCTTTTTTTTTGATCAGTTTGTGTATCCTTTTCTTACACAGAGCTTTTTGCAACTTCGTAAGTAGAGGATGGTGTTCCTCCGAGAGCCGCCGCCGCCGCAGCGCCGTCGCAGACCCCTCCTCATTTTCTCTCTCATTCTAGACCAAATAGTTTTCTTCGACTAGCCATTTCCACCCACAAGATAAACCTATCTTGTTTGGTATTAATTAATATTAGAATTTTCTCAGCTACCCGAATCTCTAGGAATTTTTCAGATAGCATCACCCCCCAGGGAGCTACCCTTATTTTAAGATTTTTTGCTGGTAGCGATTTCTGACCGTCCTTATAAATTTTTTAGCCATGCGATACATCAGGTTAGTTTAGAATTTTACGTAGAATCTGAATATGTAAACAGATTTAAAATCGAACCACCCCCTGTAAAGTTATACCTCTTTAAAGTCCTGAACCGCTATATTTTGCTCTTTGCTCTATAAGCTAACCTAACAAATAGTTTTTTCCACAAGATAAATATACCTTGTTTGGTATCAATTAATATTAGAATTTTCTCAGCTACCCGAATCTTTAGAAATTTTTTAGATAGCATCCCAAGGGAGTTACTCTCATTTTATGGTTTTTTGTTGGTAGCGATTTTTGACCGTCCTTATAAATTTTTTAGCCATGCGATACATCAAATTAGACTACAATTTAACGCAGAATCTGAATATGCAAACAGATATAAAAATCCAACCACCCCTTACAAAGTTACACTTTTAAAGGCTCCCAGCCTCTAAATTTTTACTCATCTATATTTAACTCCATTTTTTAAAACCTTTTTTGCTACCCAAGACATATGCTTTAACCAAACATCTCCGAAAATCTAAAACCGCAGGAGTTTTAGAATTGAATCCTTTATAAGCCATAAGTGTTTAATATTTAAAACCATTTTCAAACGGTAATGTACTGTTTTTAGAATATTCAAAACCATAATTTTTAAAATTTTAAACAGTTATCAATTTTCTGGTTTAACATTTTTAATTACTAAGCACGTCATGACATAATTATATACTCAATGCTAAATATGTACTTTGAAAATACAATTTGTTTCCCAAACTAATTTCTTGTCGATTATGGATCACGCGAAGTACACGTGAAAGCGGTGTAGACCTTTCTTTTTATTAATTATATTATAGATTATATGTTTTGAGAAATACAATAAATATATTTCCACGCCGTACATTAGAAATCGATGCATCCCACACACTTTGTAAAAAAACATGAGGAACTTTTATGGGTAAAAAATTTCACCAATCCCCAGATTTACATTTTAATTTCTAAACACGTCAGAACTTAATTATGTAGTCAATGCTAAATACGTACTTGGAAAATACAATTCGTTTCCGAACTAATTTCTTGACGATTATGGATTACCCAAATTACATGTGAGAGCGCTGTATAATTTCTTTTTAAAAGTGTATATCTTCTCCAAACAACTGCGTTAATTACAGAAGAAAAGTGCGCTGAATGCAAGACAATTAATAGCTATTTAATACGACTTACTGACCTACCTTAATTGTTTGTACAAGGAAACACAATAAAATATATACAAATGTAGCAACTATCTTATATATTTATGCCCCCATGCGTAGGTTGTTGTACTGTTAGGAACGATGTACCTTTTGTCGTCCTCGCCCGACAAACTAATTTCATTAATTAATTGAGTATAAAGTTGGTGTTTACATGGTTTCGTTTAAGACCTCGTACATTTTTTCTAGATTACTAGAAGATGTTATAACCATATTTTTTGTGTTAAAAGAAACTCGGACACTCCATCGTCAACACTGGTGTTCTTGAAGCGACAGCTAGCCATACGGTAGTTAAACGCTGTGCTAACCATTTCTACACCATCTTCGCCAGTAGCGGTAATTGTTGCATTTTTATGTCTGTTGCATCTCAAGTGTGCGGCATAGATAATGTTTTCCATTTTGAAATCGCATACTTTACACATAATTCGTGGTTGTTTCGTACAAAACCCTTTAACATCTGTCGGAGTTAAGCGTTTACGGTTTAATGACATACCGTGCTGTTTTTCCTTGTGTTGCAGTAAGTTGTCCGTTCTCGTAAAAGCGATACCGCAAGACCCACAGTTTAAGTACTTTGCTGCTGACGAATGTATATGCTTAACCGTAGGCGATGTTACACCACAACATTTGTTCTGGTACCGTTTGAGAGTATTTTTCCAGGTATAGGAAGCACCACAAGAGTTGCATTTAAAAACGTTTGCAGGTACCATTTTAGTACAAAACAAAATTCGTACTATAGGACTTTGGTTAAACTTGTAAGCGAACTAACTTATAACCAAAAAGTTTACTCTTGCGTTCCTGATATATGTTCCCTATAGAATGCAAACCGAAAGTTTCCGAAGACAGCCGATCGAAATTAAGGATTCAGCGGGGAACTAAATGACGTCATCTTTTGCCAATCCTTGCTACTTGTCCAGTACATTTAGCACCAACGCATGCGCCCGATTTGCATCGTCCATGCTGCGAATGCAGTTAGTAGAAACACCGGAAACGTCTTCCATGTTATACGGATCAACAATCGCATCGCGTGCATATTAAAAATCCAAAAGAATGGTAGCTCACGCACACAAATTGGCTGCAAGTCGTGCGGTGGAAGATGCAGTGCTAGTATAAACAAAAACTTAATAAAACACTTTAAACCTTTACTAAGGGAATACCAAACTTGTTATCCACAGGATACTTACTAATAAAGCAATTTAATTTTAAATAACTTTACGTCATATTTTTGGAAATGGCAGGCTTGAATATTTTCTTTGGAAACAATCGAAGATTGCCGAAGACACTCGAAGAGTGCACAAGCGCGGTCACTAAATCAATTAGCATTAATACCGAGTATTCTGTACGTACTTTCGTAGGTTACCCATTTCCTAGAACCAAATCTTCCGCATAGCAGTCGGTAGAACGCAATTATTTCTAGAACCGGTAAGTACTCGATATCGCCCAAATAGAGAATTAGATGCTCGATGTCTGTCAACTTCCGACAGGTCCGACTAAATGTGCTAGCAGAAGGAAGACGAGACGGTATAATAACTTATTACAAATTCAATAAAAAAGTCGTCTGCGTCATCACTTGTAATCGTACGAATTAAGTTGAAAATTTTAAGTCAATGTAGCATCTAGTTCATAAATACCCAATAAATATTCCGATTCGGAAGTTTCCGTCAAGCTTCACACATCTGCAAACCTTAATGAAACATGGTTGCCAATCATATTTTATTTTCATAGAGGTAGTTGCTTTAACTATTTTAAATTGGCGTCCTCCTGTTTTATGAGTTTAATAAATTCAGTTAAAATATAAACGCTTTCTCATTAATTGAGGTACATATATTGATCTGAATAGAAACGTACTATAACTGCAATATAAACTATTTACGGCGGCTGCATAGAAATCTTTCTCGGTACGATAACTTTGGCAACCGTGCTTTATGGAATAATTAACAGTTTGTCTTGTTGACATTCTAATAAAATGACTAATGACATCACACTAAACACATAATTTTTATTAATTCTTTTAAAACTTTAGAAAGTATATTCCATTTACAAAAAAACTAAGAAAGATATCCTATTTTAAAGAAAAGGCATAATTTTACCAAAGGTTAGCCTGTTAAGTATAAAGTTCAAAACATACGGACACACACTCTTCTCTGTCGTTTTCCCAGATGAACGTGTTCATGTATGCCTTTATTTAAAACACGTACAAATCGTATTACTATCTTTATCATATATATTAGTTAAGCTTTTAAATAATCTTAAACGTATGTTTTGAATTAAGTAAGACACCCATGACGCAGAGGACTTCTTTTTGATTTCTACTATATGACATAGTTATCTCTGAAATAAAAACGGGTAAAGAATGTCGTAAAATTGAAGAGTTATATACAAGGGGTTACAAAATGTATAAGCTGTGTACAAGGTCATACTATTGATATAAAAAAAATATTGCGTTTGTGACCTGACGATGTATGATGTAATTAAAGATGATACGCGAGTTACATATCCCCAAATCAATATATGTATAATTTAATGGAAGTTATTAAGAAACTTAAGTTATGCAACATTGTAATTCAAGGATAAATAAAGAAAGGGTTAATAAAAGTTCACAAGGAAGTTGTGAGAACGTATGCGAATACACTGTATTCCACACGTAAGTGATACTGCAGGTGCTGGTCACAGCGGTTATAAAAACAGCAATTATTAGAATTAAGATTGTTACTTTGTAATATATAATTAAATAAAGAAATAAGCAGACATAAACTCTGCAATTCCCAGAGAAATGTGAGGGGCGGGGACAACATAAATACCCCGGAAGCCCAAGATAGTCAGTCAGTCTTAAGCCTCACAGCTTTTACATTGTTGGTTGTTCAGGCTACTCAAATCCATTTAACAGTAATTTCGACTTAGAGTAATTTTATATAGTTTGTTAAAATTCCATTTGTAAATTCTGTTTAAAACAAAATTTGTTACAAAAGTTTTTGGAAGAAGACTTTGTAAAAAGGCAGCTCCCATGGCCCAAAACGTAACTCGCGTAATGTATTCCAAGACCTATTGTCTTCTGCTAGTACTTGAACTGTTGTGGATGTTAATTTGCATGCGTTATTTTAAGGGTCTATAATCACTTAAAACCAGTAACAGGAAGGCGGCGGAACCTGAAGAGGAGGGTTTAAAATGTTTTAAAAGCGTCTACTGTAGACATGGTGTTTATAACGTTCAAGTTTATGAGAATCACATTATTATTTGCCTATTGAGATTGGATAATGAAAAACAGATTCCCAAATAGATAGGATACCAAATAATGGCGCTTTATAGCTGTAACGTGTTAATAAGTTAATATAGACAATGCGACTTTATTTTACCGCAGTTTGATATTTACACGTGCTCGTTAACCTAATTACATTGATAATTACTTTTCTTACAGTTAGAACTGAGATATGACCCAGGCAACTTGTTTAAATAAAAAAGTTGAATAGAACACCTATTTTTCATAACAAGCTATATGTGTACGAGTACATCACATTCCTCAATAATAAGTTAATTCAAGTGCTACTAAAACGACCGGCTTTCCAAATCGCACAACATAACTAGAGAAATCACTTCTTTAATATTCATTCAATCACATGAAACTCAAAAGAAAATTTTTTTCGGATGCTAGCTATTTATATGTTTTATACTAGTTTAACTGCATGTGTTAAGACATAGTAATGTATTAGATTTACTTTCACATGTGTACCTATCTAATTGAATATGTTTTTCCTGAAAACACTATTACAAAAGACACCTGCTGTTCATATAAAACATATCATAACCGCAGCAGCTGTTGGAGTGGTTTCAGAGCTGCTTCGTGTATAAAACGCAGTTTCATGCAAAATAATGCATGAAAGTGACAAACTTCCTTAAGTAATTTGGTTTCTGAAGCGCAGCAGTGGTGAGGTGAATAAGCTCTTATAAGCAGTACGAAGCATAAGCTTAGGCATGAGATGGTTTTGTTTGGAATTTAATGGACTATCTAATGAAAAAGTTTATTAAGAAGGTAGACATTACACTAGATAGAATCATACAACTTTAATGTCAAAATACACTTTCGAAAAGTTCCTGCAGCTGGGTCAAATATTCTGAAGGTTCCTCAGGCGGACACAACTGCTTTCTAGCTCGCAATTTCTTAAATTCTCAATACACCCAATAGTTTTTCACTTTAGTTATTAGAAATGTTGTTTCCCTGTCAATAGTATAACTTTGGATAACATGCATCAGATTCAGCATTCAAGCGTTGTTCCAATTGGCGTTTTATATACATACAGTTATTACCGCGACGTCTTCATCATAGTAATTATGAACACATTTAGTTAAATCTGATAATATTTCATCCACTGCACTTCCAAAGATGCCATATTGATGAACGGCTAACTAAACTGAGCTTTATGAAGTTCATCCACTGCAACAAATCTACAATTTAGCTAGATACTCCGTCAGTTCTAGAGATAATCTCAATTACAAAAGAAGGTTCTGCGTCAGCAACGGCTATCTAAAATAAAAATATATTGTTGTATTAACGCCGTCCTTCTGAGAATTCTTGTTAGAATGTGAATGTTTCATAAAACGAACAATAACAGTGCTTTGCAATTACAAGGGGGTTGTTAAAGAGTATGATTGAGTGAATGTAATAGGAAAACACATGTGTATTGCGGTAGCTTCTAGATATTAAAGATATTGTAGACTATATAAAAGATTCGTCGCAGCCTAACAAACTTCAGTTTAGTTCCAGTATCAGTAATATGGAAAGAATTTATATTGAAACAAAAATGTTTTAAACCTAGTATTAAACATGGATCCGGTTAAAAAACCAAGCTGAATTCAAACGTCTATGCTGGATAGGATACGCAAAACTAGGAGGGACTAGTCATACGAATATTGTTTCTGAATCACTTTGTTATTAAAATAAATTGTGTTTAAGTTTTAATTTTCTAGGATAGTTCTCCATAAATCAAAAGGTATTGTATCACTACATGGCTATATTTAGTGATGCCAAACATAATTGAAGCAATTATGAATAAAAATCACTACAAACTACAAACTAACTTTGAACACGTTTTGTTATAATTTTTTTGAAGTCAGAGTTTGTGATATTATACTATTATTATTTGAAATTTTTTGAGTTTTATGCAAAAAATTTCTTTAACAAGAATGCGATAATATTGTATTGATCGCAAGATATTGGAAATTAAATGCTAATCGTTAAACTTCCCCAAAGGTAATATTTTCGTTCTCGTCCTTAAAGAAACTGTATCATGATTGCCACATTACAGCACTGAACAAGTTGTGTAAATGTAGAAACCAAATAATTGGGCCAAACACTTCCAAACCAAAACTACAAAAGTCAGTATGGTTTTCTGGCAGTGCCTACGAGCCATAGGTAAACTTTGGAATGTCTTCCTGAAAGCTGTTCTGTGGTTGTTGTTCATGGCAGTGAGACCAATGCTTTGCTATGGTTCTTTAGTCTGGTGCACCAGGACCAGACTGACACACTTAGCAAAGAAACTCATTCGTGTTCAAAGACTAGCTTGCTTAAGCATCACGGGCGCTTAGAAGTCATTCTCGGCCTCACTCCGCTTGATGCTCATGTGCAGGAAATAGCTCTTAAGGCGGCAATAGGGCTGCGGATTAAAAGGTTGTACATTGGCAAGGGGTGCAGAGGTAGATAGCACAGCATCCTGAAGGAGGCGACGAGCACGATGCCGCTTTTGGATGGAGTGGTAAACTCGATCGCACTCAAAATAATATTCAGGAAACACTACAGTGTCTTTATCGACCCTAAGAATGCTTCCCCACCAGACATCTACATCTTCACGGATGGATCCAAAAGAAGATTCAGGAATCTATTTGGATGACCTTGACCTTCATATTACCGTTACACTGAGCTCGGTGGCTACTCTTTCAAGCATTTGTAGTTGCCATCATGCACGGTGCATCTGCCATTTTGGAACGTGGAACCTAAAATAAAACAATACGCATTTTATGCGACAGCAGGGCAGTTCTAATGGCTGTAAATAACAGAAGCTTCTTTCAGGGGTGGTAATAGAGTGCCACCATATGTTAGAGTTTGCTTCTTGCACTAAAGTTCTCTAGCTAGTCTGGATCAAAAGACACTCGGGGGCGCATGGAAACGAGCAGGTGGACGATCTGGCAAAGCAAATAACTACTGTTTTGGGAAGAAATCGTAATTCAAACTGTACTAACTGGTACAGATATTTGAATTAACAATTCAATAGCTACATGTCGAAGCGACTTACGATAGAAAGTGGTTAATTGCAAATGTTGACTTGAACCCTAAAGACAGAAAATACAGTGAGCGGCACAAGGCACTTTGTTAGTGAAAGCAATAATGTTCTACAGAATACCTACCAATAAAAACGCAGAATTAAAGGCATTGATTTGATCAGTGTTGCGTGTCCTTGAATCTCGTGATCGTTAATTTGCTATTTTTCAGTACTGCCAAACAACATCTAAATATCTACAGCAAAAAGCCTGTATGGACATTAAAGTAGACATTATACAACTCTCAGAAACCGTGCCAAACCAAAAATGAAAAAAAGCTTTTTCAATTCGCTTGTTTTATGTGGTATTTGAAGGCAAATTTAGCATTGTATAGAGCCCTACATTTGACTCTTCCGATGCTCCACCGGAAGATATTACATTGGTCAGGAAGCGAGTGTTTTTATCTAGAAATTTTTAATTTTTCCGAACCCTTGCAATCCACCGCTATCTAGATATTTTGAAAAAAAATTATTGCAGTTTTTTTTAAATCCGTATGCAAGTTTTATTATTGTCATTAGAGAAATAATGCAAATAGAAAAATTGATGATATTCTTAGACTGAATAGTACCGGTTAACAAACTTAATTTAATAACTTTAATTTTTTTTTAATGGGAAGCTTAATTGACCTATTTAATAGCTAATGTTTTGCCGATTTTACTGATATCGTATATGATTAAGTTACTCTTGCAAACGATCGAAATATTAATGTTTTTGTTTTTATTGTTCATAATTAGCAGACCACCCATGAAAAGAATAAAACAAACTTACACGATCTCAATTTGTATTTTGAAATTATTGCCATTGTGGTTACTATTCACAATATTACTAATAATTAAGTTGTTTTATGCTAAAATGAAATTTAGTAACGAGGAAAAGCTCGATATGTTAACGTGTTACATTGAATGCCATAAAAAGTCTCTTAGAGCAACAGATTTATATTTTGAACGCTGCTTTAACCGCCATCAACCATCTCTACCAACATTTTGTAACTTGTATATGAATTTAAGAGAGTATGGTAGTTTTATACACGAAAAAAACACAATAAAGAAAACATTGATGAAAACACGCAAATAAATGTATTAGCTAGTATTCAGGTCAATCCTTCTACTTCTACTAGAGAAATTGCTTTGTCCAGTGGGATATCGCAACGATCTGTAAGATAGAATGCTGAAAAAGCATACGTTCCATCTATATAAAAAAATATCAGTTTTGTTGCACACTTTTCTTCAAAAGGTAAATAGTGTGTCTACTCTACCTTATAGGCGGTAGAGCCTCGATAGATTACGAGGGGTTCCTGTTTAAAATCTAAGCCCAGGGTAAAGGAGATGATAAATGGGTTTGAGAGAAAAAGATCCCTTTAATGAGATCTTCCAGTCAGCTAAGCTTCTTCAACTTAGGGCAGAGCTATGAGCTAGGGTCGTAGGATGGTATACGAAAAAAAGAAGTTTTATTGGACGCCACCGTATCTTAATGAATGTTATAATGAGAATCTATCCGAAGATCAGATACGGAAATCTTCGAGAAGAAAAAAAATCCTTAAGACGAGCAACATATAAAAAAAAATACTTACTTTTGACTCTGCAAACTGGAATGGGAACGACGATCTCGTACAACCTGAAAATTTAATCACTTCTAAATATTTTTAGACTAGGGCTACGTTAGAGCCTAGTCACTTTATCACAAAAAAATTAAAGTAAAGAAAGATCAAATGGTAAAAATTATGCTTAAAAAAAATCTTAACCAACAACAATAACATCTCTCTCTTCACTACAAAAACTTCATAAATGTGGTTGTTTGCTTCTATAGAACAATTACTGCTGACTTCAATGAAAGAAAGCTTTACGACAACTTATTATTCTTTCTATTAATTTGTAAAAAATATATATATATACATCGCTTGTACAAAGGTATCTGTACGGAGACTTTCGAAACAATTACTTTATTAAGATCTAGTATTAATCTCTGAATACTCATAGGACATTTATAATAGAATAATTTACGTTAATTCTCTATAAGAAATATAAGGTTTTCATTTTTATATTACAGTTTAATTATGATACTTGAATAGGATCCTGTTCGAGTTAACAAGAATTAAGTTAAATGCTCAGATTTTTTGTAGATTACAGAACTATATTTTTAACTGATATATTTGAAAGAATCAAAGGTCAAAAAACACTGATTGTCTGAATTAAGCTGTACTTCAGGTGTACTGTCAAAAAAATTATACACTATAATGTGACAAACAAATATCAACGTATCATATGGTTAGTTATGCAAATATTTTAGTATGACCTTATAACTTCAAAATTATCTTATAGAAATGCCTTTGGAATAATAAGAACATTTATGAACTATTCGACTATTAAATTTTGAACAAAATTTTAAGTGTATCAATTTAAATGACCATAAAAATTTCACAAAAATTTCGTATATCAAATTTAAGTAAACATATATAGAATTTTCAAAAATTATTTGTGCATTGTAAATGATGGTTCCAAGAAATGAATATAGCTCTAAAATTGAGGATGACTCACCGCTGAATATCTGCTAGGAAACCAAATTGTTTAAACATCTAGGTACTTACAATGGCAGGTACGGGTGGCTGATACATGTGCCCGAGCTTGACCTCTATACTAACCAAACATATGTGGAAATTTCCACCCTCTCGCATAGCAACATTTAAAACTGCACTTTCAGTATAACCAACATCTAAAAGGGCTTATTACGCGTTTGCGTATCCATATTGTTGTACTTTATTTTAATATAAATTCATATTTGCTTTCTTTACTTCAATATACTTTCATACTTTCGTACTTGCGCTGAAAAGAAATGGGGAAAATGATTTTAAAGGTACGTTTGAGAATTATTCACCTACCGTAGATATATTTTCTTGACTATACTTTGGTCGACACTACAACTAAAAATGAAGCCATGGTATTTGTTGACACCACTTCACTTCTTTCTGGGACGGTTTGTTTTATCAAAACCTGCTGGCCCACGTTAACACTTGCTTTGCTGATTACATACTGATACCAAATGAAGCTTGACCACGAGGCTACGTTGCTATCCAAGCACGCGCAGAAAAGGGGATATTGTATCAAGATACATACAAATAGAAGAGATCTTAAATTTTACTTTGAATATTTAAATATAGGTGGAGCTCTATGTATGAATTTGTAATATATTGTTCCTATTGGAATTTAATATTTATTGAATAGGTATATGGAACAAAAGCGTATATTTAAGAAGCAAATAATCGTATTCGTTACAAGTTGCTCAAACATTGCAACCAGGGGATGAAAACAAGCGCATATGATTTTGCAAGTGGTCTATGGATAAGTGTCACCAGGATCAAGAATTTCCATTTATTATTTTGTGGTCAGACGAAACCAGGTACACAAATTGTGATATTTTTAATAGATTTAATGAGCATCTATAAATGCAAGAAAGTGCACATGAAGTTCAACCACGAAAACCTCAAATCAAATTTGGTTTTAATGTATGGTGAGGTGTTCTAGACACTAACTTTATAGGACCCATAATATTTAATGGAAATTTAACAGGACCAAAATATTTAAATATGTTGATGAATCAATATGAACTTACTTTAAAGGCCAGAGGTCAATACGTTTCAGGTGGGGCTCCTTCAACAAGGACCCGAAGCATATGATTTAAAGCTATATCGGATTCTGGATTAGTAGACCAATGTGAAGAATTATTCCTAAGTGGTACACGAAATTTTCAATAAAGAGTTCCAAAAGGTAGGCGCTCTGCACAAAACTAATATAATATTTAAAATGCTTTATAAAAATTACAGCGAGCCTTTGGATTAGCCGATACTTCGATGCCATGTAACTTAAAATATATAATCCATCAAACTATTACATGAAATATAGGACATTTTACTTATAAAACTAATATACATCAATAAAGACTAGTTAAATAATTGATTGTTCCAATAAATATGGATTACATCTTTTCTGCGTCGTTGATGAAGTTGAAAAAGCTCTTTCGACTTCATCAGCGACGCAGAAAAGATGTAATCCATAAGCTTTTTCGATTTCATCAACAACGCAGAAAAAATGTAATCCATATTTATTGGAACAATCAATTATTTAACTAGTCTTTATTGATGTGATATTAGTTTTATAAGTAAAATGTCCGATATTTAATGTAATAGTTTGATGGATTATATATTTTTAAGTTGACATGGCACCGAAGATGGCTAACGCCGAAAGCGCTCTGCTGTAATTTTTATAAAGATTTTTTAAATATTATATTATTTTACACGAGAATGCTATCTTTTGGATTTTATTGTTAGAAATATTCCAGCGCAGTGGCCACCTAGAAGGCCGACATTTTCAATAATAGACTTTTTATACATGGATATGTTAAAAACAAAACTTAAAAACAAGAAAACAATCGTTTTGTCTTTGTTAAGTAGGTTTTTAAACTAAACTTAAGCTCATAAGTTATTATTTAATAAGATTAGTCATGTTTTATAACGAAAGCTTGTTATTTGACAAAAGCTTTAGCATTAGGAAGCAAATAACTGTAAACCAACTAATATTAGTGTTTTATACCATAACTATTCCACGTATAATAGAGCTTGTACACATTTTGGTCAAATAAATCAAATTCAATGTTAAATAGTTGCAGTACCAAGAATACCTCGGACACATTTTAATGTTCATATAATGTAATAAACAGTATAGACGCTTTGTTGGTTAGATTCACGAATATTAAATCACATATTATTTCTCTATACAATTTAAAAAGGGTTTAAATGTATTTATTCAGATTGACGAAAAAATAAGAGTCAATGACGTATGGTTTTTGCCTGGCTTTTGCATGTTGGGATCCTATAGGTTCACGCCAGAATCGCGTGTTTCATCCCATATACTTCATAGGCAGACCAGTCAATGACAAAATCAGCCCTGAACGCAAAAACAAAATGGAATTGAATGTCAGCAGTTACATCCGATGGGAAAAAATTAAGGCTAGAACTAGACATGTAAGCGTGAATAGCGCAAAGTTCGTTGTAAAGTACACTCCTTTTGATTATGGAATAATAAATTCGGTGAGTCACGGATTTTGACAGAACTCACAACACTAATATATTAGGATGATTTAGTTTCCAGCAAAGACAATTTGGATATAAGAACACGATGACTACTAAATTACTTTCGGATTAAATGAACTTCTTTCTATGTCAGTGAAAGCATAACTGTAAGTCATACTTTATTATAATTAGATGTTGGCATTGGTGGCATTTACATATGATACTTGTTTTATAAATTATTGATAAATGTATCGTGTTAAATCATTAGAGATATAAGATCTGGACATTGCAAGTTAGTGGCCAATTAAAGCCGTGTTGTAAATTATTATTCCCATTAATGATCAAGTTTATGATTAAGTGGAGATAAACTGGTTATGAAATTTTGGCTTCTTTAAGTGTATTTGCTTTTGGAATTGTTCGTCGTTTTGAGAGATTTGCACTAGAATAGATTGAGGTATGCTGGTGCCTATAAACTTGACAGAAATTGTATGACCTCAAAGTAGGAATTATTGGTCACGTAGCATTGAAATTGTGTCTAGTGAATTGTTACGTCCTGGAATTGTTTCTTGTTCTATCTTCTTTACCTATTTCTATAAGGACACACTTTCCACCGTAGTTAACCGGTGCATTCGTATTTGTTACGGGATACCCGCACTTTTTAGGTAATTCCAGATTTAACAATTTAACGCTGCAGACACCCGTAACAAATTAGAAAACTAATTAT
Organism: Platerodrilus igneus; assembly: GCA_036346225.1. Lineage (NCBI taxonomy): Eukaryota > Metazoa > Arthropoda > Insecta > Coleoptera > Lycidae > Platerodrilus > Platerodrilus igneus. Next base: position 4,939,058 of record JARFIW010000333.1, on the reverse strand, counting down.
TATACAATGTTAATAATAAATATTATCTCGTATAAAGATAACATTCCTTGTTAAGCTGTATTTAAAGTGTAGGTATCAGCAAAACTTAATACAAATCCCATTTCGACAATTACAAATACATGGACTTGCCGTTACTACTCGAATCACCAAATAGGAATGAATTTAAGCTTGGAGGGCGTGGTTTTAGATTGATCCGCACTATCTGAATTACATGTTTTGTCCGTACATTACCGGAGCAAGCGTCTACGAACAATACCAGAAGTCACCAGCAAGTAGCAACAGGTGTCCAAGGACTCTGGTGCCGGGTGTTAGTCACAGATTCCGACTTGAAAAATGGACAGGAAAACGAGTAGTGCAATTAATTGTCTTTCAAACCCGACAAGCGACTCACTGTGAATGGTGATAGAAAAGAATGCGATTCCAACAATCGCTTCTAAGAGGCTGCACAAAATAGTACAAATAAATACGACTTCTAATTGAAAAGTAGCTACAAAAGCACTTCGTACGCTTTTGAGCTACTAAGCAGAAATATGAAGTCGGAAAACAAGAAACGGAATATTAATATCCAAAAATAATTACTTTGAATTTTTAAATAAAGGAAACCGATTTTCTGAATCTGAATAAAAAAATTTTAAAAGCAAGGGAACTTTGTTTAACCTTTTACAAAGTATGATAAACAAAATATCCTTTCATTACCATGTTTTCTATGACTCTTTACCAAATGAATACAACAAAGTGTGAAACACCTAGAGTTATAACATACGAGGTATGGCAGTTTAATTTCCGGATTGATACCGCACAAAATGAAATTAAAAGTAAAGCAGCATATAAATTTCACAGTCTTCAGTAGAGGCTAGCCAAGCGACCATAGAACAGTTTCTGCACATGATTCCTAGAACGAACATAGTGTCCCTGTTAATGATAATAAAGCAACCAGTAAATATTACCTTTCGTAGTATATTAGGTAAAGCTGCAAGAAAACTTACGATTTGTTGAAAACTGTTTACGGTGCCAACACTTAGTTATGCTACTATTTTTTACTGATTTTGGCAATATACAAATGAACCGAGAATGTACAAGGGGACTCTATAACAGGACGTCTGTCGGTCGCTCGAAATGCAAATATGATCGCAAAAGTTAGTGAACTTGTGACAACAGATCGATGAGTGACACTCCAAGTGATGGCAGAAAAGTTGAGCATTAATAAACAAAGCGTTCGATTAATTCTGCATAAATATTTGGGAAACGGCCTCAGAAGACTAAAGGATATAAAGAAAAAGGTAAGAACCGCTGTTTCGGATGCATTTTTCGAAGGCTCTCAAAAACTTGTAAAACCTCGCAATGTATTCATGTCAGAGGAAATTACTTTATATAAATATCATGCATTTTGTGCATTACCCAATTGTTTCTTTTAATTGTACCGATCTAGCAATAAATTGTCAAACCTCGTACAAATCTTAATTTAAAACAAATTGTTATATATTTGTACACATAATAATTTCTTTTCTTTACAATAAATGGCATACGTTTTCGCTTCGCCCTTTCCCTTCTATTCTTAGTGCGTTTTTTAAACAAAAAGCAACTCTAACGTAAGACCATATAACTTCAATGGCAACGTATACTATAAAAGCTTATTACGTACAGCTTTGGCCCAAGAAAATCTAGCCGGTAATCCACAGGAAAAAACTCGATAAGGTGCCGCTAGCATTTGATTTTCCAATGCTCCACTCGAAGGTACTACATTGATCAAGAAGCGAGTTTCTTTTACCTTTAAATTTTTGAATTTTGCCGAACCCTTGCTATTTCAACCAAGGTAGGTTTTAACGTGCGTGACAACACTCACACGTGTGACCTACATTTTACTTCATTCGAATGGGGGGGGGGGGGTATTTTTGGGAAAAATACTCGCCTGACATATTCCAACCGGTCTGTGCCAGGAATCGAACCCGGGACTTTAAGCACTGTAGTCACACGCTATCTATCTGAGCAACGAAACCACCGGTGAAGTACTCCTCTAGAAATTTTGTTTCGATAAAGTGTCAAAATCCTCGAATGTACCAACAACAATAGTTGCCGACTAACTCAGTGGAACAGTTGATGTAACTATTTGGGGTTCCCAGAATGCTATCGAGTGTGCAATGCGTTTAAATCGGGAAGTACATTAGGCGCCACCTAATTTCGAAAGACAAGAATTTCTAGTGAAGGGCCCCAGGAGAAATAGATGAATACCAAACCCGAGGTCAGAAAAATGATTGTCATCAAAAATTCACACGAGGTATAATTGAGTACACTATTCTAAAATCGACTAAAAATAAATGTTTAAAATAAGAACACTAATGCAACCTTAAAAACTGCTAATTGAGAAAAAGGTTTTCAAAATCAAATGTTGAATTAACTGAATATTAATCACGCCTCTATGTAATTACAGTATATTTTATTTCAACAAAGCTGAAAGTATTACCCTTACATTAGTTGTGGAAAACACCATTATAAAGAAGTTTTTACTGTATTATACAAGTATGTTTTCAACTCTAATACACAATTGTGCTTTCACCACAAAGCAAAGATTTACTTAGTATAATTAAAATCGTTTTCGATGAACAAAACTACTTTAAAGGTTATTAACTTAATAACAAGAACGTACTATGAGTACGTTTATAAATTTGTACAATTAAATAAAACAAAGGTTATTCTTTTACAGTTACTGTGGGTTATAATGTCAGAAATTTGATCACAAATATCTGATGAGTGATTCATAACTATGGATAACTTGGAAACAACCAATAACCATGATTTCCTGGATTTAATTTGTTTTGACCTGATCCTACTGACACCATGAAAGGAAAACTACATGTTCTGAATTAGCACGCTTTTGTTCAAAACAAAGTTGTTAATTTATGCAAATCTATTCACTCCTAAAATTAAAAGCAACCTATCTGGTAGGGTATGATTTCGAACTTTATTAATTAGTTCGATACTTCAAGGTTAACGGCACCTATTCAAGTTGCATGTGATCTCTTTTAATAGTGCCTTTGAGAGTGCTGTAAAAAATTAACTTCGTTCCATACATAATAGGAGATATTTTTGTAGAATGTGGACAGATGAATTAAGACTAAAAGTTGAAATTACTTTGTATTGTTTTTTTTTTATCTAATATATGTAGTATTATCTTACTTGAAAGTTTTAACTAGATCCAGAAGAAGGATTTTCCATTTTCAATCGACATAAATTTAGCGTGTGATCTTCATATTACAGAAAACAAATGTATCATAAAACTGTAATAATTTAGAATACAGCCGCTATAATGGATTTGGCAACCTTTGTGTATGAACAATATAAGATACAAAGTTAATCCAATCCAGATCAAGAATACAGGTAACCTAAAAATTATACTTATTAAAGGAAATTAATAACCCGAACCGTATTAGTGGGATTTACTAATACAGTTACTATTAAAATTGAATATGATTATATACATTTCAAAGGAATAAAATAAGCTAACGTCATTGTTAAATTATAATCTGAAATTGCATATTAAAATCTTTCAAAAACTAAAATTTTGTACCATTTTATAAGAATTCAGACAACGTACACTTATAGCCTCATTTTCGTATTAAATAATAAGCTTTTTGCCTGTCGCATTGATATTTAAATATTTAAAATCAAACATTTACATCCCTTAGCGTTTCCATTTAAAAGCAGGTTTAGGTTTTCATCAAATTTAAAGCTCAATTATTTTCGCCACTAATAGCAGTTACTACTGTTTTTACGAAAGAAGTTAAAATAATTTGATCACTTGTTTGTTTGAACCTATTTAATTATTTGCTATGTTATTGGAATATGTGCTTGAGGTTCAAAACATTAATTTTTAGTACTTTAGTAGGATACAGTACATGCTCTGTCGATAAGCCCTTGGTTTATTTGAAGTGGGAGCGTTTTCTGGTCCATCCAACGTAGTATTAGTAATTATCGCAAAGAGAAATATTTGCTTTCGAACCCAATTACTTTATGTCACAGAACACATAACGTAAGGCAAATGTAACAACGTAAATAATAAAAACGATATTGTTTTGTAAATAATAAAAACGATTTTTATATTGGCGCAGGCAACGGATGAAATAATATCAAGATAAAATAATTAAAAATGCCCTTTCTTAAAAACGATTTTTAATACAGTATGTGATAGAAAGTGTAACCTTAGTTTTTAATTTTTATCTTTCTATAAATTGATGGGGGTTAAGATTTTCTTGCTAAAATATAAATTGTCTGCACTCTTATCTTAGGGACTGCAATGGATTCTTTGAATTGTTATTCCTACGCGAGTTAAGGTTCGTGGCTTCGAGCGGTCCTTTTTAAAATGACTTCTTTGAACTTTAACACATTTATTTAATTGTTATACAGAATTGAACAATGGAATTTTACAATCTTGAATTAAATTAGTCTAAATCGAAATACATTAATTAATAATTGTACAAGTGAGTTACCGACGGACTGCAATGTGAAAGCTGTACGTTGATGAACTGCCTGCGAGTGAAGCTCCCGGGCCTTATATAATCTCCCTACCCCCTCATAGTGCTGTGGGAATCTGCGGACCTAATGTCCGCTTACAATTGATTCTATTCATAATACATAGTTGCTATCTTAAAAGCTATTCATAATTACAATGTTGCAGGCTTACTTCTGAGTAATCTCGGTACGTGACTTCCCGACGTACATTAAAAATTAAGGGTTTTTACCTTTTCTTAATTTTTAATTAAATTCGTTTAATCTCATTTAAAATTCATATTTTCTAGGGGTACATTTGTTTCTTTGGGTTTCTTAAATCTAAAATTGTTTCATTTATTATTCTTATATCTAATGCATATTTTATAAGTTACAAAAATGATCAATAAAATAGTCAATATAATCAATATAATTGTCCATACACTAATGTTATCATAGTGCACTTTGGGCGTCTTGATCTCGTTCAGGTGTTTCTTGTAATATTCCATGAGTTTCATGGCGTGGTTTAGGTTGTCTAATTCCAGGTGTTCCAATTGCATTGGTTTTTGAATTATTTCTTCGTCTTGTCTTGAGTAATCTTGATTTGTAAATCGGGTAGATTTGCTAATTTCTTGCTTTGTACGGGATCTTGGTAAACTCTAATTATTTCATTTTTTAATTTTAAATAACAATTTTCCTTAAGATTGATTAATTTACTTCCGGTTAATGCTAAATTACTTTCATCTTGATTGCAATACATTGTTGCGATTACTTTGTAGGTAAAATGGCTATCCATTTATTTTCCGTTACTTTCTGAATTTTCATGTTGGTGATTTGTACAGGTTCGGCTTCACAATTTTCATAATGATTGGTAAATTTGAGTAGTTGTACTTTGCAAGGGCTGTCTTCTTGAATTGTTGTTGTTGTCAATGATTGGCATAGGTATTGATTGGGTGTGACTTCATTACATTTTTCGTTCGCATATCTTTGTTCATTTAAGGATAGGAATTTGGTTTTTGGAATAATAACTTGGTATGTGCTAATCATTTTCATTGGAAAAGCAAATAAGTGATAATTATTGTAACTGTTAATCTCTACTATTGGCATTTCTATTAAGAATGTTATATCGTTATTCTTTACATAGCCTTTAACTATGGCTATTTTTTCAAATATTAGAATGTTTGATTCTATTACATCGAAAGATAATTTACTATTAGTTATAAAAGTATTTATTCTCCATAATTCTTTTAATAAAGGTATTGGTTCTATTATACTTGAATGTAGGGTATTTAATTTTGCAAAGGTTACTGCGTCTTCTAATGTTGCTAGGATTTGTTGAATTAAAGTTAGGGTTGATATTATCTGGTTGTATATCGTATTGAATCTGATTAAATCTCGCATGCCTAACATGGTAGTTCGCATGTTATTTTCTAAGGTTTCTATTTGATTGGCTATACTATCTTGATTTCTAACTAATTTTCTTAGGGTTTCATTAAATTTGATGATCGTTGATTGAGTTAACGATATTTGATTACTAATTATGGTTTTAATGTCGTTTTGATTTTCTATCAATTGTTGTATCGCGTTGTCATAGCGTTCTGCGATCTTGATTATCTAGATTTCCGATAATTGCTTTGATTAGGTTTCGTAATCCGTTGATTAGTCCTCTTTTTCTTCCCGTCATTTGTTCTGTAGGTATTAGTCGATTAAACTTGTCTTCTATATTTTTCAAAATGCTTTCTGTTATACTGTCGGAGTTCATCATTTATATTGCGTATTCTTTTCCGAATTTTGATGTGTCCATTGATTTTTTTAGTCGAAAATAATTATTTTTGATTATTTGAAATTCTTGTTTTAGCTTGGTCAAATCGAATTTTTGTGCAAAGGTCCAATAATCTATAGTGTTCTGCATACTGCCTAATTTTATTGGTAGTATACCGGGGTTGTTCTTTATGTCTTCAATTATAATTTCTGTGTCCGTTCTACCTGGGTGGAGGTTGACGGTAAGGGTGACGATTGTCCATCTGAAAGTACAGTGTGTCTTAAATTTTTGAGGTGAACATATTTTGTTGTCTTGCCGTAATCTATTGCGGCTACGTTTTTGTCGGATATTCGTTTGATTTTAAAGGGGCCTAAATTTCTCGGTGCCGTTTTGTGTCTTTTACTTTGGTAATTTTTCTCGAATACGGTGTGTCCTATGGAAAATTTGTTTATGTCTGAATTTTTATTACGGGTCGCGGTAATGCGTTTTTTATCGTTATCTAATTTGTCCTTTACTTTGTCATAGGTAATTTTTAGCTTCTCTTTATGATCTTTAGCGTATTGCTGGTAGATTTCTTTGTTATAATGTATATCGTACGGGTTGCGTGAATCTGAGTGTCCTAGGGTTAGTTCTAAGGTGTAAAATTTGTCGATGAATGAATGGTGTTATTATACGCGATTAATGCTTATGACATTAGGTTAGTTATGTGTTCTTTCTTGTAATTTATTCGTAATAATCTGATCTGTTCTAATAAGGTTGAATGTAGTCTTTCGATTAGTCCGTTGGATTCAGAGTGGTTTTCCGTTATAAAGTGAATTTTTATTTTGTGTAATTCTAAAGTGTTTTGATTTGTTTCGTTTTTGAATTCGCTTCCGTTATCTAACGTGATTGTTTCGGGCGTTCCATAAAATGTAAAATAGTGTAGAAATCCTTGAGTTACGTCTATACTATTTTTAGAAGTGATTGGTATTGCTTGGCCTATTTTCGTAAATGCGTCCACGATTGTTAGGTGAGTTTGTGCTTCTACTACTAGAGTATCTGCGTGTAGTTTTTGAAAGGGTTTGTCTGGTGTTTTAGTCAACATTAAGGGTATCTTTGGGGGTTTTCTGTCATATTTGGCTTTATCACATAATTCGCACTGATTGATAAAGTCTGTAGTTAATTCTTTCATGTCCTTGAAATAGTAACGTCTCATAATTTGTTTTAGGGTTTCGTTTATTCCTCGATTGTTGGTCTTTCCTTCGTGTTGGTTTCTTATTAAATCGTTTATTTCGTCAGGGTCGTCTAATGTTATTAATTTTCTTGTGCATCTTATAAGTTCGGGGCCAGAGTTGTTAAATAGTTTTACATATATTTCTGAAAATGGTTTGTACAAGTTTTCCGTGTTAAAATAAAAGTAAAATCGTTTTTTCTCGGAGGTGTATTCCTTTAGAATTTTAATTATTTGTGACTCATTGTCATCTTTGGTTATTTGAACTTGGTAAATTTTCTTATTATCCACTTTCGTGTATTTTACAGGGTTGGGGTTGTTTAAAACTTCTGTGATTATAAATTGATTGGCTTCAGGTCTATAGCTTTGTTTAAAATTTTAATTGCGGTTTCCGGTTCGTCATTTTGTGTCGAATGTATGGTTTCCATTTCTTCTGGGTCTTCTCTAATTTCGGTTTCGTCTACGTTTCCTATCACTAATTCGGTCTCTAGTGCGTTAAGTTGGATTCTACTTAAAGCGTCTGCGTTATTGTTGTAAATTCCCTTTTTGTATATGATCTCATAGTCATATTCTTCTAGTCTAATTTTCCATCTTTGTAATTTTGAGTTAGGTTCTTTGAGTTTGCATAGCCATACTAATGGTCTATGATCGGTGTATATATAAAATTTCCGTCCGTATAGATACGGTCTAAAATATTTTGTTGCCCAAATTATGGCTAACAATTCTTTCTCTATCGTACTGTATCGTTGCTCTGTTTCGTTGAGGGTTCTTGATGCGTAACTGATGGATTTATCGTTACCTACTGTTCCTTGACTTAATACTGCGCCTAAGGCTACATTTGATGCGTCCGTTGTTAATACGAATGGTTTCGAAAAGTCTGGGTATTCTAATACGGGGTGATTTGTTAAAATGCTTTTGATTTTATCTACTGCTTTATTAAATTCTGGGGTATGTACAATTTTGTTTCCCTTTTTTAAACAATTGGTTAGGGGCTTTGTTATTTGAGCATAATCTTTTATGAATTTTCGGTAATATCCGCTAAGGCCTAAAAATCCTTTTATCTCTTTATTCGTTTTCGGTATGGGGTAATTTAATACAGCGTTTGTTTTGTCGGGGTTCGGCATCACTCCTTGGGTGTTAATATGTGTCCTAAAAAGGCTACTTCTTTCTGTAGAAATTCGCTCTTATTTAGTTGTACTTTAAATTTTGCGGTTCTTAATCTTTCGAACACTTCTCGTAATCTTTCAATATGCTCCACTAATGATGTTGAATATACTATTATATCATCTAAGTACACGAGGCATTTTTCGTTGTGTATCCCTCGTAGTATGTTACCCATTACTCGTTGAAAAGTTGCGGGTGTGTTCTTCAGTCCAAATGGTATCCGTTTATATTTATAATGTCCTCTAGGTGTGCTAAAGGCTGTTTTTTGTGTATCTCCTTCCTCCATTTCCACTTGATGGTATCCTGATGCTAAGTCTAGCGTCGAAAAATATTGGCACTTGCCTAACTTATCTAATATTTCTGTTATATTCGGTAACGGGTATTTATCGTCTACCGTACTTTCGTTTAGTTTGCGGTAATATATTACCATTCTGTATTTCCGTTTTCCTGATGCGTCTAGTTTCTTCGGTACTATTAATACGGGGCTACCCCATGGTGAATTGGAGTGTTGTATTATATCTTGATCTAATAGATTGGCTACTTGTCTGTCAGCTTCTTCCTGACTTGCCTGGGGTAATCTGTATGCTTTGGTGAATATCGGTTTGTTGTCCGTTAGCTCAATGTTGTGTTTAACGGTATTTGTAAAGGTTAGGGGTATTCCTTTGCAATGGAATATGTCGCGGTATTCATAACAAAATTTTTGTATTGCTTTCTGTTCCTCCTGGCTTATGTCGCGTTTAAATCGGATATTATTTAAATTTTGTCTTAACATTTCGTCGTTTTCTACGGGGTTGTAATTTTCGTTTAAGTTTTCGTCTATTTCCATTTCATTAAAATTTAATTCTTCTACGTTAATCGGGTTTGTTAAAGATAGTTCTACGGGGTAGTCATTTAAGTTTAATATGGTCGTTGTGGCATAATTGTCTTTGATTTTTACTAATGCTTTTGGGGTTTCTACTCTTTGTTGAAAAGTTATGTGGTTTATTATTCCTAAGTTATTATTTGAATTTACGGGGATTCCTATTTTTTTTCTGTTCGGGGTTCTAATGTATATTTTTCGTCAATTTGGGTGTTTTGAAATTTGATGGGGATTCGTCCATATTTGGTTCTTAATAATCGGTTTTTAATATCTATGTTGGCTCCTAATTTTCTTAGAAAGTCCATTCCTAATAGTCCATCATATTTGTCGTTAAATTCAAATATGCAGAATTTGTGTTTCATTTTTACGTTAAAGGTTTTTGGTAAAGGTATGTTTGCTACGAATTGGTGCAGGGTTGTTTGATGGGCGGTTTTAATTTTGAAGGGTTCTCTTTCTACATAGTTTAGATAATGTTTCTTTACTGTTCGCGGGCTTATTAATGTTTTTGAAGATCCGGTATCGATTAGTAATTTAAATTCAGCGTGGGGTATTTCGATATAGGGTAATACAAGGTGATTCATATTATTTAGATTTATTACGTTTGGTCGTTTATAAAATGGTCCATTTGAAAATTTGAACATGTGTTCTCTTCGTCGTCCTCCTCGTAATTTTCATATGGTTGTTCGCGTTCTTAATGGTTTGATTGGTTTTGTTCATTATTCGTACACGGTCGATTGCTATTATTCTGGTCATCTTCATACTCTTCTACTTCTTGGTGAAATAGCTCTTCTGACGTACAAGTGCGTTTTTGATTGGGGTTTGGTCTTATGTGTGTTATTTTTGTGTTGGGTCTGGTGTTACCGGATGAGGTATCCATTGGTGTAGGTTTATAATAGTTATTGGGATAATTATTGTTTATCATAGGTGAGTTTCTATTAATGTTTGCGTTGAATGCGGGTCTTTGCTGATTTATATTTTGATTGAATCTCGGTTGAAATGCGGGTTTTGAAAAGTTCGAGTTAAATGTTGGTTGATATGCGGGTTTTGAAAAGTTCGGGTAAAACGTTGGTTTTGAGAATTGTTTGTATTGGTTGTTAAAATTTGAGTTATTAAAATGTGGATTATTAGTTCGCGGTTGGTTTGTTTGTGCATTGAACGGGTTAAATTTTTGTTGTGGATTTATTTGTCTTGTGGGTTGTATAGTTTTCATTGGCGTGTAGCCTTTATTCGCGTTGGGGTTATATAGTCGGTTTTTATAGTATATTACATTTTCTTCTTCGATTATCATGTTCATTGCTTCTTCTAAGTTTTGGGGTTGTTGAAATCTAATTTTATCTGAAAGTCGTTCGGGTAGTGCATTTAGATAGGTATCTAATGCCATCTCGTCGTACATTTTCGTTTTTAGAAGTCTTACGTTTGGGTCGGTTTCTTCGATTTTGAGTTTTGTCAATATTAAACTTCTTACATCTTGGCATTTCATTCCAAATTGATAGGGTGACTGGTTGCGTTCCATCCTATGGTTTGTTAAATCCCTTACTAAACATTCTAAGTTCCGTTGATCGCCGAAATATGCAATCAATATGCGTTTGTACTCGTCCCATTGGTCCACGTCCTCGCGACTTGCAATTAATGTTAGTGCCTTTCCGGTCAGTTTACTGATAATAAGGCGGATAAGCAAAGTGTTTCTTTCGTTATCACCTTGCTTATAAAAGGTTTTTAGGAATATTTCGCTGGCCGAAATATAGGTACTTAACATACATTGATCTCCGTTAAAGCTTGGGATCATTTCTAGGTACAGTTTCATTTCATTAGTCATCTTGGCTTGGGTAATTTTAAAAAAGTAAGAAAAAATTATTTTTTTTTTTTAAATTGGTTTTATTTTGTAGTTTTCGGTGTTATTTAAAGAGTTTTACGCTCGGTATTGGTTTGGTTGAGTTTACTCTTGATTTGCCAATTTTTAGTTTTAATTTCTGAAGTTTCAATAGGCTGAGTGATTTTTTGTGGTAATTTATCGGGTTTGAATGTTTTGCGTTAGTTGCGTCAGTTAATGCTTCTCTATTTTTTAATTATGCCGATTTTAGTTGGGTGCGTAATAATTATCTCTTTGGTTTATGCGATTATAAGGTGTCTGCAATGCTTACAATGTTGTAATCTGCTACAGGATGTTGTTAGTTACTTAGTTGTGTTTAACGTCTTTATTACAGGCTATTTTTAAATATACTGTTGGTGTTAACAGTACTCGCTGCGATTTTATACAATAAAATTTGTGCTTCGTTAATTTACTGAAATATTTAATTAAAATTTTTACGTTTGAATGCGTTCTCAGTACCGTAATTATTTGTATCCTTCCTGAGCAATTTAGATTGATACCTTATAAAAGTTTCTGTTCGTAATTTTATGCTGCTTTATAATGCTTGAATTCTGAAAGGTTTCCGTGATGTATTTAAATAGCTTTTGATGTGATTTATTATTAGATTTTATTCGTATTTATCCAAAGGTAGATTTTATTCACTTTTAAAGATGATACTTGTTGGCTTTGCGTTTGAATTCGCGCTTCGTTATTTCTTGTAATAAGAATGTGGTTTTTAATAATAGATTGCAGGTTCTCTATTTATGGATTGTATTCGCGTTTAAATAGTTGCGTTGTTATAAGGGTTTTGGTTTTAATTTCTCGTAATTTTGCTTTAGCTTTTTATTCTCGGTGTATTTAAATTATTTTTTGTGCGCCAATTAATTCTTTTATTGTGGGATTAGAATTCGTTTCTTGTGTTAGTTAAAGTTGTAGAATTAGAAATTCTAAAAATTTCTTGCGTTAGTTAAGATTGCTGAATTAGAGGTTTAGTTTTGTTTTTAAAAAATTTTTCTTACGTTAGACAAAACGTGATCTAGTCTCTTGTGCGCTCTGCGACTTTTTTAATTGTCTCTAGTTTTTGTGTCTCAGAATAGTTTTTCTCAGTTCTTTGTCTCAGAACTTTAGTTGTCTCAAGTTTTGTTAAATCTTTCTCATATACAAGTAAAATAATAATAAATTTTCATTAACAGCTTGAAGATAATCTCTAGCAATTGCTAAGTCGATTATTTTCAAAAAATTGCATAAAATATTTGTAACAATGGTCAACATATACATAAATAAATCATAAACTAGCAAATATCAAATGTCTTTGTTATTAATAAAATAAATTTCAATTGGTTTAGGAAAATAAACTTACACTAGTTGCTTTGTTGCTTTCATCGATTTCTTTCTTTGTTTCTGTTTTTCTTTTTCGGTTTCTTGGATTTGATCTATGCTTGTATCGCCTCCAATTTTTCTTTTGTTGAATTCGAACTATTCTTGTTTCTCCTTCAACTGCTGGACTTGAACGATGCGTGTTTCGCCTCCAACTTTTGTTTTGTTCTGCCAAATTCGGAATTGAAATTCCCGGACCATCAGTTCCTCGAAGTTGGATTCGCTAGTGCCCTTTTGACATCCGTTACGGCTGCGCCAGTTATTCGTGGCTTCGAGCGGTCCTTTTCAAAAAGACTTCTTTGAACTTTAACACATTTATTTAATTGTTATACAGAATTGAACAATGGAATTTTACAATCCTGCCGACGGCCAGGACACGTACAGGAATGCGAACTTCTCGGTTTCGGATTTCCGGCTGCCGACGGTCGGAAGCTGGGAAGGAAAGCATCCCAAGGACATCACCACAGACAAAAACACACACACACACACTCACGCACCCACACGTGCGCACAGACACAAACACACACACACACACACACGAGTATTTCCAAACGCAAAGAATATAAAACTAACTAATATAACTTAAGGTAGCAAATAATTCTGTTAGATTTCTTAGGAGCAACAGGTTTGCTGTAATTTTTAGGTAGCAGACTAATTGTAATGTTAGAATAATTAAAAAAAAAAAAAAATCTTGAATTAAATTATTCTAAGTCGAAATACATTAATTAATAATTGTACAAGTGAGTTACCGGCGGACTGCAATGTGAAAGCTGAACATTGATGAACTGCCTGCGAGTGAAGCTCCCGGGCCTTATATAATCTCCCTACCCCCTCACAGTGCTGTGAGAATCTGCGGACCTAATGTCCGCTTACACTTGATTCTATTCATAATACATAGTTGCTATCTTAAAAGCTATTCATAATTACAATGTTGCAGGCTTACTTCTGCGTAATCTCGGTACGTGATTTCCTACGACCGTCTGTGACCTGACATCTGCAGTGTCACTTATCCTTGTGCTACTTTGTAGCGCTTCCGTTCACATGAACGTTTATAAACTGAAATAAATTGTAATAAATTGTTTTTTAATTACATTGTTGCATTTTTCTAATATTTCCTATCATTTCCTAACAACTTTATTAGTTTCATAGGTATAACAATTGGGGGATCACATAACTGGCATAAACCATACACTTGAGTTAATCCAAATTAAATAAACAATAACACAATGCCTCTATATATCTACAAAATACATTAGTAATAATTTTTAACCAATGATTTGTACAACCTAATTTTTTTTATAAATGTTTTTAAAATATTTACACAATTAAAATGTTGTCACTTGAACAATAAAATAAAAAAGTTGCTGCAATGCAAACTGCATAAACAAATTTTTATATACTTTAGTATTTAATAAAGTCGTCAAGTATTTTAAATCGAGCTCGTTTTAATTGTTTCAGGCTTGTACAAAATAAAGTCTCTAGATAAGTAATTAAATCAAACAAAAAAATTGAGGTTAATGAAATTTCATGTGCTGCTTTTAAAGAATTTTACAGTACAGTTTTAAATACTCATGGAGTTAAAATTTTGCTATTATAAGAAGAATAAAATTTGTAATAACTGTTTGCGTGTTTGGTATGTAGATACTTGTTGTCAACTGATAAATAAGTTGATAGCGATGTTACCCAGGCGCCTCAACCAGAATTCCCGCAAGTGACGGCTCCAACAAGGACGACAACTGTGAAGAAAACAGCTTAAAAAAAACACAATTGGACAGCGTGCACGGTCAACGGCTTTCCATAATCTACGATTCCATCACCAAACCGCATTTTGTGGATTCCAGGCTAAATTACGTATTAAACTTTAGATTGTGTATACTGACAATTGTTAACAATACTCTTCAGAAATTACGGCTGCACTACAGAGTACGTTCAGAGTGGCAACGAATGATGTTTGAAATGTCCCAAACTTAGTGGTTAGAATTTACAACAATAATAATAGGTATTTTTGATACCAGAGTAAATACGCCAGGATAGAAATTATTTCCACGTACTCCCGAGAATAATTGAGTATTGCGTGCTTCCCGTAATAATTTAATGCCACGTGAATCCGTAACTAAATGCTGAAATATAAAACCCTCTTCATGTTTAACAATTTCAAATTAATTAAAACGAAGTAGACTTACCCATTTTCGGCTTTAAATTAAAACAAAGTGAACAAACTAACTTTTGAACACCGAAGTACCTGATGCTTTCCAAGCCAAGCTCAAATTCACAACTATGAAGATCCATTTTCGTGCTGTGCTTAAATCAAAATGGAAGAGAAAATTCGCGTATCTAACAAAGTACATAATATCCCTTCTAAGCACAGTTGGTTCTCAAAATTAACGAACAAAATGTTGTTTTTAACCAAACACGTTACTACGAGGTCTGAATGTATGGTTGTCTATCTACCAGAATACGTAGAATCCATTGCCGAATTAACAAAAACTGTAACAGAAAAATTTAACCTGTTACAAAAAAGTATCTTTTTAAATATTTTTGGATAGAAGAAAACTACGATAGCGTGATCTGTAAACCACGCAGTATGTATATATTGTCGCTGCCTTTTTAAATTTAATTGTAATATTTCTATTTTATGTGCATCGGGGCAATAAGAGCATTTAGTTGAAATACGTTTGAACAAATGAGCGCCTTGCCATAAACCTCCGATTTTTTGCTACAGGAAACCCTTTCAGAAGCCTTCACTACTTGTTCAAAGTTTCACCACAACTTATTTCAAGAATATGTTAGGATAATTGTTAAATTAAGAAAAAGTTTTTTAGGAATGTTTATTTAAAAAAGCACAAAATACAATAAAAAGTAAAACTAACCCCTTTACGACAAAAATATTTTTGGAATCTTAAATGGAACCTCTAAATATGTATTTCGACCACTATGTGGTCATCCTCAGTAAAAAGATATTCTCCTCATCAAGAATGAAGTGAAAACACTTCAGCTTAGATATGAAACCTAGTTTAATCTTAGTTTTAACTGCTTTACACTGAAGATGACCACTTAATGATTAAAATACTATTTGGAGTTCCATTTAAGATTCTAAAAAATGTTTTTGTGGTAAAAAGGTTTGTTTTACTTTCCATTCAACTTTACGCCACAGAGTTCCTATCAGTTTTACAAAATACAAAAATTCAAAATTAGTTAAAAATAGTACAAAAAGTTGCCAAAGGTTGAGGATCTTCCTTGTCACCAAGATCATCAGATTCTTGAATTACATTCTGCGATAAAGGAGTTTCAGATATTTCAAGATTGTTATAAGTGTGATGTTGTAATGTTTGAGGTGAATGAAAAGCTGCTTGATGGTGAGGTGATGGCGAACGAGAGAGATACAAACTGATTGAAGACAGGGGGTTAGGCGATAGTGAACTTTAGGCTAATAATTAGCATTTGTATGGGAATTCATTTTCATTTGCAAATAGAATGTTGTCAAATCGATGCATACAAATTTTTCTAGTTTGCTCATGCATTTCCTGTAGCTTTACAGCAACTAGTTTTTCCTACATAAAGCATACGTTTTTTTCTTTGGCAGGTTTGTTAGCTACCGTTTGTAAAAAGGAATACGCATTCTCTGGTTATCTTTCACCTCCTGTGTTTCAGTCATTTTGCTCTTTTTTTCGTGCAGGAGCTTTAAATGCAGACTTATTCGTCGAAGGCAATACCGATGCTGCAACATAGAAATTATTCCAATAGATCAGTAAAATTAAGATTCTTTGTTACTAAATATACCGTCATTTTCAATAGTATGCAGATCAAGTCTCTCTATTGCCAGGTTGCCACCAGCAGTATGCTTGTCATCATCATTTTTACCGCTTTCTTCAAGCACTATGTCCTAAAACATTAAGCTATTATAATCATATCACTAATCCATAGCATTTTAATATTTTTGTGTCAGATTCCTAAAAGTGCGAATGAATGGAGTAGTGTCGCTGAAACATTTAAAAAAGACTGGAATCTTTCCCACTGCATAGGTGTCATGGATAGGAAGCACATTGTCATACAGGCAACTACTAAAAGAAGATCTAAATTCTACAATTATAAACAAAATTTTAGTGTAGTATTCATGGCTCTGGTGGATTATGTTTGCTGATTGTGGTTGTCAAGGTAGACTTAGTGAGCCAGCAGTGTTTCAAGTACTTGTTTGTTTAAAAAAATCGAACAAAATCAATTCCATTGCTTACGACCAGAGCCACTAATAGGCAGAAATACAGCAATGCCTTATGTGATTGTTGGAGATGACGCATTTGGATTGAGAGAAACAACTATGAAACCATTTTCTGGCAAAAAACAGCACGCTTAGTGTATTTGACTATCGCCTATCACGAGCGCGTAGAGCTGTGGAAAATACATTCATATTATTGGCTAATGTATTTAGAGTGCTTCGAAAACCGTTGTTGCTTCAACCTGATAAAGTCGCCTTAGTTGTTATGTCGTGTTGCTTTGTACAAAATTTTAGGATGAAGTAAGTCATATCGTTCACTCTACTCGCCAATTGATACCTTTGACTACAAGGAAGGCGAAAGCATTATACCGAGGGCATGGCGTCAAACAGATAAAGACACTCTGACATCCCTATTACCATTCCGAAGCATTCCTAGAAAGCCCAGCATGAATGCAAAAGAAATTAGAAATGAATTTGCTGACTACTTCAGAACCAGTAGAAAGATATCTTGGCAAGATCAGTACTGCTAATCTGTACAGAGCTATATATCTAAAACGATTACAGCAATCATACAGCATGCAGTTCTGGTACAAGAGTAAAAAAACTGTTACTTCACTAAACAACTTTTTCATTTAACATTTATTTCGACCTGGAATTATTGTAGAGTCAAGTATGTACCTATTTAAAAAAAAATTGATGATGATATTTCGAAAACGTCGTGTGTAGAATCTAAGAATGCTATTTTATAGAGCGGGAAAAATATGCCACTTTCAAATTTAAACTGTATCGCTATAATTAATAGATACAAAATAGCTGTAGATGCTTTTTTAAAAGACAATGTAATTTCTGAAGTAATAGAAATTTGGCAACAACGAAAATATATTTCTCCGCCGATTGTACACAAATTCTGACATTACTGAAAAAATATTTTAAAGAAAAAGTTGATTTTTTAAACATTGGTGCTAGGCAACAAAAAGTTGCTGTCAGAATACTTATACTATTTCCTAACAGTAAGAAAATAATAACCACTGCCTAACAGCTTATGTCAAGTTTAACAGTTCTAAACAAGTACAGTTTCCATAGATACGCAACTGTCATGCATTTTTTGTAGTAATAGTCATGATTTATCGTAAAATTGAATAGAAGTTTAATTTATTTTGATTTTTGAACAATCAACGGAAAAACAAATTTGCATGCCTCGTATAAAATGCACATTCCCGGACTCTGCGTTGCTGGTCGAGGATTAAGCCTCGACCAGCAATCTTTGCCATCTTCTGTAAACGTTAAGCATTTCTTACTCGATAATACCTTATTATTGAAACCTTATTATTGAAATAAATTTTGTTAATAATAATTACTACCTCTGTATTTGACGTGTTCATTGGAAGATCCTTATCCCGAAGGAAGCTGGCCATTTTTACATAGGCGA
Source organism: Platerodrilus igneus (assembly GCA_036346225.1). Lineage (NCBI taxonomy): Eukaryota > Metazoa > Arthropoda > Insecta > Coleoptera > Lycidae > Platerodrilus > Platerodrilus igneus. The sequence goes on along the minus strand of JARFIW010000333.1, from coordinate 4,920,713 downwards.
ACCACGGTGGCTTGTAAACTCCGTCGGTCTCTGCACGGCTTTTTTTAACTTTGCTTGACTTTATTTAAACAGGCTCTCAATGATACCATTAATGATTCCTTTTTCTTTTTCAATTCTGTGACGGTGTATTTATGATCCATCTTAACCTCAATACGATTCCAAGCGACAGATAAACATCCAATCGGTTTTTGTGGTTTGGTAAACACGCATTCCATATTAAGGGCTCATTTTTGTACCGCTTCAAAAATTCTAGCTGACTTTCTATTTCTACGTACGACTATAAATAAACTTCTAGAACACAATTAGCATTAGGCCATTCAACGAATATACCTATACTAACTACCCTAGTCGTTTGCTTGCAAAAAAGCGAATATGTGGATGCAGTTTCAGAGCTTAGCACGACGAATATTCAATTCCTTTGATATGCTTCAAAAGACCGACAAGGTACGGAAACAAGGCGAACATTGAACAAGCAGGAAAATTGGTCATCGCAAGTAGCAAGCAACGCGTCCCCGTTACTCGGCATTCGGCGAGCGGTTACTTGGTACTTGTCGAATACCGCAAGTCTGGCCGCACCTTTAAGGGTCTATATACTATGTTGGACGTACAAATGAATAGAGCAACATTTTTATCGCAGAAGCGCTTGAAAAGTTCTTAGTATTACGCTTGATAAAGCCTAGATTACGCAGACTATCGTTGACTGTGTAATTTATGTTCACTAAATTTAAATTTGGCTTCAAAAATTACGCCCAAATCTTTAATAAACGTTACACGCTTCAGGATTTGAACTTGTATGGAGTAATCAAATTTAATTGATGTGTTTTTCGGGAATAGCTTACTACGGAACATTTATTTATATGAACTGGCAAGGAATTTTCCTTCACTCTACTTGAAAAATTTTGTAGAAGCAATTTTTTAAAGTTACGACGTCGTTGTAATTACGTATTTTTTTAGTATACTTTGAAGTTATAGGCGAACATCAGTTTTTTAGTTTCTATAGATTCTGTTAGGCCATTTATGACTAAAAGAATCGGACCCAGATTACTCCCTTGAGAGACTCTATAATCCGTTCCACGAGAGATAAAGTAGAGGGCAAGTGGTACTGCACCCCGAATCATAAAGTACGGGTCCCTTGATGAAAGGGTATCAAATTCCTTTGGGTCTAACTTTGGTCGCCCTAATAGGCGCTGTCTCGTTCTACCCAACGAGTCGCATCTGCATAGTACATGCATTACAGTCTCCGGTTCCTCTAAGCAGAGTCTGCATTTGAGGTCTCCGTTATATTTATACATCCTCTGGAGGTGAATCTTGACAGAAGTGTGTCCTGCCAGGAACCCCACAGTGATTCTGAGCTGCTTCCTGCTTAAACAAAGCAGTTCCTTGGTTCTGTTTTTGCTAGGCCCCTTTACCAGCGCCTTGCTATGTGTTAGTCCTGGTCTGTTCTGGTCTATTTGGTTTTGGTTGCAGATCCATTTGCTGAGATAGCTACGGATGGCAGCTTTGGCGACTCCCAAGGCAGGTTCGGGACCGATAAATGGCCCTTGCACCTCCTGTCTTGCAAGTTCATCTGCAATTTCATTTCCCTTGAGTCCTTGATGGCCTGGCAACGACGGTAATGTAACAGAGTTTTGTTGTGTCAGTCCATTAAGTGCCTCAATACATTCCCACACCAGTCTAGATAACACTTTCTGATTTGTTACAGCCTTGAGTGCCGCCTGGCTGTCAGACACAGTATAGATATGTCTTTCAATAAAGGTACCTTTTATACTTTCTCGCACACTTTGCAGTATGGAGTATATTTCCGTTTGAAAAACAGTAGCATTTGCTCCTAAGGGAACGCTTAAACGTACTTCCTGTCTCTCCTTAAAGAGTCCAGATCCGGACCCGGTCGCGTCCTTAGAACCATCCGTATACCAGACCATGCTGCCCGGAGGTAATCTACCCTTCATTTTTTCCCACTCCACATCCTGTGTAACAGTCTTGAAGAGTGTATCCGGCGGATGCTGGGGATTCATTTGGTCCGAACGCATTTCAAACAGATGCCCCCAATTTCTCCCAAGCAATCTCGTATGCTCCGTATCTTCAATAATCCTAGACTGAAGGTTCTTAAGTATGTATAGTCCAAGCCTTGCCTCCCCCATCATTACCAAGTGTAGTGGGGGAAGGCTAAGGAGAATAGCAGTAGTGGACGTGGAACACATCACCCCTATTCAATAGTTACTTAATCTTATCTATTTGACATTCAACATAACCAAACAAAAGATAACAATTTATAAAAACAATTTTAATAGTAGCTATACATAAAACATTTTTTTAAATACAATACTTTGTCATTTCAGAAATTCTCACTACATCTATAGTAAATTACTAAATGACACCAGGTCATGTCTATGTATAATATCATCAAGAATGTGCTTAAACTTTATAGTAAAATTCAAAAAAAAAGTAGGTATTACTGTATAAGTAATTTCTAACAGTCCAATATCATTATCACTTGTAGCACCAACTATATCCGAGATCACTCAGCACTATTTCTTCAACCACATCTTCTACAATGCCAAATTCCAAATCGGTTTTTCTTTTTTTCCAAGAAAATAATTGATACAATTTTTTCTCATCAGAAATTGCGCTTGTAATGCTATTTTGAAACATAATTTAATTTGACTGCAGTGTTATGTGCAGCAACATTACTGTCTACATTAGCCCATACAAATTCTATAGGATTAAAACTGCAGTGGTAGGGATGTAATCGCAGCCTTTTATTTATCTATGATCGCAGCACTATTGTCCATTATTTTTAACACCAATACATCAATAATATATGTTGTGGAATGTGAAATGCGGTACTTCTTAACCAATTATATTAACTGAAGACTTAGAGAACGTTATTTACAAGCCAACCCATAATATCTGCCTTGTTCCAGCATTGTGTAGAGATTTTCTCTAACTTTACACTATGATAAGGTGCATTTATCCATTAACACACAATCAACTTGCTTAAAAACTTTACCGTTCATGTCTTGATTGTAGTCCCCTAAAATTCATTTAATGGAATCATGAAGTGAGACAAATTTAACACAGCTATTTTATTCGATTCAAAAAGTAAAATTCCTGATCTACAAATCCTTTCATGACCAATGTGAGTTACGATTAAGCGTTTGTCTTTTCCCAAGGGATCTTTTATGCTCGTTAACAAACGCTTAATAGCCACTTGCCTAGCAATTTTAAATGTGGTATCCTGCCAAACTTTATTTGTAACGTGTCCTGCATTCACCTAAGTTTCATACAAATAATTCACTTCACCGTTTTCTTTGCAGTATTGTCTTATTAATGTTAAATAGTTTCTTCTCCGAACAACAATTACTAACTTTTCAATGAATACAGATTTTCTTGTTTTTGTGTCATACTTAAATCTAATTTTTCACAGAATTCGATAAGGGATGAGACTGAGATTTGATAACAAGTCGTCACTATTAATTTTGCATAGCGCCTTTTGAACAGTGAGCTACTTGTTACGAAAGAATGATTGATAATATCTTCAAATCGCTAGAATATCCATTTTGCCATGTTTTTGTAGATTATCGAGCGTCTTTCTGCTTTAATAGGCGTTGCAGCACCTGGCCCTTCAAGTTCTTTGATGATGCTTCATACAGTGCTTTGACCAATGTTAAATTCTATACGGTCTGCTTAACAGTTGTGGTTTTACTAACTGGTTCGACATGTTTCACACACAAATTGTATGCCATTAGCTTTTGACCGCTTTTGATTGGTTTCCTTTAGTATTTTGAATGAGTACGCCGTTTCGCCATTAATCACTAAAATTTATTTCCTTTTATTCACTGTTATACTTCCATCATCATAATGCAGACCTGTGCAGTACTGGAAAAGTTTGTTTTGATGTAAAAATAATACTACAGTGTTCTGGGAACTGTTTTACAACAATATGAATGTACGAAGTAAAAGCTGGTAGTAGTAATACAGAAAAAGAAGGAGATGTGTGTAAGTAGCGACCTTACAAACGAAATGTAGGTGACAAACATAGACAAATTTAAACAGAAAAAATCATAAAAACGGTACATATTCATAACCTTAGAATTTCATAGAATAAAATAACACAGAAAAGAATAATATAAAATAGAATGGAATTTCTTAGAATAGACATTTAGCTATGCTTCGAAGTTACTAAAACTTTTTCAATAGTCAAAATATTATGTATATGAAGCTCTAGCTAATTATTTTATACCGTATGACCCGTTTCGGATTTAACCGTGTTATTTCAATTGCAGTTAATATATTATGCACTAATTTAAATTTAACATTTGTTTATAGTTTTCATGCACTGAGAAAAGTGATTTGGTTGATACAACCAATTCTGTTGTTTTGAAGAGTAAAGCATTTGAACAAGTATTTTTTAGTCGTTTTAAACGAAACTATATTCACTGAACCGTTTGCAGATGGTTAAACTAACATCAAAAATTAGTTGACTTAAATTTGTTTGTTTGAATGCATAATAATGGTTGGTTAATAAAAGAATGCAAAAGTGAATTTCATTGAACAACAGTCGTATTTAATACAAACTAATATTGTCAACAAATTTCATATTTTAGTCCAATACTACATTGATGTTGAAAAAAATCCATTTTAGTTAAATGAATGCTGGAAAAAGTGTCAAATGAACACGTTTTGTAACAAATTTAATATTGAAACAAACGTCTCTAGCTTGTTGATTTAAATAAACTACGATTGCCAAATCAAACGTCGACGTTATTTGTTGAACGCAACGGTATTGTACGTCTCCGATACTACGTATTGGATGTATACAGCGCGCGCACATTATATCTTTAATATACTGGAAACCTTCGACTGCGACACGTCAACATGGCGTCAAGCGTTACTTAGCATTGTTTATTGTGTTAGTTTCCATAAAAGTATTTCAACTAACTGTAAAAATACATGGAAGATAAATGTAGTATGCTGTACTATGTTTAAACAAAATCTTTTCGTCTAAAAACACGTAAGTACATTTCTATAAATTAGTCTTATTGCCCATAACTAAATGCCGTTGTTTTTAGCATTCAACTATATAAGCGAACGTCTAACTTCAAAGACCAATGGCAACCTCAAGGAATAAACAAACTTTCAATAATCAGTGTCAGTTTTATAAAATTGAAGTGGAAGCTAAACTGAAAATTATGCACGATGAGCTAGAGTTAATGTAACATTCAAGGTGATTTGATTCAATATCCAACTTGATAATGTGACTGAATGAAGTTATTTTAAATCAATATTTTTTTAAAATCTGTTAGGGATGAACAAACTCATTTGTTGATTGCCAAGTTGTATTAAAAAAAATTGATTAAAATAACTTCATTAAGCCGGAATCGATCAAGCTGGATATTGAATCAAACTGCCTTGGATGTTTAAACTAATTCTATTTCTAAACAATGTACAACGCAACAAAATGATTGATTTGACATCTAAATGTTTCAATTCAACACAATAAAAGTTTGATTAAACCAAAAATGTTATTACTTGAACCCTTATTAGCCACTTAGCTTAATAATTATTATCTGCTCAACATATGGGTTAGTTAAACCAATGACGCTTTTTGGTTAGTTGAAAAATTTGAATAGTTTATTTTAATGCTACAAACCCTTTCAAGTATTTGCTTCAATGATTTTTATATGTAAGTGGATATTCAACGTGTTGATTTAACATAACAGTTTATTTGATAAAAGTATTAAATAATTCAAATCAAACCTACAAGCAATTGAAGTAACGATACCTAACATTCAAGTTACATTAATAGCGATTTGAGTAAATGCCATAATTATTGTGGTGCAAATTTAGGTTTGTTTGCTTCAAAATCGGTTTTCCAACATTTTATTATGTTCTATTTAATGCATATAGATCATTGTTTATATACAAACCAAAATTCTAATTGAATCAATTAATTTTCAGTTGAAGCAACAAAATCCTTTTCTCAGTGTGCCAACATACATTTTGGATACAAAAAGTAAACGTTTTCTTTTCCCTTTTGAAAAAATGTCGGCTATTTTGTGCAACTAATTAGTTAAAGCCGAAACAAGACCTACAGTACGATAAAATAGAAAAAAAGTTGCATATTTTAAATAATAAAAGAATGATATAATTGTTGGTGTTACTTCAATATACATAAAATTTGCAGTTAAAATATTTTTTAAAAGAATAAATATTGTTTTAAAGAAAGTTCAATACTGCATTTAAACTAATTTCTTTTAACAGTTAACGTAATAAATCAGAAGTTACTAGAAATTTATGTAAGTTAGCTACCTGCCTGTTTCACAAAAATTAATAAACGCTATACCGTTACCCGATATTACAAATCGCCACTTTAGTAGATCTTTTTATCTGATCAATGAAGGATTTTGCTATACTCCTTTCACCAGCTTCTACTTCATTGGCTTAATGGCAAATAATCTTTTACAATTTTAATCGAAATTAAAATTTATGGTAAGTTAAAATAATGATTAACCGTTGGTGATATTTTTGCCAAAGTTTGAACCCAAAATCATATAACTTAAGCAGTGTAAATCTGTTTCGTCTTCCAACCAATAAAATAAAGGATTTTTGGTCCCTATGCTTTACATAGCTTTATTCTCTCGTAAAACAAAGTATAGTTAGGGGCACAAGTTGTAAGTTTTCTACGTAATATGGAAGAAAGCAGCGGGAGTTTCTATTATATAACTCGATTTCCTAGAGTAATTGGAGCATTGGATCGTATACACATGAGAATCTAGTCTCCAGGTAACCTATACAACAAATTTTATATGAATTGTATTTTACAGAGCATATTTCAGGAGGTCAAAACACTGAAATTTTTATAAATAGAAAAAACCATTTTTCGTTAAATGTACAAACAATTTGACTATGCGAATTTAAGATATTGTGTGCCAATGGCAAGACTCAACCCATAATTCGCATATCTTTAGAAATAGTTGTATTGGTGCTCTGTTTGAATCAGATCATTTTGGAAATTACTCATTCCTGGTGCTAGCGGATATCCAGTTCACCCTTAATTATTAACTACATTACTATGTATATCCATGCCAAGAATCTATACAGGGTGTCCCACGAGGAACCCGACAAACCTCTAAGGTGGTTTCCTCTCATCAAAATAACGAAAAATGTCCATATAAACATATGTTCGGAAATCCTTTGTTAGCGAGTTACGGCTAGCGAAATATTTCGTCCGATTTTCTGGGAAAGGACGGAAATAAAGAGAAACTGATTTTTTTATGACGTTAAGTTAGGTGTTAAATTTATTGCATTTTATGTAAAATGAACAGAGAAATTGAATAAAATATGTCCCAGACCTCTAGGATCGCCCATATCTGAGATATCAGACAAAATACCATGCTTCGTTTATATTTGAACTACATTAACTTCGTTAAATGGGTAATACACAGATTGTGCATAAATTATCAAGGAAATCATTTCAAACACCATTTGTAAGGTATGGAAATTGGAATAAAAGAATCACCAATTAAAATGTTTTGTTTTTAAGTAGAACGTTTATTTAATAAACAGATATTGCAATTTCTGTCTTATTTTTCGTATTTTGTCTATCTCAGATATGGGTGATCCTAGAGGTCTGGGACATGTTTTATTCAATTTTTCAGTTTATTTTACATAAAATCCAATATATTTAACAAAAATCAGTTTGGCTTTATTTCCGTCTTTTCCCAGAAAAACCGGGCGAAATATTTCGCTAGTCGTAACTCACTAACAAAACATTTCCGGACATATGTTTATTTGAACTTTTTTCATTATTTTGCTGAGAGGAAATCACCTTAGAAGTTTGTCGGGTTCCTTGTGGGACACCTTGTAAAATGAAATGTTGTGGAATGCAGTTATGGAGTATGGAAAAGGTTTCTAGTTTTGAATTTAGGCATGCGACTTAATGTGGAAATTAGTCAAACTGTAATGCTTGCTACGGCAGTTTTATATAATATAGCTGTTACAAGGCATGAACTCGAAGCTCAGGAGATCCAGATTACATGTAAAATAGCGAAGACTGCGTAATTGTTCCACTACCAACAAATCATTTGATGAATAACATCACAAAACGGCAATTGATTAGTGATTACTTTATTGGACTATAAGCTATATAATATTTTTCTTGTAAATAAACTTGGAATATTTTAATCATTTTATTCAACAGACTTAATTGATACTTCGTACTGTAACAGGAATGTTAAAATATTAACCATCCAACTGATTACTTGTGAAGTTTTAAATATTCAACATTTACCAGATAGAGATCCTCTTCCTTTTCTATTTGCCGCTTTGATATTTTCAGATCTTTTTCAGATTTTTTCTAAGTATCTCGATTTCCGCTTCTGACTCTAATTTCATATATTAAATTTGTCCTTAAAAGAAAGTCCTTGTTGTAATGTAACTTCATTACCTTCAGTTTTTCATTTACCACTCCTACATGTTTTATTTTTGCATCTTCAGTTAATAGTATATTACATTACTAGTGTAGAAAGTGACCCATTTTACACGAGTGGGAGAGTTGTCGCACGAGGCGTCAGTCGAGTGCGACAATTCCACGAGTGTGAAAAGGCACTTTCGACACTAGTACTCTACACATTTTTTTGACGACCACAACTAATGAAAAAAAAATAGGAAAGATATTTTAAAAAAACGTGCACTGTTGCTCTTTCCCTTAAACAACTTACCTTGGTGCAAGGTCGTGCGATCGTTTAGAGGTTATGTCGAACAAACTCTATATCGTGTTTTTGGCATTGGGCACGTTGAAAATTATTTCAACACTTTCGCACTCTAGAGTGATATTTACTTTCGCACTCTAGAGTGATATACGTCACTTTCTAAATAAATAAGTAGTGTGCAATCTGTTGTTTTCGTACGTGGTAGTCGGAAAAAATATTTTTCGTTTTTGCTTATTCTTGTTGTCAATGCATGCTGTGGTCGATTTAATGAGCATAACAATTGCTTCTTCTAAAATTAAGTCTTTATCTGTTGGAGATTGAATAGATCCCTGAGTGCTTGTTCGTCACGAGGATGAAGGTTGACCTGGTACACTTACAGTAGACACTGCAAATATAAACAATTAAGGTTAATATTGTGTTTTTTTGTTATTTATCACTATCGGAATCGTTTTGGGACTTCAATCTTCAACTGCGACGCTTCCCAAAATACACTGTATTTTATCACCTACGTCATCAACAATTATTAATGTTGAGCAAGGATTAGCAGAAATTTTTCTTAGCAATTTTTATGAAATTCTCATATTGTATCTTCAAGATCTTGAAGTTTCTGGGACTCGTTAATGTCCAGGAATTAAAATCTTTTTCTAAATCTCGCCAAGCTGCTTCTTTTTCTTGCCAAATTATGTGGTCGGTCTTTTTACATTCTAACACTTTGTTAACGCGCAAAGGGTTTTACAATTTTATATGTCGACTTACCTCAACCGTATTCTATTGTTCTATAAGTGTCGTTTCTACTCTTCAACGAGTGGATTATATGCCTCTTTATTGGACGTATTACGTACGCAATATCACTGTGTTTTTTAGGGTTTATCGATAAAATCACATTTGAAGACACTAGTGACTTAACTCACTTAACCGAATCAACAAACTTTTCTCTTCGATGTCTATGAGCAAGTGTCGATCACTACCCCTTTAGTCCAAGTTAATATCCACAGGCACAAATGAGGTTTTATGACAGGATATAATGGGACAAGGGTTGACAGCTTCGCTATTTTATTTACAACTACGAATATACAACGACTTGAAATTAAACACGAAAACGTGCGACAAAGGGACCAAACGTCCCGCCCACCAAAATAAGAATGAACTAATTTATTTTATATTTAAAAATAATTATAGCTATTAACTAAGAAACCTAAACCGATAAACTTATATAAGTAAATATATATATATATATATGTATATATATATATTGCTGTGAAACCACCAAAATCCGGGTACTCCGCTTTTCGAATCGAGCCTCTACGAATTGGATGTCAAGAATGCTGTGAATCCTACAAAAAGCTATTCATGACCTTAACTGTGTTGGTCCATTGACTTTCTTCTGTTAATCGCCTCGGCTGCTCCTCTAGATAGCTTTCATCCTCATACATAAAAAAACAAACACATTCCTACCACAAACATCAACGTCAACTCTATTTACATCAATATTCACAATACATTAAAATTTCAAAATTAATATTCAGCATAAATTTTAATATCGGAAAATTTCAAAATTAAATTTATTATCATTTTAATGTGCATCCAGAATTAAAGTCCTTGTAGGATGCCTACTAATTACTATAACAATATATGCAGAGTACAAAGGGAGCATCTACCACCCCTTTACGTTAATTAACCAGGTTCGTCTAATTGAGCTCAAAGACATACCCAAAATTTTCATCATAATCCAGAACATCAATACTAAATACCCCTTTCTACTTAAACAAGCAAATTTCACCTTAAAATTAAAATATTATTGTTAGTACCATTTCACTACTGTCCATTTTGAGTAAATCAATTATAAAGTTAATCAACACACACAAAAATCTCAAAGTTCAAACAAAATAGTATAATTTACCTGAAGGTTACTTGCACTCGTAGCTTCAATGTACATCGTCCCTTTTGTTAATCACACCATTCCAACTGGGTTATATTTACGGCTTCTGATTCTCAACGCTTTAAAAATTTTTTCCATCACCATTTATTTAAAGTTGTTTCAGGGCTTTTCCGGAACTAATCTGTGTATATCTGAACCTTGTTTTGTGGATCCAGACCCGTTTATGCACCATTTAAGTATTAATACCCCCGAAAAATAACAAAGAACTTCATACTTCTTTCACCAATATACGCCAAAACTGCCTACTTTTGTGTATTTATTTGTCATAGCAAATTTTACCAATTGGTACAGTGATACTAAACTTTATTACCTTGTATCTAAGTGCACTAAAGTATATTCATGTTAGCACGTAAAGAACAAACTGTTTTACATCACCAAAATATACGAGCAAACTTTAAATTATTCTATCACACTAAAAAAACACTGTTTAACGCGTTGAATCAAGTCGCAGGTGTAAGAGAGCTTTTAACGCATCGAATAGTCAAAAGTCTAAGAGAACGAAATTCATATTACCACCGGTATATATAGCGGATAGCCGGCACGTCGCTTTTGTCCTCAAAACAGACAATTCTTAAGAATTTCTCATGCTATGTTCCCATTCCGTCGCTCGCGCGTCGGTTAAATCCCAGTTAAATCTCAGAAATTTCAACATGGCACGCAAAGTCTGGAAATAACTAATTGACTTTTATAAAGAAATGTTATTTTTACCTCTCAAATTTTGCATTTTACTTTAAACCAATCGCAACCCCATGACGTTGCTCTACTCACGCCTTTTACTATATGTGTCTCGGTCTTGCGCATATTATCTGTCTCTATCTAACCTGTTCTTATTGATGCAAATTGATATTCTTTATTATCGATTATTTTAGTCCATGTGGAGTGTGAAATAACCCACCTTTAGCATTTCTCGTAACTATTATGCGACGGTTTCTACAAGATTCTCTGAAACCATTTGTTATCTACAAAATTTTCGCCGTACGTGATATTTAAACTACGCAGGTGTTCAAACATAATATTAATTCTCAGAGCTTTATTTTCTGGTATTATAATCTTGGATTTTCACAGACTTTTATGCTTATTATTAATAATGGTTTAATTAATTCCAATTAAAATTGACTTCTATCCTTTCATTTTAGCGAATACAAGTTAAATATTAATTATTATGTGTACACTTTGTTTAATACCGGTTACTTAAAATAGGGTTAATTAATATAAATTTTGCACGTAATTTCCATTTGTTTCCTTATTAGGAATAATTAAATTACATGTGGAGCTTTTAATACTGTTTCTTTTGATATAAAGCGTCTTGTACATGATTTAAATCTCTTATGTTTAATGAAACGAATGAATTTTTATGCTTCACGCTTTTATTTAATAACGCGAGTTATGTATCTTTTCCCAAAGCTTCTACACGGTGATTAAAATTATTTGATATGATTATTTAATTTTCTACCCTGGTCTAAATATGAGTAATATATAATTTTAATCAATTTCTTGTTCTTAGATATAATCATATATTGGGATAATTGTCGTCCAAAGAATGATACTTTTATACTTACTTTTGCTATCATAAGCGTTTGTATTTTCCAATATTCTAACGTTTGGATACTGATGATTTTAGTTCACCTTTAATATAATATAATAAAATTTATGATGTTCAAATTGGAATGGTCAAAAATATTTTAAAATATTCAGTACTTTATTAAATTCTAAGTTCGCAAAGTGCTTAAACAAAGATTTTAGTAATGTATGTGATATTAAAATGATTTTTAATTGCATCAGATTAAATATTAATAGCCAAACGTGATTAAAATAATTTTGCAATAATGATATATGATCATTTTGACGACAATATCAAAGTAATTGATTAAAAAATAACTAGTCCAATTGATAAAAAGTCTATTTTATAATATAAAACCTAGTTTTCGATTTATTTAACCTTTTCAAAGGATATAATGGCGAAATTATTAAAAAATTGGCGCAATTAACATAAAAGAGTTATTTTGGTTATAAATCTTCTAAAGATGTATATAACAACTTTAAAATACAACAAGGGTAAAAGGCTATTATGTAAATAAAATATTGATAATAAATTTATTATCAATATTTTATTTACATAATACTTACCATCTTGTTGTATTTAATTATATACATTTTGAAGATTTATAACCAAAATAACTTTTATGTTAATCGCCAATTTATTATAACCTGCCTTATACCTTTGAAAAAGGATTAAAATAAACTGAAAGCTCAGGTTTATAAAGAGTTTTCTTAAATAATCCAGCCGACCTAAAACCCACAACATTTTTAGAAAATTATATATATATATATATAATAAGATGCATCTGTAAACAAACTCTTACGAAAATAATAAGAGCTTATTGACGTATACAAATCGGACTAATAGTTGTACAGCCATTAACTAAACAATAGCTTTATTCTTCACAAGGGGAGGAAACATCCACTGACCGGCCGGTTTCAGTTTCCTTAAGCATTCTCAGAGCGAATTATTTTCCAACCCTTTGAAGAAATCGAAGCTATTATACTGATATAATTTCAAAGGAATCTCTGTACTATGGCAAAAGTAAATAATACCGTATCAGGTGGTAAAACACGAACACTACTAAGCGTGAAAGTACAAAAATGGAATCGAAACTACATCGTAGTTCTATAGATAGCTATACAAGTATGTCTGGCCTTTGAGATTTGCGGAATGTTACAGCAAAATTAATTTGCATACGTAACAACCCTCTTCGTGGTGTCACCCGTTTCTTGCCCTAAAGACAATTCATAATAACAAAAGACAAGTTATTTGCAGTCCGCACTAAGAAATTGTGTAGAACAATATATAAAATAAAATGTATCTGTATACAAACTCTATAAAAATAGTAAGAGCTTATTGACGTATACAAATCGGACTAATAGTTGTATAGCCATTAACAAAACAATAGTTTATTACTTCACAAGGAAGGGAAACATCCGCTGACCGATAAATTTTCACGCGATTCCAATTGAGCCATGTGACTGCTTTTCAAATAAACCTCCATAAATTTTGTATAATCCGAATACAATTTAGGATTTTTTAGCAAACGACGTTCTAATGACAAAAACCTTTTAATAGAAATCGATCTCGTAGCCACGAATGAGAGTTCAGAAATTTTAAATGGCAGGGATACTACAAAACGACCGTCCTTGTTACGTCTATAATTTTCCACAAATTCCTTTTCACACTTTTTTTCTTCAGGAGAAACGTGTTCTTGAAGGGAATATTTTCTAATTCCCAAAATCGACAAATGTCGCTGTCTAAGGGCTCAATGAAAGCACACACGGCGTAATAGAATTAGTCGGGGAAACGACCTTTCCAGTTAAAACCCAACCAAAGGTTGTTATAATAGCAACTGGCTTGTTAGCGACACCCCAACGAGATTCGTTCAACAAACCCTGAACAAAGATTTCCGCTCCGAGTAGAATGTCAATCTTACCAGGAATATTAAAATTAGGATCAGCTAAGACCAAACATCGAATATGCGACCATTTTTTGAGCCCTATAGACGACGAAGGTAATTGATTACAAATGTTAGGTAAACAATTAATTCATATGCTGGAGACCTTGCTCCCGAGGGGCACGATAGTGCACCAGACACTAACGACGAATTCAAGCCAAGTGCTTGAACAATGACATTGGCTCTCCGTTTCTTTAAACCTAATTTCTGACGGCACCTTTTAGTCATAAAACTTTCCATAGATTCGTTAATTAAAATTATACCAACAGGTTACAATCTTCCTGTATAATCGAGCACCGCCACCATTACCGTAGCTAACAGCGTGGTTGTATGTTCTAATAACGTCGAAATTAACGAACTAGTGGCAGGTTGTTCATGCACAACCGCCGACAACAGATTGTCTTCACTAGGTCTACTAGTAGAAGTAAGTCTAGGCGCAGCTCTCCTAGGAGACCCTAATCTTTAACAATGAGTTTGTCTGCGTGGAGGCACCAATTCCTTTTGTTTATCGAAGTGAAGTAACGAATTGTGTGACTGTTGACATTTTCTACACGATCAATCCAACTTTCAATTTTTCACCAAATGTGAAGTATTTAAACATTTAATACAAAGATTTTTAACCTTATTACCTCGAATCTTTCTTTAGGGGTTATATCGAAAAACTGCTTACATCTATAAACAGGCTTGACACAGACTACAATTTTTACCATCATTGGTGGTACCAACTAAAGAAGTTTTAGTCAAAGGGCTAACGAACTTTTCTTTTTCCCCTTGTTTCACGGAATCTCAAGATTTTAAGCATGTTCCTGAAGCAATGTCATTTATTTCCAATACTTTTCATTGTTTTTCAATGTACGACCATAAATCTTTGAACGAGGGAATCTCGTCACTACTTTCCAATTCGAAACGCTTTAAAACGTTTGTATATAATTTTTCGATAACAGATTAAACAACAAGAACTCTAATAGATATATTTCTATCTGCTTTAACGCGAATATATTTTCATCAAAACAACTAATTAATTGCCGGAGTTCCGTGTGCGAGTCTGAGGAACTTACTTTAACGCATTTTTCGAGAGCACTAAAATTGTGCAAAACTGATAACCTCTTAGACTGAAAACGATTACTAATAATTTTATTGGCTTCATCGTATGCACAATCGTTTAATGGAAAATTTTTTATTAACGCACGCGACGAATCATCTAGTGTATCTACGAGATAGCAAAATTTTTGCACAGAGGCCGAACTGACATTATCATGAATCAATCGCTTATAAATTGAATGATAACCTTCAAAGCCCGAAATACGACCTGAAACTACAGGACTGATAGGTGTTTCAAGCGAATAACTTTATTTATCGACAAAGGATTATTCATATTACCACCTGCGGCTTATTTTCTACAAGATCTAATTTACATTGTTCAGCGATAATACGAATATCTAATAGATAATTATCGATTTTCACTCTAAGAGCCGAGAATTCGTCAAATTGTTCACTTTCTTCATCAAAGAAAATATCTTTGCAAAAAACTTGAAATGAGTTTCAATTTGCTCGACACTTTTTATCGATGCTCTAATTATAGAAATCGATACATTTTCCGGTTTATTAATCATACTGTATATATGATCCAACCGTTTTACTACAAACCTAGATTCAAGAATGGCTTTATCAATTGAGATAACCATATTTGAATCATGAACGACATTAAAAATTAACGTAAAAACAATGCGTACCTAATACGCTACGACAACAAATAATCTACGAAATTAAAATATTAGTCAACAAATGCAACTAATTACAATGCTCGCTCGACAAAACGTTTAATGTTTCAAAATAAATACTAACAAAACAACCCTTTTGTTATACTATCCAATAAGTTGGATAACCCGAGTGGTGCATCAAACTTTGGTCGACGAAAAATAAGGTAAGAATTTAAAATACAACCCGCATAAATATAGTATCCGAAATTTCAACAAAGTTTACATAAAGTACACCGACCGACCATTAATCCTTGCGACAAAGGACAAGGGATGTATTATAAATCTACCGTTATACCCAAATGTTTCTACTATTAAATGTGCAAACAAGATGTTAGCCTCTTTTTAACACGCCCAAACATATCAAAACTACGACAATTATTAAATTAAGGTATTAATAAGAAACGACAGGAATAGGAACTAATTAATTAATCAAATAATCCGCCGTACGAAGGTCATTTTGTTAACGTGCCAGGGGTCTTATAATTTTATATATTTGACTTACCTCAGCCGTATTTTATTGTTCTGTAAGTGTCGTTTCTACTCTTCAACTAAGTGGATTGTATGGCTATTGGGCGTGTTACGCACGCACTATCACTGTGTTTTTTAGGGTTAATCAATAAAATCACATTCGGAGACACTAATGTCTTAACTCACTTTACCGATGTCTATGAACAAGTGTCGATCACTACCCCTTTAGTCCAAGTTAATTTCTAAAGGCCCAAAGGAAGTTTTATGACAGGATATAAAGGGACAAGGGTTGACAGCTTTGCTATTTTATTTACAACTACGAATTTACAACGACTAAAAATTAAACACGAAAACGTGCGACAACGAGACCAAGCACACTTCTTTCCGAATTTCCAGTAACTAAACCAATAAGTCAAATTCACCTTTAAGAAAATTGTTGCTTTGTTTATATTTTTCTATTATAATTCATTTTGAAGATCTATTTTAACAACGAAAAATAAAAAAATATATGGAGAACAAAAAATATACTATGGTCTAGATATGTATGAAGTGAGGTTAGTATCAGAAATGTCAACCGTCGTATTAATTACTTAAACCGTTAAAATAGGCATATAAAACGGGTGCAGTTTAAAGTTAAGATTGCCCTTGATATTAGTTTAAGTAATATTGTACAACCGGTCATAAATAATTCAGAGGAATACATCTCTGTAATAAATATATTATTGTCAATAGGTCGCTACAGAACACAAGTTTTTGAAAACAAATTTACGTAGCTCTGTAAAGTTTTTTTTCTATGGAGAAACAAAATGTAGAAGAAGCACATTTGTTGAAACTTTCGGGTTATATTGGTAATAAAACGATCGCCTTTGCAAATAACATTATACGCTGTACTGGGTTACGAGCTAGTGGTCACGAATTTGATGAAATAGGGCAACTGAATACGTGAAATTGTGAAAACTTTTTTATGTAGTTTCGGTTTGTTTGATTATTTGTAAACGTCAAGCGCCGGAAAATTAAAACCCATTGTGGTTCAATATTAATTTACTTACTATTTTATTAAATTGTACGCTTTCTGCGCTTAAACCTACTATAGAGACAGTCTGTTTATGTATAACTTGCGATTGTGGCACCAGATGTTTAAAATAGTTTCAGAACATAAAACTGCCATGTGTATAAAACGCAACTTCATGTAAATAATGTATGAGAATGCGAAACTTGCTGAAGTAACGTGCTTGTTGTAGTGTGTAAGTTGTGGGGAGCGGAGGTTTAAGTAAGCAGAATGAAAGAGAAGTTTAATAATACGTTTTTCTTACAATCTTAATCGAGTGACAAACGTAAAAGTTTTTTCGAGATGGAAGCAATTATGCAAGGAATTTATCTGGTTTTCCAGCTCAACTAAAAGCATTACTACAAAATCCCTATATCTTACTACTAATCAAGATGCAGTTAACGAAGAAAGGTGTAACCCCATTAGTTAACGTTCTCGTTAATCTACTGTAAACGGTTTTTAATTTATTTTTAAGAAAAATGGTTTTCCAGGCTAAAGCCAAAGAATTATAAAACGCTCCCTCACAACCTGATTTCAGGAAAATATCGCTTTACGAATATACAATACAATACAGACGACCTATTTTTGAAATTCCATTCCGAGTGGCGTATCAAATATCTATTTGGAAGCTTATTGTTTGCCTAAATATAGGAAAGCGGAACGATAAACAAATCCGGCTCTGTGTTGAGTCGTGATCCTGAGAGTATTGATCTGCAGCAACACTCGCAGTTCCACTCGCTGCTGTCGTCCTGCCAGCGGCTCTCGCTATTCCACTTCTGCTGCATACTCCGCAGCAGCACGCAGCGTTAAAGGAGAAATTCTAACATTACAATTAAACGCTTTTTTAAATACCACAAAATTAGTCTTCTTACGAAATCTTAATTCTGCTTCAGGCGATAAATATATAGCATTACTGAAATCTCGTAATTGAAACGAGTACTCTGTTTCAGCATACGTATGAGAGAACAACATTCGTAGAATTAAATTAAGCCAAATTTGGTAGGTAGAATGATTCTGCAATTTATTTACATTTACCTCTGAGATGTTGGATAATAAAACAAAATTGCAATTTTCGCTGGTTTTAAAAGGAATATTTTCTGTTTTGAACGAGAATCGCGTCTGTATAAAGGGTATTATTTCTCAAGAAAGCTATTTATTTTATACATTATAGCATTCTGTTATTAACCTTTTTAATTTTAGGGTAATTTGCATTCTAAACATTAATATTAAGCTATTTCTGCGTAATGAATCGCATTAATTTGCATACATTTTGGAGTTATGGAACCATGCCTGCGGCGTAATTTGTGTAAAAATGTTCTGGAGTTTTATCAGATCAAACTGACTAATTGCTTTTCTAATAACAAATTGCACTTCAATACTGAGTCCTCCTAAGGATACACTTTTAAAATGATATTTAAATTATATTAAGATAAAGTTTTGTTTAAAATATGCATGACTTAAATTAATTATTCTACAATAGAGATCACTAAAAGAAGAGCAAGATCAATTTTCATACACAATCAACGGAGGCGGTAAGTTTTAGAATTTTTGTATTATCTAATCCTAGTTAAGATATTGACTTTCGTTTTAAGAAACGTTTAAAAAATATTAATTGTTTTAAAAATACTTGTAGGTTCTTAGTCGTTATGACATTCAGCGTACCCAGGTGGGGGGGCAGTATTTTAACGTTGCAGCGACGTTGATATTTTACGCCTGACGTAGGATTGCAACGATGGCATAACCTTCAAGCGACCCACTTCTATACCTATTTGGTGAATTAATATTGAGTCGGTTCGACGTCAGCACTCGACCGAAGTAGTCACTATATCACAATGTTCCCACCTCTACAACACTACACTGCACACCAACTTCTCTGCCAAAAGCCCAACATTATCTCGACAGTAAAAAAAAGGAAGAAACTTAAGATTATCAACGTACTACATCGGAAATTAATATATATTGCAAATTTATATTATTTGTAAAATTTCTGTTCATATTCACTAGGTTAGGCCTTTGGCACATAAATAGTGTACAACAATAAATAAATAAACATAAACATAAACTAAAGGTATACAAATTTTGATTTTTTAACCAGCAGTTGGTCACTATATAGCGCTTTGTGTTTTGTCCTTTAAAAATGCTTTATTATTTTGCAGTTAATACAGGTGGAATTTTCCCCACCTGTTTTATCCTCTACCCAGCCCTTTACTACCATGTGACAATGTCGCTTTGAAAACAATTTCTTTAGTTTACTTGTAGAAGCAGTTAGTATAAGATTCTGTTAGTGTTGTATTTTGTGTCATCGCGCAACCACGCACGGTTTAATTTTGATTTGTGACGTACATACATTGCTTTTAGTGATAAAAGTACTCTAATATAAGTTTCGTTTATAGACTGTCTATAAATTTTCATTTATATTTGTATCATGAACCGTGATCGAAAAATTTTGAATTTCGTTCTCCTGCAAATTGAGCAAGAAAACGATAACGATCTGCAGCAAAATGAGCCCGAAAACTTAGACGAGAGTATGAAACCGGAGACCCGATAACATAGAATCTGACTTAGTTAGCAAACATAACTTACACAAAACTGATTTAGAACAATCTGATGATTCTGAAGTGCCTGAAGATTATTACTATACTGGTGGGACACCATTATTTTTGGGAAAAGAACAACGAAATGGATGAAACACATTCGTATCAGAAAACGGTATTGTTTCACATCTTCCGCATCTAAAGGCTGTTGCGCAACATTCAAAATCGCCCTTATAATGTTGGGAATTATTTTTATCAGAAAAGTCGATCCAGATTATAGTCACGTCCTCTAATATTTACTTAGCAAGGATGCGTGAAAACTACGCTCGTGAAAACGATTGTGCTGAAACAATTCTTATAGAAATGAAAACTACCATTACCTTCATAACTTCGCTAAGGTAAAGAAAAGGCATCATGTGGGTATTGACGAATTATGGGCAGATGATGCCACGACGTTTAAATGTTTTCGCGCTACAATGTTTATGAGACGGTTTTACACACTCTTAAAGGCATTAAGGGCTGATAATTTAGACGACAGAAATCGGCGTAAGAAACTTGACAAGTTGGTTCCAATAAGAGCACAAGTAGAGGTTTTTGATGATTCTGGCACACTCCTCACTCACTCCACCCGATCCACATTCCTCCCGATTCATATATAACCTAGGTTTTACATGTAAATTCCCATAAGGAGGATCTGCTAAGTATTATTTTAAAGGGATTTCTTCCTTGTGGAGAATTTCATCAATGCTCCTCCTTGTGGAGAAGAAATTTCCTTCTTGCTTCATTTTTACCCACATCATCCCTTCCCTAAAAAATCGATAACCTATACCTTAAAATTTTAGAGATACCTCTCGGTGTCTATTGGCACCGCACGACCTTTGTTTTCCTACCTTTCTAATTTTTATCTTAACATCATATAGGTAAAATCATCACTTCGCTATACTCTCAGTTACCTAGTATCAGTTACTTTCCCAAGGTCCTGGTAACGTCATAGCCTTTTTTAAATAAAGAGCAATTTAATACTATTCTAAAATTTTTATTCTGACATTATACATAACAAAATTTAAAAATATTTAATGCCAAGCATGGAGCCATTTAAACTTAATTTTAAGACAAAGTTATACACAGAAAACGGTCCATTCCTTATATTTGTTAGGAGTGGTTTTGATTTTATCTAATTTTATTCTCAGCTTAAAATTTAACTTGACACCCAAGTCCTCTATCTCCTTTCTAGCCAATAGTTTAATACATAGAGACCGTGTAGGTTTTGGAATTGTAAAATGTGCCGAAGTTTGTCTCTTTATATAAAGTCTTTGATTCTACCGACAACCAGATCCATTCTTGAAGCTTGTGACAAACTCTTAATCGCGGCTTTCCCACTATATCCTGCATATCTATCTTGTTAGCTTGATCGACTTCTTCTTGTGGGTATTAGAGGGAATCCTTATTCTCCCACTCACTGTTGCGTAGTTGCATGTCCACCACTTTTGGGAATATATGTTCGTTATAGGTTGTAGGACCCTCGGATTTAAATGATCCGAAAGGTTCTTTACTAGGCAAATATACAATGTTTAGCGGAACCCCTTTGCGTGTGGTGTACGCCAAGGTTACGAAACACGCATTCCTTAGTTCGTCTATGTTATCTACCATTTTAATAAACACGTTTTTAGAATAACCCTTTATAAAGTATACGGATTTAGTAGTATCCTTTACTGCAAGAACGCCTACATAACTAAAAGAGCCGTTCCTACTAACCACAAATGCATACAGCTTGTGGACCCCGGATGTATCTAAGTCAGTCCATCGGCACATAAAATAATCTTCTAATTTTTACTCATTTTCTCTTATAAGATGTTCTTTTTCTAATACATCCTTGTATTGTTCGCGTATTGTTGCAGTGTTTTCCATGTAATCCAACTTTCGTCTTTTTGCATCCATTTCCTATAATTCCAGGGGTCCTTTTCCTCCACTTACAGCGTATGGCGTCCATAATGGGACAATTTGCTTTAGCGTAAACGGATAGAATTTACTGTCAACATTCACGCGTTGTCGTACAACCTCTGGACGAATGTTAGCCGTATTATCAACCCCAATTCCGAAATATTTATTGATTTTGGAATTGTAGAATGTGGTGTTGCAGATTGTGTAAAATATGCTCTACCTGCTTTAATGCAGCACTTGTGTAAGATTTTTATTTTATCTTGACTGTCTTCCTCCTCTACTATTTTGAAATAATTTACAGATAAATAGTTAAAACTAAAAGCCGAAAGCACATTATCAATTTTCCCATTCCTCTGGTTTTTTCGACAACTTAATTTGCAAGCCAGTCAATTTCTTTGTATTGCTATTCTCCCAATACACGTACTGTAGTAGGTTATTATACACTAAACAGCAGCTATTTTGTAGCTTGTCCGATAGCTTACTCCACATATTGGCAAGTGGTACCGAGTACATTGGCGCCTTTAGGAAATATAACTTTACTATCTTCCAATAAGGTTAAACAGTCTTTTAAGGGATTATACACCTGTTCCGCACTGACATAGTTTCCAATTGTACAGTTATATATTGTCGCTTCCAATCGCGTAATACCATGTTCTTTGGCCAAAGTAGACGCAAATGTTTCCCTTAAACGTGCATCTGAACAACGTAAAAAATCTAGTATATGATTTACAAGTTGTTTATTAACACCAGGACTTGTTATCTGACACACAAATTTGTTGTATATTTTAATTCTTGCATGGGCTGTTAGCCATATTAAGCAATCGATTCCCACAGTTTTGTCGTTGTCAAACTATAATATTGCAGTTTTCTTCGTATTCGCCCTAGGTCGGATAGCAAAAACTGTTCCTAAACAACAGAATGTAAGCGATATGGCGGTGTCCGACATATTCGGGTATCTTCGGTAATATACACCCCCACTCTGTAGCGTACATAAGGGACAGTTGTTCGTATTCAATTTAGTATTCGGCAGTAGCTAGAACGGTAAACATGAGCGCCTCCAAGGTGGTTAACGTTCCTCAACTTCTTGGAAATAAAGTGAAACCAACAAATGAGCGATTTGGATTGTGGTTGTTGCCAGAAAATATGTGCAACAATAATCTGGTGATAATATTTGTTACGTCGAAGGCGAACAGATGCTGACTGGTGTACTACACACGCCAATTACAGAACTATTTTGTAACAATGTAATGTTGGTTAAAATTTGCGATCTTTCTGACGCCGAGCAAACATCTGCAAACAAAAGGATGTTTATTCTAAAAAACGAAACTTGTGGTGCATTTAACAGCTATCTATGAAGAAAGTTCGACCGATTTGTCTCCGCTGGTTATGATGTTAAAGCTAAGCTTCCGTTTTCTTTGAAGAGCACTAACAAGATGGGGCAGGGAGTAAAAGAAATTTTCGAAAAAGAAGGCCTCGAAAGCATTAATAAAAAATTCCAAAATCCTATATGTGTTCCGTACAAAGTGGAACTAACAGTTAAGTTGGAAACTTTATTGGAATAACTACCAGATATAGTAGACGGATTCAAAGCAGATTATTACATTCTTTTTGTCATGGACGTAACCCAAGATTTTGCTGGCATATTTAGCAAGATGGAGATGTGTCATTATTTAACTACAAACCATGACTTTTGCTACAAGGGCGAATACGAAGAAAACTGCAATATTATAGCTGATAATGATAAAACTGTGGGAATCGATTGTTTAACATGGCTAACAACCAATGCAAGAATTAAAATATACAACAAATTTGTGTGTCAAATAACAAGTCCTGGTGTTAATAAACAACTTGGAAATCATATACTAGATTTTTTACGTTGTCCACATGCACGTTTAAGAGAAACATTTGCGTCTAGTTTGGCCAAAGAACATGGTATTACGCGATTGGAAGCGACAATAGACAACTGTGCAATTGGAAACTATGTCAGTGCGGAACGGGTGTATAAATCCTTAAAAGTCTGTTTGACCTTATTGGAAGATAGTAAAGTTATTATTCCTAAAGGCGCCAATGTACTCGGTACCACTTGCCAAAATGTGGAGTAAACTATCGGACAAGCTACATAAGACCTGCTGTTTAGTGTATAATAACCTACTACAGTACGTGTATTGGAGGAATAGCAATACAAAGAAATTGACTGGCTTGCAAACTAAGTTGTCTGAAAAACCAGAAAAAAAGGAAAAATTGATAAAGTATGTGCCTTCGGCTTATAGTTTTAACTATTTACCCGTAAATTATTTCAAAATAGTAGAGAAGGAAGACAGCCAATGTAAAATAAAAATTTTACACAAGTGCTACATTAAAGCAGGTAGTACATATTGTACACAATCAGCAACACCATATTGTACAATTCCGAAAGAGGTTTTACGACAACGCGTAAATATTGGCAGTAAACTCTATCCGTTTACGCTAAAGGAAATTGCTCCACTATGCACGCCATACGCTGTAAGTGGAAGAAAAAGACCGCTGGAATTATAGGAAATTGATACAAAAAGGCAAAAGTTGGATTACATAGAAGACTTTCTGACAATACGCGAACAATACAAGGAGGAGTTAGAAAAAGGACATCTTATTAGAGGAAATGAGGAAGAATTAAAAGATTATTTTATGTGCAGATTAAATGACATAAATACATCCGAGTTCTGCAAATGTATGCATTTGTGGTTAGTAAGAAAGACTCTCTTAGTTATGTAGGCGTCCTTGCGGAAAAGGATGGTACAAAATCCGTATATTTTTTAAAAGGTTATTCTAAAAACGTATTTATCAAAATGGTAGATAACATAGACGAACTAAGGAATGCGTGTTCCGTTACTTTGGCGTACACCACACGCAAAGGAGTTCCGCTAAACATTGTTTATTTGCATAGTAAAGAACGTTTCGGACCATTTAAAATCAACCTACGCAACAGTCAGTGGGAGAATAAAGATTCTTTCCAATACCGACAAGAAGAACTTGATGAAGCTAACAAGATACGTATGCAGGATATAGTGGGTGAGCCGCGATTTAAAGATTGTCACAAGCTGCAAGAATTACACGGATCTGGTTGTCGGTGGAATCAAAGACTTTATATAAAGAGACAAACTTCGGTACATTTTACAATTCGAAAATCTAGACGGTCTCTATGTATCAAACTATTGGCTGGAAAAGGAGATAGAGGACTTGGGTGTCAATTTAAATTTTACGTTGCGAATAAAATTAGCTAAATCTAAAAACACTCCAAACGGACATAAAGAAAGGACTGTCTTCTGTGTATAACTTTGTATTAAAATTACGTTTAAATGGCTCCATGCTTGGCATTAGATATTTTTAAATTTTGTTGTGTATAATGTCAAAATAAAAGTTTTAGAATAGTATTACATTTCTCTTTATTTATAAAAGGCTATGATGTCATTACGACTTTGGAAAAGCAGTCCGAAGCTTGGCGTTGTGGTAATTTTAGATATATGGTGTTTGTAAGGGTTGGTCCTAAATTTTAGAGGTTAGGTTATCGATTTTTGGGCTAGGGATGGTGAGGGTAAAGATGAAGCAAGAAAGAAATTCCTCCTTCACAAGGAGGAAATTTTACCACCACAAGGTGGAGCAAGGAGGAAATCCCTCCCCACAAGAAGGAAGTCCCACCGTGCATTTATATTTCCAATACTCCACCAGAAAGTACTACATTGGCCAGGAGGCGAGTTTTTTGTTGCCTGGAAATTTAGAATTTTGCCGAACCCTTGCCGTTGCAGGCAAGGTAGGGATCTTTAACGTGCGTGACAACACTCACACACGGGACCTCCATTTAACCTCTCATCCGAACGAGGGCGTAATTTTGGTGAAAAATGCTCACCTGTCATTTTTCAAGCAGTCGGCCGTGTCGGGATTTGAACCCAGGACCTTGGGATCCGTAGTCTTACGCTTACTACATTGATCCAAGGCGACGCCTAGGAAATCCCTCCACCGCAGGTCCTCCTTATGGGAATTTACTTGTAAAACCTAGGTTAGATATGAATCGGGAGGATCGAATGGGTCGGGAGGAATGTGGACCTGCGTCAGAACCGGCCTATTTCTCTACTAGCACACTTTGAGGAATTTGTTGAGCAATGTAGAAATAATTATTAGGTCCGTGAGTATGTGACTGTGGACGAGATGTTGGATGCATTTAGGAACCGTTGTAAATTTCGGCAATATATATGTAACAAACTAACAAAGTATGGTATAAACATGTCTGCCCTTGTCGAAACAAAAACATTTTGCACGTCCAATTTAGAAATTTATGTAGGAATATACTAAGTAAGTTAAAAATCGTGACGTTTAAAAACCGGCCGATTGACTTAAGAAAAATGGCTAATGACACATGTGCCGTAAGAAAAAATGGCGGACGACAAATGTGACGTAAGCAAAATAGCGGATGGCATATGTGATGTAAAAAACAATGGCGCATTACAGATGTGATGTAAGAAAATAGCGGATGACAGATGTGACGTAAGAAAAATAGCGCATGACTGCTGTGACGTAAGAAGAATGGTTGGTGACTGATGTGACGTAAGAAAAATGGTTGACGACAGATGTGACGTCGACCGCTGTAGGTGGAGGAGGACCGCGGTGAAGGAGGAGGAGGAGATAAGCGTTGGAGAAGGAAGAAAGCGTTGGAAGAAGAGGAAATTGCTATATGAGGTGCAAAGTGTTGCCTCGTGCCTCAACTTACTCAAATCATCTATTTACATTCCAACAGATGAATTACATAATCTTCAGTGTATGGGCTTTGATTTTTCTACAAAGAGTATTTTTTTGTTAGGGCTCAGATCCTCCAATATTTTATGTTGTTACAAGTACGCCGCTTTTAGTTAGCAGTAGCAATCTTTTATATGAATCGACTATGTACTAAAAAGCCAACCGATTACGAGCAAGATGAGAATGGTTAATGGCCTTTGTTGTTTTTATTTAGGGCATACGGTATCCATGAACCACATTTTTGAACGATACCCATACAATGCAAATTTCGTAAAATGGTGAAATGATCAAAGTTTATCACATGTGTCAATTTTCGGTCAGATTGGCATGAACTATCATGGATCAATGCATTTAAAAGGCTATGGCTTTAAAACGAAAGAACAATTTATCTACTATGCTTTCTCTGTTGACATGTTTACAGTGCACGACATTAATGCTTTAAGTCACCTAAGAGATGTGATTGAAACTTTTGCATTTTGCATCGCTTGGCACTCCATTTTTTAATGTCTACAGAATATAGTCCTGTTTTTGAATAGGCAAAGTACAATACAGAACCTCGATTTTAACACCAGAACGTCAAATACAAAATGATATGTCAATCACATTTTTACCAAACGCAATGTTACATATCAAACCATAACACTACGAAATTGTGCACCAACCCTATAGATTTTGTATCAAATTTTAATCTTAAGGGCTATATTTTTGGGAGCTGAGGGACTAACCCGGGACAGCAGTGTTTAATATTCTAGATTTATGTAAAAAGTTGAATCATTATTAGTATTTCATCCATTTATAATCTCTATAATTATATATGACACAACATATTTATATATTGACAATCATTTGAAGATTTTGTAAACAAGTAGTATAGTTATAACTTTATTAATATTTTCTCACAGCAATATTAAAAATTTATTCCAACTTCTGAATGCATTGCTTGCCTTTTTTTAGCATAGTCTTTGAATGTCTTTTTCCCATACCCTTTTAACTTCTTCTGAGAAAATAATTTTAATTCACATGACATGGATTTTTTCCTGGGACCTATGCATTTATTAGATTCCAAAAAGGTGCATCTGCACACTGTTTAGCTTCTGTCAGGTTATTTGTTTCCTGTATACTCAGAAGAGCTAAACCTATTTGTAAAAACCTAATTTCCTTTACGAATCCACGCATGTATTACTAATGGACACGTCATCCTACGAGTGAAGGTTACTTGATAACTTAGCAGATGAAGGTCCTGTTTTTTTTCTCTCTGATTTCCTAGCTTTAAACTGCTATTAGAATAGCATCTATTGTTTAGCAAACTGTAGTGTATCGGTTTAGGAAATGGCTCCAATGCAATCCTGCTCTTCAGGTATACCCTGTACCCTGCGATGTAGAAGGCAACAGGAAACCACCACATACCCTCCCAAGTAAACAGGGAATTATAAATGTTTTTAGAAGGATGGAATCTTCTGGGGTCAAAGATTCAGGAGCTGATATAGTCCCCCACATCGGAGAATGTGATCAGAAAGTTTAAAAGAAGAGTCAGGAATATTTTACGAGTCGGAGCGTAAAGTGTCAGAAGTCTGAAGCAATTGGGTAAGATAAAGTATTTGAGAATCGAAACGGATAGGAGAGCATTAGAAATAGTACGGATTAGCGAAGTACGGTGGCCAGAGGCGGTAGATTCTTGGAGTGTAGACCATGCGATAATTCATACAGGATCAGAGGAAAAACATTCGGGTGTTAAGATAGTTATAACGAAAAAATTAGGATACTTTCAAAAGAACCAAAAAGTACCCATGGTTAGATTATAGTCTAAGCCGATAATTACAGTACTAGTACAAAAATACATGCCCACCTCTAGCAGTGAGGAGTCGTTAGAAGCGATTTACAAAGATGTTGAAGACATACTAAGATTCCTAAGAAAACATGAAAATTTATTAATAAAGGGAGGTTTTAATGCAGTGGTAGGTAAGGATAGGAAAGGAGCGGTTGTAGGTTTATTTGGTTTAGGCACAAGAAACGACAGGAAAAACAGCTGGTAGAATTTTGCGACATAAACAAGCTATACATCAGAAACACATTATTTTAACATATAGTACATATCAAATAGGTTACATTTTGCTTCGACTGTGGCTTAGAAATGAAGTCAATGACTATAAAAGCTACCCGTACAGGGAATTTATTCGCAAAACAGGAACTAGATGCACTAGAACGGGAATCATATATTGAAAAGGGTGATTTGGGATATCCTATGCTTATAGATAAGGTGCAAGTAAAAAGTGTAAAAGTCGCTGGATAAGCGGTAACAGAACGTCCCTTCCAACTTGTAAGTTATACATATGAGTCAGACAAAATTCAAACGTAACCATAGTCACTACACCAAAAAATAGAGGTGCGGATAGATGAGGAAATTTTCGAATATGTGTGACATTACATGTGATTTTTCCAATGCTCCACCCGAAGGTACTACATTGGCCAGGAAGCGAGTTTTTTTTTACCTGGAAAATTTTGAATTTTGCCGAATCCTTGCTGTTCCAAGCAAGGTAGGGATCTTTAACGTGCGTGACAACACTCACACACGGGACCTCCATTTTACCTCTCATCCGAACGAGGGTGTATTTTTGCAAAAAATGCTCGCCTAACATTTTTCAAGCGGACCGTGTCGGGATTCGAACCCGGGACCTAGGGCGTAGTAGTCACACACATACCACTACGTCACGGAGCCGCCTAATATGTGTGACAGCACGCGTGTCAAATATATTAACTAGAAGTGTACAAGACGGTTGTAAAAACAGTCCGAGAAGATACTAGGGCAACATCAATTTGGGTTTAGGCGAAACGGGAGAACACGGAAAGATATTCTAGCTTTAAGGGTACTAATGGAGAAAGCGTGTAAATAGGGTGTGTGGATCTAGAAAACGCCTTCAACTATGTAAAATTAGAAAGAATGTTCGAAATACTCAAAAGATTGGAATGAGTTATTGGAATTCACGGATAGTACATAGCATATACAAAGAGAAAACAAACAGATGTAATAAAATTAGAGCAGAAACGTAGAGAAGTAAATATTAGGATCGGTGTGATATAGGTATGTGCCGTATACCCGTAATTTTTAACTATACAAGTTCGAAAAGGCAATGAAGACTGTCGAACGCATTTGGAGATATTATGCAGCGACAATCGATTGATATGCTTGAATTTTCAGATGATGTAGCGGTATTAACATCTAGTAAGGAAGAGTTGAAGCGGGTCGTAATGAAATAGGAACAGCAGCAAAGAGATACGATACGAACTCAACAAAAATAAAACTAAAATACTACTATGTTGAGGAGGGGTAAGTAAGTCAAAAAGCAGAATTAAAATAGGGAACGAGAACTTACAAGAGGGTAAGGATTTCTGCTACGTAAGAAGTCAGATAACGCAAGATGGAAAGTGCAGAAAATATAAAACAAAGATTAGTACAAGGCCGTCCTACATTTACAAGTGTAAGCAACTACTATGTTCAAAGACAACAAAGAGAGACAAGGAAAAAGCTGGAAGCATGTATGGAGCACATCACTGTACGTCTGTGAAACGTGGACAGTAGAAGAAGAGTACAGGAAAAAGATAATTACTCTTGAAATGTGATGCTACAGACTTATGATGAAGATATTATGGACAGACAAAGTTAAAACAAAGGGGTTCTAGAAATGGTAGGAGAAGAAATAGATATGTAGAAAACAGTAAAAAATGGGAGAGTTAATGTAGTAGGACATATACTAAGGCATGAGGGAATAACGCGGCATATACCAGAAGCAGAGATAGCAAAAGGGAGAGGTAGAGATAGACCAATATTAGACTATTGGACACAGATAGTGAAAGGTGAAGGCTGTGGGAATTTTCGGGAAATGTGTAGGTTAGTTCAGAATAGAAAACAATGGAGGTACGCATCCAACCAGTTCCAAGACTAAACACCTAGTTATGATGATGATATAACAAAAATTAATCATACATTAACCCTCCATCACCAAGATCTACAATAAATTCATTGTTTGGAGTCTCCGCAAGTACTACAGCGGTATTTAATTCTGAATCTTATAACTAGGTTCAGTAATTTTCATCTTTTGCTTCCTCTACCCATTATGCGCCTGTTCTATAAAAAGCATTATATCAACAAATAGATCTCAAAAAAAATCTATAAGAAATGATCGAAGCTTGATATTACAATAAATAAACTTCGTTCAAAAAACTAAAAAGTTGCTTATTAAATTTATACAGCGGTTTTGTAAACTGATCAATAACTTCCTTAAAAATTTCAAGTAGTTATAGGTAATAGGTTTGTAATCGAAACAAATTTCCTTGCTTATAAAACAAAAAACACGTAAACGTTGCCAACATTTTATGTACATAACTAGAGATTAATCCAATCTGTATCTTATTGATAACTGCTTGCTGGTTGATCTTTGTTAGTTGTAGATAACTAAAAATGTACATTACTTACCGAATAACAATAGTCTTCCAAGCAGTTACAAATTATCGCGCAAGAAACATTAAACAGAAATGGCTATTATTAACTGTCAATGTTCTTACGAGATATTGCAGCTCAGTAGATCCAGACGTGAAGCTTGCGTGGTTATTCCTTTTGACCAAATAATTCATTCCATTAATCAGCACCGTACAAGGTTTTTGCAGTACAAGGAAGAACAGATTTTTAGTCAAAATGAAAAAACCGGCATTTCAGTATAATTATCGCTTACGAGTATTTGTAGTTCATCGACGATATTGTTCTGTTTTCATTATAATCCGTTCCAAATGGACCTGCACCTTGCAGAAGGTGGAATGGTTTGTGTGTTCTAATGGGCTCAAGAGTCACTCTACAGGTTCAACTAAATTAGTAGGGTTGTTAGTGCGGAAGCAGACTAAGATAGGTCCCCAAAAGAGGTCAGAGGCTCTTTCGGTACTTATATTGGCAGAGACCATAGGAGTCGGTATAGCATTCTAAGAAATACTACCGCGATGTGGAAGGGAACGGGAAACCACCACATTACCTCACAAGTACATAGCGTACTTAAATTGTAATAAACATGATATCATTCTCTGCGGTAAAAGATTCCGGAGTTAAAATAATCCCCATTGGATCTCTGAAAGAGGACTACTTCGGAGGATGCGATCGAAAAGTTCAGAATAAGAGTTGAAAATATTTTGCGAGTCGGAGCGTGGAATGCTAGAAATATGAAGCAAGTAGGTTAGTCAGCGAACCTGAAAATTGAAATGAGTAGGTTAGAACTAGACATAGTAGGGATCAACGAAGTTCGTTGGCCAGAAGCGGGAAATTTTTGGAGTGGAGACTTTAGGTAAATCATACAGGAGTAGAAGAAGAAAATTCGACAGTGGGCATAGTAATGCGAAAAAAGATAGGACACTGTGTAGAAAGTTACTAACAAAGGAACAAAAGAGTACTCGTGGTTAGATTACAATCTAAACCGGTAACCACAGTAATAATACAAGTATACATGCCCACCTCTAGCCAAAGTGACAAAGAGATAGAAGCGCTCTACAAAGATATCGAAGACATACTAAGATGCATAAAAGGACATGAAAATTTAAAAATTACGGGGCATATTAATGCAATGGTAACTGAAGGTAGGTTTATTTGGGAAAATTTTGAAACAAACACAATTTAATCATCACAAACACATTATTTCAACATCATGCTAGAAGACTATACACGTGGAAGATGCCTGGGGATAAAGGAAGATATTAAATAGATTACATTCTTGTTAGACAATTGTTTAGGAATCAAGTAAAAGACTGTCGAAGCTAACCAGAAGCAGATACAGACACAGACCACAACATCGTAATTATGAAGGCCGCACTTCAATTTAGAAATTTGAAATAGAAACGGAAAAAGGCACTTTGACTTTGAGAAACTAAAAGATAAAGATACCCACGAAAGATTTAAAAAAAGGTCAAATGAATTGCTGAAAGATATCGGGAAAATTTCGTATTCTACGAAAGTAGAAATAGAATGGAATAACATTGGATCCGGCTTAGACACGGTGGCCAGAGATATTCTGGGGTATGTACAGAAAGAAAATAAGAAACCATGTACAACAAAGGATATCCTGAATTTAATAGAAAAAAGACGAAAATACAAAAATAGATCAAGCGAAACAGGAAAACAGAGATACAAAGCCATAAAATGAGAAATTTTTCGCAAATGCAGGAAAGCTCAAGAACAATCGATTGATGAAAAGTACAAAAAGGTATAAACTAAGGTGGAAATAGGAAAGACAGATGAAGCATACTAACTAATTAGAATCAATTTTTAGGATATAAATCCGAATACTAAAAATATAAAGGACGCGCAAGGAAACGTTATTATAAAAAATGTAGAGAAAGTGGGTAGATGGCAAGAACATATTGGGAATTTATATGTAGGAGATGAACTAACAGTATTAGAACAGGAATCTGACATTGAAAGTGATAATTTGGGATATCCTATACTTAGAGATATGTTTGAATTCAAATTAAAGGGTCTGAAAAATGGTAAAGCGCCGGCTACAGAAAAGGTACAAGCAGAAACTCTAAAAGCTGCTGGACAAGCAGTAATAGAATGTTTCTTCCAACTTGTAAGCTATATGTATGGGACAGGCGAGATACCCAAAGATTTGAAACGTCACATCATAGTAACTATACCAAAAAAGAAAGGCGTGGGTAGATGTGAAAATTTTTGAACAATAAGTTTGACAGCATACGTGTCAAGGACATTAACTAAAATTGTACAAAGACGAATGGAAAAACAAGCTGAAGAAATACTAGGAGAAGATCAATTTGGGTTTAGGCGAAACATGGAAACATGAGAGGCTATTTTAGCTCTGAGAGTGATAATGGAGAAAACAATAGAAAAAGTGGAATGCGTGTATATAGGGTTTGTAGATCTGGAAAAAGCATTCGACAATGTGAAATGGAAAAAAGAGTACTCTAAGAAATTGGAATGGGTTATGTTATAGGAATAGACGAATAGTACATAGTTTATAATAGAGTAAATAGCAGTAATGGAATTAATGCAGGAGCGTAGAGAAGTAAATATTGGGAAAGGAGTGAAACAGGGATGAGCTTTGTCTCCATTAATTTTTAACTTGAACATTGAAGAGGCAATGAATACTGTCAAATGCAGAAAAACATTCGGGCAAAAGATTGATATGCTTAAATTTGCAGAGGGTTTAGCGGTATTAGCATCTAACAAGAAAGAATTAGAAGCCGCTCTTAATGAAATGGAAACAGTTCTAACAGTGAGATATGGTATGAAAATTAATTAAAATAAAACTACTAGTATGCAAAGGAGGAAATAAATCAAAAACCGGTAACGAGAACTTACAAGAGGTTAAGGATTTCTGTTACCTAGGAAGCTAAATAACGCAAATTGGAAAAGCGCAAAAGACGTAAAACACAGATTAGTACAGGTCGTGCCACATTTAACAAGGAACAGCAACTACTGTGTTTAAAGACGACAAACATACAAGCAAAGGAAAGGACATATGTGTGAAATCCAACACTGTACGGCTGTGAAGCCTGGACAGTAGGATAAGCGGACAAGAAAATGGTAGAAGCCTTTGAAATGTGGTGCTACAGACGTACGATGAAGATATCATGGACAGGCAAAGTTAAGAACAAAGACGTACTAGAAATGATAGGGGAAGAATGAAATATGTGGAAAACGGTAAAAAATACCAGAGATAGGATGATAGGCCACATACTACGGCATGAGGGAATAGTGCGGAATA
The DNA here is from genome assembly GCA_036346225.1 of Platerodrilus igneus. Taxonomy (NCBI): domain Eukaryota; kingdom Metazoa; phylum Arthropoda; class Insecta; order Coleoptera; family Lycidae; genus Platerodrilus; species Platerodrilus igneus. Next base: position 4,886,282 of record JARFIW010000333.1, on the reverse strand, counting down.
TATTAGAGCCAGAGATAGGAAAAAGGAAAAGTAAAGGTTGACCTAGGTTAGACTATTGCACACAGACAGTGAAAGATGTAGGTTGTAGAATTTTCAGGAAAATCTGTAGGCTAGCTCAGAATAGAAATGAATAGAAGTACGCGTCCAACCAGTCCCAAGATGGAAAAAATAATGACGGAAAAAATAACTGTACTCATACATGATGATTATTGTAAGCAACTACAGGTATTGGTAGTGAAATATTCTCGAATAATGTTAACTGTGTAAAAGGACTTACTGGAAAACTATTAATTCGGCAAATGTCTAAGTGTTGCGGATCTTGGCAACCACAGGCTGCTAAACCTCCTGAATCTGGGTGAAATGGGGCATATAATTAGAAAACAATAGAAAAGGAACCGAGCTGTATATAGGCTGAGTAGGAGTTTCAGGGAACTGTGTAGGCTAGATCAGAATATAAATAATTGCAGGTACGCGTCCTACCAGTTTCAAGACGTAAAGCCCAATGACGAAAAAATAAGCGCAGGTGTTGGATGTGAAATATCTGCAACTAATGTGGATTGTAGGAAAGGATATATTGGAAAAATTATTAAATCGGAAAATGTTCAAGTGCCGTGAGAACTTGGCAGCCACAGGCAGCTTTTCCTTCTTCGCAATCACTGAATGTCAGGGTAATAAAGTATATAATTGTAAAACAATAGAAGAGGACCGAACTGCATCTAACAAGAGAGCGCCTATGATGAAAGACAACAAACATAGAAACAAGATGAAAATTGTTGAATGCATGTGTGGAGCACAGTACAGTATGCCTATGAAATACAAGCAGTAGGAAAAGCAGACAGAAAAACGGTAGTAGCCTTTTGGAATGTTGTACTTCAGATATATGCGGATGATAGCAAGGACAGACAAAGTTAATAACAAATAGGTTATAGAAATAGTAGGGGAATAAAGATATCTGTGGAAAAAAATATGAGAAATAGAAAGGCAGAATACGTTCTAAGGCATTTTTGGGGAATAGTACGGGATATATCGCAAGCAGAGGTAGGAAAAAGGAGGTAGATGTAGACCTAGATCAGATAGTGATAGATGCAGATTGTACAAATTTCAGGGAAATGTGTACGTTTGTTCAGAATAGGAAACAGTGAGAGTACGCGTCTAACCAGTTCCAGAACTGAAGACCTAATGATGATGATGATGTCATTATAATTCAGATCCTCCTGGACCATAAAAAATTTCCTCAGGGGTCGTATGCGTACCGTGGGCTGCCAGTCTGACACCTCTATTTTAAAGTTCTTAATCTTTTGGATTACTTGCTTTTGAGAACGAGATTTAATGTAAAAATAGCAGGATTTCCACTTACTTTATTCATTACGAGTTAATATTTTTAAAGGGAAGTCAGCAAAGTTTCAGAGATCTATAATTTAATATTATTTGTTGCTGCAGCCTAGAACGTAAGTCTAGTAAACTGTATAGCGATTACCCAGTTACCCACATCACCAGTTAAATATGTTCAACTAACAGTAACATTTACAAATCCATGCCTGTCAGTATGAAACGAAAAACGTCACGCTCACCGAGTTGTATCATGTTTGTACATATTTAAATATACACACCCTATCTCATAAATATTACTGCATGAATCTCTACAACATTATGTAAACGATACTCACACAAATATGGGCTTAAATAAATCTGACAGAAACACATTTTAAATCAGTTACAGTGCCCAGTTTTATTACGTTTTTAAGCGGTTGGTAAAAACTATGTAAAGTGGTGTGTAATTTAAAAGGGTTGCAAGGTTATATCAAGAATTTTAATTTTGAATAAATTTGTTAATCTAACTGGGATAAACACATGCCTAAAACGAAATGTTTTGTGGTTTTCGTTTGGCCTAGTTTAAACAGCAATTTTGCATATAGATACACATCAATATTGTAAAAGAGACGCAAGCATAAAAGGGACAAATGATTGCAGAGGTAAAGTTCAATGTTGGATATATGACTTTCATTTCTCTTCCCTGCTATTTTACAATGCATGGCTGTGAAATGTGAGGCCATTTGTCCTTTTATTATGGTGGAAAAACTAAAGGTTAATTTTACTCATTTTTCATTTCATAACCTTAGTTTAATTCAATTTTACGTCGGTTTTATTATAAGAGAATGTTTTAAATTCTGATGAGATAGAGAATGCATATCTACTACAAATTTGCCTTTTAAATTGTATAAACTGCGCTCACGTCGCCAAATTCCATTTACATTTTAAATTGTGTATTTGTTAAACATACATTAGTTGCCTGTTCTCCGTTCCCATAATTTTTTATTCATAGCTTTTCTTATCGGATATCATATCTAATAAAAAATTTTGCATAATTTTATTATTTTGTGATAAGGATCGTAGAAATTGAGTTGTTGTAACTATGTCATGAATTCTATGATAAAAGCTTTTTCTTTTGGTTCAAATCCTGACAGAAAACCTTTGGGTTACAGTAAATATCCGCAAAATTATTGTTTAACGGGCCAAAATTACGTTTGGTAGGAACTTCTTTAACGTTTCTCATTGTTTGAGATTCCAAGATTGTGCTTGAAGGTGTGTATTATTATATTGTAATATTCGAAGATATGGCAGCATTTTGTAGACTAAAGGAAATGGTGTGTCAAGTGCAGCAAAACTAACATTTCCAACCCATTTTTCTGTCGGTGCGAAGACATCAGAGCAGGCTCGAAACGTTAATGCCAGCTACGGTAAAGATATTTGAAGAAAGCACAAGAAATGGATTCCCGTTCCAAGAACTGTGATATTAACATGGGGTACAAAAAGGCCTTTAGACATTGAACGTTGTTTAAATGCTTTAATATGTGATGATTGACGTCGATCTGTTCGCAAAGGGGCACTGTGATAGACTGTGACCGTTCTAGCATCTTGCGACATTTGTTTAGCATAGTTGAGGTTCAAAAATTCAGTGCGTAGATACCCTTACATTTGACTTTCTAGTACTCCATCCGCAGGTACTACACTGGCCAGGAAGAGGTTTTTTTTTAACTAAAAATATTGAGTTTCGCCGAGCCATTGCAATTCCAAGCAAGGTAGGAATTTTTAGCGTAGCAACACTCACACGGGATATACATTTTACCTCTCATCCGAAGAGGGCGTTTTTTTGGTGAAAAATGTTCGCCTACGTTTTTTAAGCGATCCTAGTCGGGAATTAAACCCAGGACTTTGGGATCAGCAGTCGTACGAAAACTTGTCTGATCTTGAGCATCTGACCAACGTGACCATGAAAGCTCAATAGATCAAGGTGGGCTAAAGAGATCAAGAGAGTGTATCTAGGGCTACTTGCCTTAAGAAATCCATAGGCTCAAGAGCGGCTATTTTTATGAGAATGCAATAGAGGACATAAGTGGTCAGTTGTCAGTGCAAGTGGTAGTAGGAGCGGCAAATAAGTCATGAAAGGTCAATATAAAGTATTAACAGCCTGTGGAGATAAGGGGTACGCGTAGACATAAAAGATCAATATCGTCAATAGCCGTCAAAGGTAGAGCCATGTGCTACCAATGTGATTTAATAGATTAAATGAAGATATAAACGGTCACTACCCGTAAGAAGTAGACTCACGTGCAACCAATGCGACCATGAGAAGACACCAAAAGGCACTTGGCTGTTCCAACATGGGTACCCCCTACATTTGACATTCCAATGCTCCACCCGAAGATACTACACTGGCTAAGAACTAAGTTTTATTACATGAAAATTTTAAATTTTGCAGGACCATTGCTATTCGAAACAAGGTAGGGATTGTTAACGTGCGTGATAACACGCACACACGGGACCAACATTTTACCTTTTTCCAGATCTGTAATCGCTATATACGCGTTTTCTCTTTTTTTTGTTGTTTTCTCCATTATCACAGTCAGAGCTAAGATAGCCTCCCGTGTTCCTCTGTTTCGCCTAAACCCAAATTGAGTATCTCCTGGGATTTCTTCAGCCAGTTTTTCCACCCACCTTTGTACAATTCTACTTAACATTTTTGGCACGTGTGCTGTCAAACTTATTGTTCGAAAGTTTTCACATCTATCGGTATCTTTTTTTTTTTGGTATGGTAACTCGGTGTTACGTTTGAAATCTTTGGGTATCTCACCTGTCTCATACATATAAATTACAAGTTGAAAGAGACGTTCTGTTACTGATTGTCCAGTGCGGCTATTAAAGTTTCTGCGTGCATCTTATCTATACCTGGTGGCTTACTACTTTTCAGATTTTTAATGCTAAAATATGGTAAAATATGTATAGTGTATTCCAAGTCATCCTTTTCAATGTCTGATTCCTGTTCAAGTGTTTCTAGTACCTATCCTGCACATAAATTTCCTATATATTCTTGCCGTCTATCCACTTTCTCTACTATTTTTATAATGATGCTTTGCCCCGCGCCCTTTATATTTATGCTATACGGTTTTATATCTCTAAAATTCATTCTAATTAGTATATATGCTTCGTCTATTTTCCTATTTCCATCTTAGGTTCTACCTCTTTACACTTTTTATCAATACATTGTTCTATAGCTTTTCTGCATTTGCGAATAATTTCCCATTCAATGGCTTTGTGTCTCAGTTTTCTTGCTTCGTTTGGTCTGTTTTTGTTTTGTCGTCTTTCTTCTATTAAATTCAAAATATCCTTTGTTACCCAAGCTTTCCCATTTTCTTTTATTTATACCCCAGAGTATCTCTGACCGCCATATCTAAATTGGATGTATTGATACTCCTTTCTGTCTCTACTTCCTTTGCATCAAAGATTTTTCCGATGTGTTTCAAAGCTTTGTTTGCCTTTGTTTCAAACCCTTTGTGGATATCTTAATCATTTAGTTTTTCTAAGTCAAAATGCCTTTTTCCGTACTTTTTAAACGACTTTCATAGTTACTATGTTGTGGTCCGTATCTATATCTGCTTCTGGGTAGCTTCTACAGTTTTTTACTTGTTTTCTAAACCGTTGTCAAACAAGAATGTAATCTATTTTGATATCACTCTCCTAGCATCTTCCACGTGTATAGTCTTCAACATGACGTTGAAATAATGTGTTTGTGATAGTTAAATTGTTGCAAAATTTCACCAGCCTATTTTACATGTCATTTCTCGTGCCTAAACCAAATAAACCTACTACCGCTCCTTCCCTGCCCTCGCATACCAATGCATTAAAATCTCACGTAGTTATTAAATTTTTATGTCCTTCTTCGATACCTTTGTAGATCTTTTCCACCTCCTCTTCACTGTCACTAGAGGTGAGCATGTATACTTGTATTGTTGCTGTATTTACCTGTTTAGAATTTAATCTAACCATGAGTGCTCTTTCGTTTTTATTGTAAGTAGTTTTTAACGCAGTGTCGTATCTTGACCCACATGACTATCCCCACACCAAATTTTCGTCCTCTGATCCTGTATGAATTACCACTATAGTCAATTCTTGACAGATTAAAAACTTTATGTAGGTATCGTGGATTATAGTAGCGGCTCAAACCCCAGATATTTTGCTGTTCTGCATTGCTAACATAAAAATTTGTTACTGGATTTTCTTGAATATTTATTTGTTAATTTATTTATTTATACATCTATCTTACAGAAATTCATCCAATTACAAGATAGAATATAAAAAGAAATGGTAAATAAAACAATTATTATTATATCAAAGTGAATAGTGTCGTAAATACAATTCATATACTTAAAATAACTTTTTGGATATTTTTAGTTGAGGTGCAGAAGATATCTAGCTGTGTTTGAATTTTTGAGTAATTTGTGTGGATCACTTGCAAAGGAGAGAATTCAAGTACATTTGAACAAGGTATGGCATTATGAAACGTGAGGGGATTACGAGAAGTCGTGGCGTGCAAAGAAGTGTATTTGACAGAGAATTGTAGAACAGTGAAACGTGAAGAGTATATTACTCAAAAATATTATAAAGTGTAGGTAACAGCATTGTTCTAAATGTGGCAAGTAAAATGTGGTGTTGATAACCAATAGGTTGGTACCTTGGGTACGAAACACTACTAACTTCAGAAATTTTCGTTGGATGATTGAAGCATATTCAAGAAGTGAACGAATATAAGCGTTACATAATTAAGTAGGGCATAAGAATTTGAGAAACCAGTTGAGTTACGTATAATGAAACCCCTTGTCTTATGTGATTCTTTAACTAGATAATTAATATGTTTAGAAAGGCTCAATTTTCTGTCAAAGACTACTCCAGTATCTTTAACATAAGATTGTCGATGAAGAATTATGTCATTTAACAAATAATCAAATTTAATTGGGCAATTAATTCTGGAGAATGTCATGATGCAACATTTAACGGGAGATTATTTGTAGTGCACCAGGAAGTTAGAGAGTCCAAATTGAACTGCAATTTCTTACAATCCTCCTCAGAATTAATTTCACAATAAAGATTAAATCATCTGCGTAAAAGAGATATTTTACGTCCAGTGTTTTGCCAGTGTCTTCAATATATATTAGAAAGAATAGTGGTCCTAGAATCTTCCCTAGGGGCACTCCCGAAATGACATTTATCATTTTTGATCTGTAACCGAGATGCTGCACATATCGAAAACGACTTCCAAGATATGAATCAAAAAGTGATATGAGATTTTCTGAAAAGTCAATAGTATTTAAATTATTTAGCAGAATACAGTGACAGGTGCGATCAAATGCCTTTGAAAAATCTGTGTAAACCACGTCCACTTCAGTTAGGTGATCAAGAGATTCTGCTATAAAACGTGTGATATAAAATAAATTGGTAGTCGTAGATCTACTTTTTATAAAGCCGTATTGATAAATATTTGATCTATTTTTTATTTATTCTGATATGAAAGCATGAAGAATAATTTCTAAGACCTTGCAGAAGTTGCATATGTGATCCATTTTTAATATGGTTACGTTTGTTGGCTCAGAGAAGATGTCCATTTGTGTTTAACTATATAATCAGCGAGAATATTTGTTGAAAATTTCTGAGACAATCCCGTAATTCGAACTCTATGAATAGCCTTTCTTAATAGCTGAACTTCATATTTTGAAGAGAACTTCTGACTAGCAATTCTCATTAATTTATCTGCATTTTCATCACCAATACATCCGACAATCAAACTCCCGTTTTGAATTTGCTTGACCGTACTGACTCCAACAGGATTAACGCTATCAACAACCTCCAATTTAGTTGTATTATTCATCTGAGTGTTGGCTTCAGGTTTGATTATAACTGATTGCTATAGCGGTTACTAAATGGCCAGTAAAAGCAAAACGTTATTTTGCGTTAATTACAGTAGCGTCGCATACCTTTATGCTAGCGGTACGGATATCCGATTGACAATTATATATCGTTTTCGTTTTGCTTCTGCGGGATCAATAGCCAGATTTGATGCTTCTTCAATGGCGGTCTCTATTTTATTATCACGTATATTATTAATACAATTCAAAGTCACTACTCTTTGTGCTTCAGTGGGATCTACGTTTTTTAGAACTTCCATGTGTGACATAACCTAATAAAAGGAGGTCGACCCGAAAGAAAAACTTTTATACATTATTATCATTTTGTTTTCGACCCTACTTAAGGTGGGTTTGACGCAGCACTAACATCATTTCTATTCTGTGCTAATCTAAAAAGTTCTACCTACCCTTCACAACCTAAATTTCTAATAATTTGACTAATATAGCTTTGTCTAGGTCTTCCTACTCTATTTTTATTTGGTAGTCTATAATTTAAGATCTTATAAATAGTTCCTCATGTCTTAACTTGTATCCTATCATTCTATATCTCCTGATCTTTAGTTGTTTCCACATACAGGGTTCCTCACCTATCCTTCTATAAACTTCCTCATTTGTTACTCTATCTGTCCAACTAATCTTTATCATTCTCCTACAACACCAAATTTTAAAAACTTTTATCTTTTTTTTTATCTACCTCTTTAATTGTCCATGTCTCACTGCTGTGTAATAGTACGCTCCATTCCATACATACGACTTTAAAAAACTTTGGCTATTATCTAAACTAATACTATTAGCTATTAGTAAGTCTTTCTTTTTTAAAAACATCTAAGTCGGTATTACCTATTGTTAATTTTTGTTTAGAACTAGGCTGTAACTCACTTGTCATTATCTTTGTCTTTCGTGAGATAATTCTCATTCTATGGTTACTCTGTAATATCTCATCTAAAATATTTAAAAACTCTTCTAACTCTTTTCTAGACTCTGCTATAATGGCTATATCATCTGCAAAACGTAGAATGTCTATTTTCTGTCCCTATACACTAATACCTATCTTTTTTCTCTCTCTAGCTAAGTTTAAAGCTTCCTCAATATAAACATTAAAAATCGAGGGAAATACAGGGGCACGAAACCCCCCCCCCCACATTTCAAAAGGCTGGCAAAACGAAACTAAATGATAGATTCCAAAAAAGTTTTATTTCCTAGAAAGTATATATAATGTACTTTTTTAAGCTATGTTTTTAAAATAATATCCTTCATGTGGTGGGCTTGGCTAGCGACAAACATATTGAGCCTTTCTTGGAAGTTTTGCATGACTTTTTCGAGAGTGGCGGAGGTTATCTGCACGATTTCTTCCTCAATTGCAGTCTTCAGGTCATCCAGGGTTCTAGGACGAACTTTAGAAACCTCGGCCTTGAGGTAATCCCACAGATAATAATTGCATGGGCTTAAATCAGTAAAGCGCGGGGGCCACTCAGCCGTCTCGCGCAAAGAGATCACCTTCCCAGGAAACATCTCCTAAAGAATAGTGCGTGAACGACGGGCAGTGTGTGCTGTAGCACCATTCTGCTGGAACCAGAAGCTGTGTGGGGCCATGCTCTTGACCAAATTCTTCGATTTTAGACCTGACAAAATTCTCAAGCATGTCGCAGTACCGGTTTGAGTTAACAGTAGCGGTGACGCCATTCTCTTCAAAAAAGTAAGGCCCAATAATGTCTACGGACGATACTGCACACCAAACTGTTACCTTTGGGTTGTGCAGGGGCGTTTCGTGAAGCTGTCGAGGGTTTTCATTTGACCAGTAGCGAAAATTTTGTTTATTAACACACACTGAAAGATGAAAATGAGCTTCGTCGCTACTCCACAAAATTGCAGTAGGTTAGCACTTCGCGAAGGATTGTCTGACAACATTCCTCACGCTGCCCCCAGTCCGTTGGGGACAATTTCTGCACAGCACAATCATCATCTTGTAGCGGTGCATCTTGACTTCACAATGCAAAATCCGCCTTACTGTTCTCGTCGAAATCTGAAAAGCAGCAGTATGTTTGCACGCAGAACGCGTTAGAGACTGTTCAAGCGACGCCCTAACTCTACCGATGTTTTCAGGGGTTCTGACGGTCACAGCAAGGCCATTCTTCTTCACAATTAGTGCAGATCCACTTTCCCTAAATTTCTTCACGCAACACAAAATTGTTTTCCCGTCGGGAACACTAGCAGACGATGACAAATTGTACCGCGTGCAGAATGTCTTTTGTGTTGCAAAAACAGGTTCACCATTTTTTATAAAACTCTCGATAACAAACGCACGTTGCGCTCCAGTTCACGACATGGTTACTACTGAAAATTAGATCATCCACACCTCCAAACTAGACCAACCCCACCCCTGTGGAATGGCCCATTCCCACAGCCAATCATTGAAATGTGGAAGGTTCTCCTGCCCCACCCTGTAGTATACAGTCCTGTCTATCACCATTTCTAATCTTAGCTTCCTTTTCTATTTCATCAAATCTAACTACTTCGCTTTGGTTTTTATATAGACTGTAAATAATTTTTGTATCCCTATGAAAGACTCCTATTTTTCGCAAACCCCTGAACATAACAATCCAATTAACCCTATCAAATGCTTTTCTTAATCTACAGACGCGAAATGAGTCTTTTTATTTTTTTGTAACCTTTTTTCGATAATTACCTCAATCATTAGTATCGGTTCTCTAGTCCCCTTGTCTTTACGAAAACCATATTGGTATTCGCCTAAATTATTCTCAGTCAAAGCTTCTACTCTATTTTAAATTATTATTGTTAGTATTTTGGAAGCGTGGGAAGTTAAACTAACCGTTCTAAAATTCTCAAACTTATCAGCTTCAGACTTTTTTCGGATTGTGATAATAATATTTTTATCGACATCTATTGGGACCTCATCTGTTTCATATATTACTTTTTCTAGTTCATATAATCTGTCTAAAGTTTTCTGACTTGCATATTTTATTAATTCTGCGGGTATTTCGTCTCTCCCTGACGCTTTATTTAGTTTAAGATCCCTAAAAGCTCTATCCAATTCCTCTCTTGATATTGAAAACGCTATTTCTACATCCTCTTCTTGGTCGTTCCTTAACTCTACATATCGTGTCCCTTATATAAATCTTCTAAATATCTTTTCTATCTATCTGCTACCTCAACTTTATTTATTAAAAGCTCATTATTTTCATCTAGAATACCATTATATTTTTTCATATCTTCCCCAGAAAACCTTTTAACTGCCCTGTAAGCCCTGTCTGTCTTACCTACTTTCAAATCATCTTATATTCCCTTACAATTCTTTTTCATCCATTTATTTCTAGCTTTTTACGCTCATGTACCATTTTATTTCTAGCTCTATTATATTTTTGCTTACTTTCACTATCTAATTCTCTGAAAGGTTTAAGCTTTCTTCTATTCTCTATTATATCTAATATCTCCTTTATTGCCCGGGGTTTTCTCAATACTTTTTTCTTACCTATAGTCCGTGTTGCTGTATCATGTACAGCCTTTCTTATTTCTTTCCATCTATTTTCTACGTTCTCTCCTTTAGCTATCTTTTTGATCTTATTATCTAATACTTGTTTATATTCCTCTTTTACCTCACTATCATTAAGCTTACCTAGATCCCAACCCTCTCTTTTAGTCTTTCTCAATTTTTTGAATTTTAGATTACACTTCATTTTAACTAAGTTATGATCGCTATCTATGTCAGCCCATGGATAACTACGACAGTTTTTAACTTGGTTTCTAAATCTTTGTTTAACTAAAATATAATCTATTTGGTATCTAGCCCTATCACCTAGCGCTTTCCAGGTATATCTTCTTCTAACGTGTTAGTCGAATAGGGTGTTTACAGTTACTAATCTATGTTCAGGCAAAAATCAACTAATATTTCTCCTCTATCATTTCGTCTACCATACCCAAATTTTCCTACCATTTTTCCCTCACTACCTTCTCCTACTCACGTTTGTTTCTGTTTGTTGCGGAGGGTTGGTTGGGGGCGGCTTCGTGGTTTAGTTGGTATGTGTATGACTACTATACCCAAGGTCCCGGGTTCAAATCCCGACACGGTCCGCTTGAAAAATGTTAGCCGAGCATTTTTCACAAAAATACACCCTCGTTCGGATAAGAGGTAACATGGAGGTCCCGTGTGTGAGTGTTGTCACGCACGTTAAAGATCCCTACCTTGCTTGGGTCAGCAAGGGTTTGGCAAAATTCTAAATTTCCAGGTAAAGAAAAACTCGCTGCCTGGCCAATGTGGTACCTTCGGGTGGAGCATTGGAAAATCAAATGAAAGGAGGGTTGGTTGGTGGTTCTGCAGCTATGCAGTAGCCGCCGCTGGTAGATTTGATCTTTTCGATGCCCATTTAAGGTTAAACATGCGTATCAGAAAGTTGGGTGCTTGTTAAATACTTGATATTAGCTTGGTAATTGTTTATTCTGTAAGGTACTTAAAATATTAATTAGAAAACTTCAGCACAGTAGTAGAGAAGTATATTAGTACTTGAAGAACAGAAAATTTCTCATACGTGTATTTTCCTTACACTTAGAACATCGGACGATAATAATTGAAACAAAATTGGATTTTAGATATGAGAATCTAGGGTCAGTAACTCTAACACAGATGATCGACATGCAGATGAGGATTTGATTATAAATAAAAACAAATAGAGAAGTAAACTATGTACAATATGTAAGTGATAGGATAACAGCAATCGTACTTTGTACTATATCACGAAACACGAGGGTAGATCAAGTGTACATGCTCACACCAGATTAGGAGGATGAGGACACAGAAGGAATGCACGATTAAATTCACGAGGTTACTCAATGCTTTAGGAAAGGAGAAGAAGTAGAAGATTTCAATGCAGTAGTAGATTAAACTGGAAAGGTAAAAGTAGTAGGTGAATATGGTTACGAGTGAGAAATGAAAGATGCGATAAGCGCATAGATTTACGTATCAAAAACAAATTCAGAATGTAAGCAGTATGTCTAGGCTGCAATTTTTTTAAGGACCACTAATGTCATTGTAACTCGAGTGTTGAGAATATGGTTTTCACGAACTATCCTGTTCACAGATTAGGAGAAGAATACGACTTGAACTATACAATTCAACGCTCACCGGACTCCGTCAACATCGCATCTACTTAAGAATCTGCTGGTCTAAATTGTCATGATAGGAAAAGACCCGGTGGCTCCTCTTTTATTTCATTATTAAGAGGACAGAAATTAACATGGGATGTTACCTGTGTGAACATCTTCACAGACTTCTACCTTCCAAAATCAGTGTAAAAGCGGATTCTGCAGTAGAACTTGCTTGTAAGTGGAAGTTACAACAAATACGTAGTTTTTGAATCTTCCAATCATCTATTCAAAGCCTAGGTTTTCGAAACTATGGATTTTTGAACCGATAAAATACAAGATTTCATAAGCGATACGGGTAACAGTTAGCTAATGAATCAGACGGCCTCCAAGCAAGGCATTTTCTATACTACCGGATATACCTCTCTATTCAATGTAGGAACTCTGTTAGTAACCTAGAAGCTTCCAACTCTGAAACCATGTACGAAATTTATTTAATTTTTTTTTAATTCTATATGTATACAACATTTCAAACATAAAAATAAAATGTGTTTCTTTTATACCAATCCACAATTTTAATTTTTGTTTACAAAGAATTTGAATAAATATGATTTAGTATTATTTACATATTTTATTTATTATTTTGCGGAAAGCATATTCGTTCCTTTTATATTTAAAAATTCAAGTATTTCCAGACAACTGTGTTCAATGATATATTATTTTGCTTTAGCAAACACAAAAATACTGTATCGTGTTTTAATAACTGTGCGTATACGGTAGTTTTAATTAGAAAACTTCGATCAAAGCTAATTTTATGGTTTTCCAGATTAATTAAACCGAAGCTTCTCTTTGAGCTCTGATTCTGTTCGCAGAAATACTCTTGCTACAAAGGTTTTCGTTGAGCCTTGTCGTCCGTTCGTTTTGGTATAAAAGGAAGAAGAACTTATGATTAAAATAACGGTGTGTCCGTTAGGAGCTTAATTCTTTCATGAACATAGTAATAAGTATTATCAAAAGGGAATAGAAAAAAGCATAGAACTTCTAAATCATTTTGGGTTTATTTTCTAAGTAGTAATTAGTTGCAGATTTATAACTGCAGGAGGCTAAAAGTAACAATATTCTATTCGAAACGGTAACGGTTATTTGAACCACGCGTATGACATTTTCATAAAAAATACAAGTATCTGGTCTAAAATACAAAATACTGCTTGACGCTGTGCAGTGTTTAACGAACAAAAGTGATTTTATTGAAAGTACCAATACTAAATTTGTGCAAAAGACAATATTCTATGAGAAACCTGTAAAGTTGCTGCCTACAATAATATTTGAAATAAAGAGCTGCACATTTGCATTTGCAGAGATTTTATTACATATCCTTAGCGCCGTACAAAATATGGAATAAACGAATTAATTTATTGGTCAGAGTAAATCACTTGATCCGAGCTTTTGAATATAAATCGTCAGGTTGAGTGTTCAAATTCTATCCGTGGCCATACATTCTCCTTCTTTTAGATATTAGCTCGATTTCAAATGATTGATCATAATATATTTATACATTTTTCGGAGTTCCATTCATATAGTGTAGATGGCTGGTTCTGTAAAGGAGCGTTGCCTATTTGGCGATTTATGATAGTGTCATTTCGGTCATTTTCACACTATAGATTTGCGTGGGTGCTCTGCTATTCTGGAAGATTAAAAAAACGCCAATAATACAAAAAACATTAAAGTAAATAACTATCAAGAATCTAAAAATCTTTGAAGTATTTCAGAAAATAAGTCTGAATAACGTTGTAATGTTTGTATACATTTTGAAGTGAGTTTAAACGTATTATAGATGCAAAATTGTTCGTTTTTTTAATTTGTCTTATACATTTCAAAAATGCGTTTCGACAACATTTCTTGGAAAGATTGTAACGCGCCATATGTATTTAAATATATATATATATATATATATATATATATATATATATAATGCTATGATAATAAGGTTATTTAAGGGTATATATGCTCACAAGAGTGGAATACTTCATGTAAATATCATAGAAACCACGGCAACCAAACGTTTAAATTATAAAATGTACATAATTTGTTCATTATGTAAAAGCAGATACAAATCACCCTGTATAAAATCAATAACAAACTACAGTTAGTTAAAGGAAACATATTCAGAAATAACTTAACCACATTCATCGAAATAATTGCGGACGCAATTCAATCAATTTCAAAACATTTAAAACATTCTAAGCTCAAAAATAAATTCAATTACGGCACATTTGAAGAAAGATAACTGCAAAGCGAATTTTTTTTCAAGACGTATTTGCGTAAGAACATAATCAATGCGTGTTTGTAATAAATAAACTTTTTAAAACAATCATATTTCATAACGCAGGAAGTCAATAAGCGCATGTAAATAAAAAAGAGTATATATACTGAAATGAAAGCGTACGTGCACGTGCGGTTTAAAATGTATACAAGTTGCCACATTTAATAAAAACCCAAAATAGGTATACAAAATGTGGATACCAAAATTACGACTACGTGCAGATTCAAGCAATCATGATATACCAGTTAACAAATTCCAATACAAAGGTTTGATGTACGTGCAAATTTAAACGTATAAAATATACAATACCGAATAAAACTCAACAGTTTGCAGATAGCACATAATTGCAACGACTTTGCCATGGTATAATAACAGATAACGGACTGCCAATCAATAAGAGTACGCGGAACGTTAAGAAAGGAATTTGTCTATATAACCAACTTGAGGAGATATAAAGGAGGCACTACATGATCGACGTGCTTACTATAATAGTTGAAACCAAATTATTACGTAAATTTCAATTTAGTGAAAGTGATAGATAATAGAAATTAAAAAATTACAAGTGAAGTACATAGTAAATTGAAATACGTGTGTATAAAACTATACCGTTGATATAAAACGTAAGTCTAGATTTAATTAATATGAACAAAATTTTTACAATTTATTTAAGGCTCTAAGTACGGGCACAATGAATGGGAAACTAAATCAAAACTAGACTAACTAAACCACGACGTTAAAACTAAATCACTGGGTTAAAAATCTACATAATAAATGGTATAATACTCGAAGTACAGGGTTAGTACTTCAAAAACGACTCTAAGTTGCTGGTAAACACTTCAAAGTACTGAGGTACACGCCAAGCTGCGGGTCAACGACTCGAAACCACTGAACAAATAACCGATTTGAGTCAGGAAGTTCTACTGAGAAACTACAGGAGCAACATAAAGTTAGGATTATCGTTTCAATGTATAGCATGATACATTTATTATTTTAAACATTTGCTGAGCTTAAAATTTGCAAGTAATTTAAATATTTTTTGTAAAAAACCATTAAAATTTTGGTTGGTACGCAAAAATACGGTTTAAAAGGGGAATAGTTTTTTGAACTTTCAACGAAACATTCATAGTAAAATACAATTATTTTGCTTACTTTAATTGATATAAAAAGGTGTAAAAAGGGTTATAACCTTCGTAATGAACAAATTTGATAGGAATATTTATTTTAGTATGGATTTAATAGTACATTATAAATTTTCTTTGCTTATTATACAAATTTTGGTGAATTTTGCTTGTCTTATTCAGGTATATGGAGTGTTAGAAGGGAGTGGGTAAAAATTTTCTGTTATTATATTGTCGTGCACTCTGTGCGGGGTATCACTGAGCTTGTCGGGGCATAAAAATAATTGTGTTAATTTTGAATTGTTTTAAGATGCACAGAGAGGTGGCGATTAGCAAGCAATTGGTCGTTATACATCTGACGATAGGCGATGTCGTGGCAAAGAAAATCGGCGACCTAAGGAAAAGTTCGAATGACTCGAATTTAGATGATAGTTAGGGGTAGAAGATCAAAGATACAACTTAAGAAATTGAAGTATAGATTAGAGATTATAGACGTAACTAAAAATTTATCGGCAGACAGAAAACAAAGTTAGAAACTTAGATCTAAATATAAAAAGTAGTGGAAATTAAAATTTTAGGGTTTATTGTAAATGTTTAAATTAAAATGGATAAAAGAATGCATGAAGTTAGAAACGCGTTAAGTGCTGAAGGAATTGAGATAGGATCTCAGGAAAGTGTGTTCTTAGAGGATACACAGAGTAAAACTGCAGGGATAGTATTAGAAAGGAGTAATAGTAAGGAAAAGCAAAATACGCAAGCGTCTAGAATGGTGTCAATTTTGTTAGCGCTTAATGGCAAAATAGACAAAAATGACAAAGTCATAAATCAACTGAATGAGTAAATGGACAAAAATGACTAGGTCATGAATCAAATGAATGAAAATGTGCAAACATTAAGGACAGAGTTTGGTCAAAAATTGACTGAGTTGGGGGAAAAATTAGGTTCAGAAATCTTAAACGAGGCTTTAAAACAAACAAATCAAGCAATTAAGAAAATGAGGCTAGAACTGCAGAATAGGGTTGTACAAATTATGGAGGACATTAATGATGTGAGGGATGAAATTAGAAAAGTTGAGTCAGATCAAAAAAAAAGTGAAAAGGACACCAACGGAAAAATGAAAGATTTAGGAATATAAATACAAGAAGTCGAGGGAAATTGTGAAATAGGATTTAGAATGGTCAATAGGGAATTAGGAAGTTTGAAAACGGACTTACAAAATTTTAGTAGAAACGCGGTATAAAATTCTCGTTAACCCATCGAATAAACCAACCAAGTATACCATTAGATCAATATTCGAAATTTTACGGTGATAATAAGTTAAACCCAACGATATTTCTGAACAATGTTAAAACGCCGATACAGGGATCATCGGATGAACAGTATAAACTAAATTTAGTAAAATCGATGTTAAAAGGTGGCGCAGAGATATGGTTTGGTTTAATAGAAAGCGAGTTAGAAACATTTTTAGAATTTGAACATAAATTTTTAGAACATTTTTGGGGGACAACCAACAATTTAGAGTGAGGGATAACTTAATTATGGGCAAGTACAACCAAGATTCAGGAGTAACCCGGGAGTTATATGCGATAAATAAGTTTAGTATTGCGAAACAACTAGATCCTCCACTAGAGGAGAAACAAATAATAAAATATTTAGCAGGGCATTTTGAAGCGGAAGTGAGACAGAACCGTCGCACGGACAATAGGATGAGAAGTCAACCAGTAATTTTTGTAGGGACCCAGAGAAATGTAGGAACGGACCGATTTAAATATCGCGGTAATAACCACTATGGAGGAAATTTTGAGTTGGGGGAATAACAATTATTACAATGGTGCCGGTTTTAAATCTAATTGGAGTGCAAACAACGCACCGAGAAGGGAAATAGAAAGAACCAATAATGTTAGGACCATAGAGACAGATAATCCGCGCCAAAGATATAATGAGAGCCAAATACAAATAACCAAGAACCAGTGGAACAACCACCAGAACCTAGAAGAACTAACCGCACATATTTCGAAATTACAAGTCAGGCAGGCCCACCTACGTCGAACAAAAATTTTTAAGAAAAAAAAAAATAAGCAAACCCATGAGAATAAACCAATATGAACGTCAGCGCGAATTTATTAAATTTAAAGTAGAAAACAGTAGAACAGTGGAAACAAAAATTTAATACCTATAATTAATTTGAATGTAGAAAATAATGTGATTAATGTACTCATTGATACAGGAGCGGAGGCGTCGCTCGTTTCAGAAAATTTATTAAAAATAAAAAATTAATGGATAAAATGGTACCCGTGAAAAAGTGTAACTTGGTAGCGCCAAACAGTAAAAGGTTTGCGAGTATAAACGGTATGGTGATTCTGAAATGTGAATTAGGCAGTATAAAATTTAAAAATGAATTTATGATAGTACCCAGATTGAAAATGGATGTTGCTTTTGGGATAGATATTATAGATAAGTTGGAGTTAAAAATAAATGCTGAAAGCAGTGAGATAGTATGTAAACGGGAATATATTAAACGAGATGAAGAAGTTAGAACAGAAGTCGAAAATGAGTGTCTGAATATAAATCAGTTTGAAGGTGAAGTAGCGAATGAGGAGAAGACAGAAGATAAAATTAAGTGTCCAGATGAATTGAAGGGTAAAGTTGAGTCATTGTTAAATAAATATTCAGAATTGATAGGGACAGAATCTAGAATTGCTACAGGTTACGAGCATAAGTTGGAGGTTGTTCATACGGAACCGTTCAATGCAAAAATGTATCCTATTCCAGCAGTGTACAGGGATAGAGTAAAAATAGAAATTGATCAAATGTTAAAAGAAGATATCATTGTGAAATCGAGTACACATTTTGATATTCCATTAGTAGTTGTCAAGAGAAGTGATAATAGTATCCGATTATGTTTGGAGGCTAGAAAAATAAATCAGCTAACCAAACCACAATATAATTGTCTACCACTATTGGCAATGTTAAGTAATAAAAAAGTCTTTACTACAATAGATCTTAAAAATTCCACTATCAAGAGAATCGAGGAGATATATGGGTTTTTCCGTAGAAGGACATATATACCAATTTAAAGTGGTCCCTTTTTTTTTGGTTTGTCTTTAAACACGGCTGCATTGGTTAAAACTATGCAGAGTATTTTAGGACCGTATGAAGAAGTTTGCATCCGCCAATAAGGAAATTACTTATATACGTACGTAATTGTACATTAGGAAACAGATAATTTATAAATAAAGAATTTTTAAAATGGTTATATAGAGTGTTATTTTCTGCAATTTATATTAAATGTAGGAAACTTAAACTTGAGTTGGAATATTAACGGAATTCACTGTTATTTATTAACAAAAGGGAAATGTATGTGTCTTAGTGCGAAGCACGCTGTACATGTTAAAGCATAGCGAAAAAGACATGTTACATCTTTCTGGTTTATGTGCGTAGATCCACGGTTCGTCACCTATTATGATATCATACACGTGTTTGGAAGTACCACGATCGTATTGTTTGATCATTTCTTTCGACCAATCTACATAAGCTTGTTTTTAAGGGAATTGTCAAATTATGTAGCATCCAACGTGAACAAATCCTTTTGACGACCAAATGTTCATGCAATATTGAATGTATACTGGTCCCACTAATGCTCAAGGATGTCTTAATCTCTCGATAAGTCTTAAGACGATCGGGCAGTCTTGGCTCAAGAAAACCATTAATGTTTTCCCATACAACAACCGATTTCGGATGACTTTCGCGAAATTCGTCTTAATCGACGTACCGCCACGATAAAAGTCAACAAAGTATCAATAAACAGTAGTCCTCGATGGTACTTCAAAACCAAAATTAGGATTAATTTTATTGATGCACTATTGTTTGGTTTGAACAGGGTCTAAAGTTGTAAAAAATAACCGTTTGAGAATCTTCAGGATTTAGTTGCATTTTTAGCCGAGTAAATTTTTTCAAGTTACTGTAAATAGCACAAATAGTGCTTGTACGTCGATACATTCTGAGCCGTATATCGTCAAAAATGTAAAAACGTCAGTAGTTCTATGTATAAACCGTAAGATCCTACAGTTAGTTCAGTGTGAGTATTAACCTATAAGTGACGTAAAATAAAATTTTGTTTGAGTTGTTTGAATATATACGATTAATCTCTATAGAAATTACGAAATAACAGTTAGTTTATTAGTTCTTTAATAATTTGCCTTTTTTTCTTGTTCTAAAAATTACCTATAAATATATACAGTTTACACTACAAGATGAAATATAGGAAAATATCAGAATCGCTAACGTAATTCCACTTTCTTGGTGAGATTTCAACGTTAGCTCCACGGCTTATACATTGCGTAGACGAGAAATGTATTTTGTTTGTCTAATGAATCCCAACGGTAATTATTGTTTTCTAGTGAAGGTCTTATTTTTACATAGGAATTATAATGTCCACCATGAATTAAATCACTATGTTGCACAACACAATATGATGTATATAGCACCTAAGTTTGATTAAATTTGGGCGTTTGGCGTTTATGGCATTGTTTGGAGCAAAAAGACGTTAAATCTAGTAACATGGGGAAGTAACATATTTCTTTACCTTTGCAGATTGTAGTCTAAAGACCTGAATCGCTTTAAGTGTAACATCAGTACAGCAGGCGGTTTGTTGACTAGAAGCTTCTTCGTGGCATTAGTGTAAACAATTCTTTTATCGGCGCTACCATCGTGTCTTTGGTGCACAAATCACAGCTTACTTTATTACTTCCAGTAAGTAATTCGCATACCGTAAATTGGTTTAAACAATATTGTACAGAACATTCGCCTTCTTGACCTTGGTGTTTTGATATTGTAGTAGGACTCCATGAATCATAATATGTATCACGGACTTCTTGACCAGTGACGGAACAATCGTGTGTATTATCTTTTCCTTTATTATCGCATAAAATGGATGCCATATTTTCGTCTAATGAACATATTTTTTGTGAATCTTTTGTTCTATTTTGATTGATTTTGTTTAATTCTTTTGTATGGTTAATACTGACGTATGTTGATTTTTCGGTATTGGTAAACTCAGATCAAGAAAGAACTTATATTGTCTTGTAATGTGCTTACAGTCCTGGTAGTGTATTGTATTGCATAATGCATCTTGAAAAACTTATAGGTAATGATAACTCAGATGTTTGTTGCTTATGAAAGTTTCTGCTTTTGTGTTTTTTAGAACCTTTAAAGGCTGATAGATCCGATTTTTCTAGCATTAGTTTTTAAAGGTGGTGTAATTCCAAGTATTGAAATGGCGTTTCCTCTCTGAATTGCAATGCTAATTCTCTGTAATAAGAGGGATGTAGCTCTACTGTTAAAAGTGTTGTGGGATATACATCTACCTATTTCTTCAAGAAATCAAAGGGATTCAAATCCAAAAACACCTAATGTTTCAATTGCGATTGGGTATCTTACAGTTTAAAGTTCAAATTCTTACACTTAAACGTTCATAAATACACCGCGCAAGCGCGGAATAAGCGACGCCACGGCAAGTGGTAGCTCCAAGCTTACACAGGCTTTAGCGCGGCCATCTGACAATGACGTCACCAATGCACAAATTTAATACGCAATTATCGAAAAATATAAATTTAAGACAATAGTTTATAACAGCGAACAAATTAAGCAATTGAGCACTTACATAAGAAATCCGACGTCCTGCGGGGTTGAGTTAAAGTTGGCTTCTGTTGAAGTCCATCAGGGCTACTGATGGCCCTTTTAAGGCAATTAACGGAGGGTACGCCTACGTCCATCCAAATAGCTTCGACGGGATCTCAGGGCTCCACTCCGGAGTGATTAAAGATGGTGCTCCGGCGTGCAATGCGGTTCAGCCACGGCTACAAATTACCCCTACCTATGTAGGGAAAGACAGGAACAGGTAGAAGGGCGACAAACAAAGATAATCAGGCAAGGATATCTACATAAGTAAAGATAAGGCACGATACGATACCTGACCAAACCGCTCTTCACGAAGGTCCAAGGAAAAAAAGCCACGTTACAGAGTCTCACGGAAACACTTCCCCCGCTTTTTGTTCTTTCACGCGTCGGCGCGAAATTATTCGTCCAACCCACTTTTGACGTGACGGAAATACGCGCACCGAGTCTTTTGAATTTATGGCGCGAAACTTCCGCACATCAAAATTAAACTAAAACAATGTTTGGTGCCATTTTGGCACGTAACAGGTAGAAATGGTAAAGATCGGATAATGTAGAATATTTTTTTGTTTTAAAGTTTTCCTCATATTTTGCCGCGGCTCCCGAGTTAGTAGCACATGCTACGGCATTTGAAGGAGCAAGATTGTCAATACAGGTAAAGTCCCACATTACAGCTCTGCCGCGTTTCCAAGGGACTAAACTGATCCCATCGGGTTGTTTGTTATAGTCTCGTAATATATGATTGGGTTCCAGGATGGAAAGTGTGTCAGCAGAGACTAAAATTCGTTTAATAATGTCATTTACAGCCTTGTGTGTGAGAATGCGTCCAGCACTGTGTCGGCAGCTTAGACCGTGAATTCCTAGTTTACGTACGGATATACCACAAATACATGTACGTGGTGTACATAGCTTTATGCCGAGTCTTAGGCCGACAGAGATTCTGAAGGATTGATTGTCGAGCAGAGTTCCTAGAGAAGAAACTGGTAGTGCTTGTAACCATGCGCCCGAGTGTTTGAATGAAACAGCTCGAATAAGGGCCTTGTCGGTGATATTAATAGCCGATGTAAGAAAATTGTTGAAGGCGATTTCAAGCAAAGGTGGATCCCTGTCATTTTGAATATTTTTGTCATGACTGATATCAGGTTGATTTGCTTTTGATAGCCATATCTTTTCATCAGCTAGATATAAGTTATTGTGTGAGCTACTTAAGAATTTGAAGCATGTTTTATGAATCAGAGGTGTGGATTTGTAGAAGGAAGATAAAAATGCTGGCAGCTAATAGGATACAGATTAGCGAATGCCCAAGCCTCCCTTTTTTATAGGGAGGGTGGCTTGTGACCATTCTTTAGAAGTAAGTTTAATGTTAATAAGTTCTTCGAGCATGTCACGTAGCATGTTATCAAATTGTGATAGCATGATTTCGTATTTCCGGGTAGGACTGCACCTGAGTAAGTAAATTAGTTTAGGAATTGCAAGGCAATTTTTGATGAGGACGTA
This sequence comes from Platerodrilus igneus, assembly GCA_036346225.1. Taxonomy (NCBI): domain Eukaryota; kingdom Metazoa; phylum Arthropoda; class Insecta; order Coleoptera; family Lycidae; genus Platerodrilus; species Platerodrilus igneus. The sequence goes on along the minus strand of JARFIW010000333.1, from coordinate 4,863,333 downwards.
CGAAATGTGAGTTGGGATTTTAATATGTTTTTAACGAGATGAGATACGTGACAGTGTCTGAATGTTCTCGTTTATGCAATTAGGTATTGGCTCTAAACAGAGGGGAGCTCCAAGTAGAATCTAGTTTTCCTTATTAGGAATCTGAATATTGGGAGAAATTTTGTTGAATTTTTTGGGGATGTCGTCACTGTAAGTGGGTGAAGTGCATAGCAATTCACATTGATCAAAGTTTAGATCGAGGCCTAGTGTTTTGAAATTCTTATTATGTATTTTAGGTTATCGTATACAGAATCTGAATTTCCTCCGATGCATCCGTCATCTAGATACCAAGCGTAGAATTCACAGGTAATTGATTTTGTCATATCGTTAATGGCTAAACAGAACAAAGATGAAGCTAAAGGGTCTTCTTGTTGGACCCCGTTTTCAGACACAATTATTTTGGGCCAAAGTTTAAAAAAGTATGATATCGGTAGCATTGTGAAATGAAAAGGTATAAAGATGGAACATGTTCAAGAATACTTTTGAAAACAATTTCTCTGTGAATATTACTGAAGGCATTGCGGAAGTTTAATTTAAACATGATTTTATTGCACTTATTGGCGCAAGCGTTAATGAATGCTTGAGCTGAGTGTGAGACTATTTCACAGCCACCAGGTGTACTAAGGGCGTACTGAGTGAGTCTAAAAAGGTTCCCCAGAGTTGACTGAATCTCTGTTCAATATAGTTTGGCAACTAACCTCATAAAGAAGGTTCCGATTGCAATTGGACGAATGTCACCCCATTTCTTTCTTAAGGCGCATAATGAAGCACCGTATAGAACTGGGCAGATATTTTGATTAACTTTTCCTGCTAACATAAAGTTGCAGAGGGTAGTTAGAGACTTAAGAAACTTTTGTGCATTAACTCCTACTGAAAAGCAAGTAAATTTTGTATGTGAGATGGACGAAGGCCGTTAATTCCAGCTGCGAAGCTAGACTTAAATGACTTTATTGCAACTAAGACATTCTTTTAAAAGTCACTTAAAATGTCACCCACACTTATCACTGACATTTGGTTATTCAGGTTCCACATATTTTCCAACAAACTAAGTTTTGCGGATCATGAAACAAACACATCTACATAATCTTGGTAAGCTTAATAGCGAAAATAAAATAGAATAATATATAAATTATAAAATTAAAAAAGGTTGATAGATAAAATTGGTCGGTTCTTGAAAGATGACAGTATGTTATCAGCACTAGTTTTAAATTGGTTTATAAAGGTACATACCTCTGAATCTAAGTGTTATTTATTCACTTTAGCGCTTTATTGTCCTCAGGTTGCATTGACGTACATAGTTGGAGTAGTTTAAATGTACTGTGTTTGAGTTAAGAAAGACCTTAGTGCGGTAAGTATTATAAATAATTATTGATAGCTATAGACTGCTGTAGCGACTTCCAACAAATTGGGATTCTCTGTAAATAATTTGGATAATGAGACTTCTATTTGACCGCATAAGAAAGTGTAAATTTCATTTCATTACATTACTAAGTAATAAATTAAGTTTTGAATGCTTTGAAAATTACAATTTTGGGAATCTCGATTTGAAATGCCCAATAATAATACGTGTTCAAATACAAAAAGCTCTTATACTTAAAATGTAGGAAGGGTTAAAACTAAGAACGAATTGCGTAGTGCGTGTAGGAAACTTTCATACTTAACAGAGGCTATAGCTTACTACATTTAAAATAATAAGAAATTCTAGTGGTATTTAGGATTACTGCACCGATAACTTTGCAGAAGCTTTAAAATAGAAATCTCATCAATTAGTAATCAATTGTATTACCGATGACACAATGCCTGTTAATTTATGTGGCAGATTTTAATGAGGTCCTTTAGGCAGGTACTTATAGGAAACTCACCGAACTCTACTGATGACTGTTTAACTATTATGCGGCATTTCGATTCATTTATCAAACTGACAGCTCTTTAAATAATTTTGAGCTAAAACTGGGCTTTCAATTACAAAAATCATTAAACGCTTTTGTTCTGGTGCATATGTTGTAGGGTTGGTGTCTAATTAGTGTACTCGTCCTTTAGTGACAACTAGCTTGTCTAAAAGCTGTAGACTGTGAAATAATAAGAAAAATAAACTAAGCCGTTTAAGTTTCAAGGTGCTTGACAGTTTGAAGTGGATATGCATCTTTCTTTCAACTCGTTCTTTGTTAACAAGAGATATAGAGGCTAGAGACTCCTTACGGCGTTAGATTCGTTTCCATGTTTGCTTTTTAATTAAATTTGGATGATCTAAAGTGAGTGTGAAAGCTAGATTTAAATTTAAAAACAAGGTAGAAGTAATTTCTAGAAGTATTAGAATATATAGTTAATTTAAGAAAGCTCCTTTCGACTAGGGATCTAACACTTAACCATTCAATTTTGCAGTTGCTGAGGTAAAGTCTTTTAGCAAAATTTAGTTACAAGATTTAAAATTAAATAACTAACGTCAATTTCGCGTTAAGTTCGAAATAATGCAATCTCTTTGAGAAGGGTGAGTGGTTATTACAACGCTGCTTTTTGGTTACTGTAGTGATTGTTGAATCGCATATGCAGACAGTAGAAGCATGTATTATTGGCAAAATGAACGTTACGTTAATAATTTATATTTGACCTTAAAAGGCAAGAACCCTGTAACAACTTTAAGGGTATACCGCTAACTACAGGTGTCCCTATAAAAAAAAGAATTGCAAAATTATAAATCGGAATAGTTGAATTACAAAAACTACGTTAAAATGACCACTTACCTTGAAAGGCTTCACCTATTGTCATAATTAAGGGGTGCAAAACAGTCTTGAACCAGCAATCCCTTCGCTATTTTTCCTACACGGAAAACAGTTATTCCGGATATGACCACTTACCTTGTAAGGCTTCACCTATTGTCATTATTAAGAGGTGCAAAACAGTCTTGCACCAGCAATCCCTTTGGTATTCTCCCTACACGGAAAACGGTTATTTCGGATAGGTCTGAGTTGCTTTTGGTTTTTTGAACCAGTCACTTCATCTCATACCTCTTACAAAATTTAAAAACACGTGGTCAAATTAAGAAAACTTTTGAAACGGGGGCATCTTTTAAATACAACTTCATCATTGAGGTGGTTAGATACCTTTTCACAAATTTGTCTATTTTTACCTAGTTCATTAATCTGAACCTAACCTTTTTAACTTTAAATCCATGAAGTACAAATACACGTACATTGATCTTAAAAAAAATGCAATCCTAATGTTCTAGTATAAATCTGACCAGGCATTACTAAAAAGAAAATGAATTAAATACTACTACCCGCACATCAATTTTCCTAGATTCAGAATATTGGTAGTCATATTCTGAATCGAATTTCTAGAAATATTAACTTAACAATAAACAAATACATAAGCCAATACAGCTTTTCAAGTCCGCCTTCAATGGTTCTTTAAAATTAAACTTCGGTTCGCTCCGTCATTGGCACTCAACACCACATACCGAATGTCCTAATTATAAAAATAGTTTTGGTTGCACTTAACTATCTACCATACGAAAAATTAAAAACCCTTGTTCTGTACAATAGCCCAACAAAATAATACCTTAACGTTGTGTAAATTTCTTAATAAATTATTTACGTCGTACATAAGTATTGAACAAGTACAATATTTCTAAACCATAGAAAGCATAATTACTCACCGTTTCATTGTACATCCTATTTTTTTACCCAAGAAAAGAAGTATAAGGATGTCCAGGAATTTTGACATGCAAACTCGTAAGTTCAAACCCATACGTATACTTACGTTCTCATAATAATCACTTTAAGCAATTTTCTTGGCCGCTGTGACGGTAAAATTCACGAACTCGAGAAAAATAATTTTATTGCTGTATCCGTAAATAAAATATCACACGGCCACGCACGGCACCACTTCCGATTTGAATAACCGTACTAAATCTTCATCTATTATAGCAAATAGTAGGAGGTAGAAACAGCCTGTCGTACGTTGTTATCACAAAGCAATATACATACGTCGCACATATATTGTTAACACGTCTTTCGCACACTAACTGTTCAGGTCATAAGGCCACCATCCAACATACAAAATCGCCTCACACAACTAGAGCTACTTTGTAGCTACCTAACTGCCAGGCCTCTACACCACTATTTTGTAGACTGCTCCGGAGCAGAATTGCGTCAACCTCTTTTGTATGATAAAATATTTCCACTTAAATTGAATGCATGGAAAGGTATACAGAGGGAGTGCGAGAATTCATCTTTAGAGATCAAAAGGTGAATAGAAAGCAAGTGAAATCTATTGAGGACTATCAGACTGCAATGTTGGCAAAAGTGAGGTTGGCCGCCTTAAGGGAATTTTTTTTCAAGGATTTGATGTCGGCCAGGACTGACTAGTCACTAGATTCGAGAAAAATCTATAAAGGTCAATTTATTGTGTAGTACAGACGGATCTTTACAGCAAGTTGTTGGAGTCGAGATTCGAGAGGATCTCGATTAAAGAGGGAAGTGTGTCAAATTGACTTGAGGCTGGTCGGGTGTAAAGTTCAGGCTTGGGGACTGAAGGACTTTGATCGAGGGCCAGTGCCCATAGGGAGAAAGCTGGAAAAAGTTCAGTGTTTGCACGCTACTTATACCAAAGCGTTTGCATAGTGTGCAAAGTCTTGCAAGGGTGGTAAGAATGGGGTTTGTATCGTATGGAGCAGATGCCAAAGGACGTTGGAGAGAACCGTTTAGTGTTTGACCACATGTGGTCGTTATCAGGGCCGAGTAGAAAGGTGTGACCTGTAAACAGGTTAAGCAGATGAGTAGAGGTCTTTGAGAAGTGAGGGTTGTAGCACTTGGGCGTGCCAGAACAGGAGTCATCGTTGAGACTAGTAGTGTCGAAAAGCGCGATGAGTTCAGACGCAGCAAAATTCTTAAAATTTCTACCTCGAGGAGCAATAAAGTAAGAAGGCGGTGGCTAAGGGTAATGGTATACGATGTTCGGGTAGTTTGTGCGACTTATGAGTTCTCAAGGAAGGTCTCCGGCCGTTTTCTAAGTGGTAGTATGAGTGCCAACGAGCTTCTTAACACTGTGCGTATCGCATGTAGAACGAGACGACAGCAAAAAGACCTCAAAAACATCGAGGTAGAACTCCCATCTTCGGAACGAGATCTATTATTTAAAGAGGGAAGTGTTCGTTAGATTTCATTCCTTGAGTGTGAGAGCCCGGAACAGTGTACCCAGGTATTTTAAGGGCTATAAATTGAACCATACGCAACGCGATGGTAAATTGAAGAACAGTTTATGCAAGGAATGTGGAACGATGGGTATATGATTAATAAACGCCTAACGGAAAGTGTAGGATGTGTCTATTTTGTCAGAGACGTCTGCCACTTTGTGATCTATGCTTTCGAGGATGAGATGCAGGACTAACGCTCGAACCTGTAGTGATTGATACGATTACCGCTGATGGACAGTGGAAACGGGTACGCTTCCATGATTGATTTAGTTACTCTGATGAGGAAACCGGGGCCCGGAGTACCATTGGCTCGAGGACCATAAACGTTTGGAAATTGTGTGAGGGGTTTACCCACGAACATGAAGGTGGTTGCTTGGGAAGCAAATATATTCGAAGCGCCGATAATTATTGACAGTTCGATGGGATGCTATCAGATTTATCTAAAATACCATAAAAACTTTCTGCGAGTGGCAGAAGGCGGAAAGTGCTCTTTGGGTATAATATCAATGGCGTGTCACAACTATATTTCAGTGATGGAAACAATCCCGACCACGCAACCAGAGAACAACATGGCCGTGAATGGTTATTAGGGAATTCATCGTTAGTACTGACCTTAGAGGTCTAAATGAACCCAGTTAGCTCCAAACCTCTTGTGGTTGACCTTGCTCGAGTTATATCGATATTTTGTTGTTCTACGAAGCTTGAAATGATTTCCGATTGAAACGCAGTGTAGGGTGAAGTAATAATCAGTGAACATGATGTCACCGAGATAACGATTAGGGAACAGATCGATAGAATTTCCCCAGAGCATTACAATAGGGTTCTAAGCTAGTCGCATAGGATATATACGACATGTCGGTTGATATTGTGGTTTCTATGACCGCCTACGGGTAGTTGGGACAGGTGTATAAGTAGCGCAAGCATATCAATTGCGAGAGCTTACATAGCCGAAACACGAAATTGTAGGAAGATTCCTTGATGGACCGAGAAATTATGAAGTTCAAAGGCTTTTGACCCCGCGTACGTGCCGCATATGGCAAAAAATAGAGCGTTGAATTGGCGAGGAGGTGGTTGTGGCAGCCCGATTGGACTACCGTATCGCACTCGCCTGCTATAAGCTGCCTGGAAATAGTTTCTTTGTGGGCATACGAAGGACGAGTCATGGGGTGATGTCTACAGAATCTGCAAAGGCAGAGCAATCTCTGAAATCCTCGGGCAGTTGAGGACGGTGAGCACATATACAACACCTGAAATGAATTGACATATTATTAGGAATTTTCTTTACCAAAGCTGAGATTTTAGCCAATTGGCTCATAAGGATACTGCCGGCGAAACGATTCAGTAGGGACACGAAGGAGAATGCGGTGCTTAATTAGAAACCCAAGAAAGTGTCATGGCTAGATACTATCCCAGCCGGAACGATAAAGTTCATTTTAAGAGCCACTCTATCTAGATTTATGTTTTTATAACCGGTGTCCTTTACAACTGTTTTTTTCCCGGCGATATAAAAGAAAGCAAGAGTTGTAGTTTTTCATAAAGGGGCATGAAAGCTCCTAAATGGGCGTCGGCCGTACAGACCTATCAACATACTTCTGATTATGGGAAACACATGAAAAGTACGATGGCTGCTCGATTAAAAGACGAATCACAAGCGGAGAGCTCTACAAGGCAGTTTGAATTTGTAAGAGGCATAGAACACAGAGAATGCTGTCCTCAAAGGAGTTAGATGTGTTAAAGTCTGAACCACGGACGTGTTAGAAATTTTAATTCATTTCACAGGAGTATTTGACACTATTCTGAGGAATGTTACTTTAAAACTGATTGAATTCTTAGGTGTTAATGGGATGGATCGTTGGAGGGGATACTTTTCGGGTCGACGAGTTTGTATCTGTAGTGTCTGGTGAGATACTTTGAAGGAGATAACGCAAGGATGCCCACTTTGATCCATTTGTCGACCATTTATGTGGAGTTTGATGATTGACACCTCTTATGAAGTTGTAGGAGATGGAATGTTGCGTAAATTGCCTATGCAGATGATTTACTGGTTCTGGTTGATTGTAGCATTAGGTTAAGGAACTCAATACATGAAGTCGATCTGTGGCTGAGGTGAGGATCGGTGTCAGTGGATCTCGCTTATGAAAGGGAAGCTGATTTCTTCAAGATATTCGAGGATCAGGTTTGCTGGATAACGAGTTACGCAGACCAGAGAGGCGACGTACTTAGGGATTATAATCATTAAACGGATGTCACCCTGGGCACGTATCAAATCTTTAAGAGCTAAACTAGGCACTAGGATTTGTGGGTTTAACAGAGTTTTAAGGTACTGGCGGCTTGGTAGACGGACGATGAGAATTGTATACAAGGGATTCTTCTTCGCAATGGTAGGATATGGCGCCAGTATCTGGTATGGCAACATGAGGTATGTAAGAGGTATTAAATGTATGATGCAGTGCAAGCCAGATATTGGGGCGACCAGCGAAAATGTTCTCCATGTACTCTGCTAAGTCTCACGCGGAATCCCAGTTTCGAACCGTCGGACGTGGCAGATACTCGCTCTCTCCGCGATCGAGTCTAGTTATGGAGTTGCTTAATTTGTAGTGCCTGTGAGGATTGTTCAAAATATGCAGCGATATATACTTTTTGTGCCTCAGAAGGGATTGGATGGAGTCGTTTGTAGCTCTCGCTTCAAGCCCCGGCAGCAAATCGGACAGGGTCGGATTTAAGTTCTACCCACATCCGACTCAGAAGAGATACATGTGTGTCTCGGTGAAGCTGGAACGAGTGTTGCTTCATAGTATGGTAAGATTTCTAAAAGAATCACCAGGGTTTCTAAGTCTGATACTCTGGCCAGCAGGACCCCCTAGAAACACCTTCCCTACATCTGCCATGATTGAGGTTGTTTTCGAGGAGTAGTGATTATAACTGTAAGTGTTGAAGTAGAGATGTTCTGTCGAGGATGTCTTCCCGAGGAAGCTACGGTTAATTAACATGGGCATAACCGATAAAGGTTGGATTGTTTTTCGTCCCGACCTGTGGAAGCATAAAACCTACCTCTCTGCAGTAAAACAGGAAGCACAACCGTGTAGGCTTGTTTTCATAGCTGTAGTGACATCCTTAATTGGTAATGCCCTCACCGGATAAGAGGCCTCGCTCTAACCTTACAAAACAGGTCTGGTCATACATCTAAGGACTTTCTACACCACTATACCAATGAGGTGCTCATAAACAATAGCTGATGATATATTTGATTCCTACCATTTATGTTTTGAATTTCTTGTAACCTACTTTAAAGACAGCCAAAAAATTAGTTTCCAATTACACTTTGCCAATAAACTCGTTTGCCATTTTAGTGATTAATTTTGTCATACTATAGGCATTAAAAAATAGTTTAGACGTAAATGAATTAGTAAACGAGTTAGATATGAAAAAAGCCATTGTCTCTTGTTAGCTGTAACGAAAAGCTAATTAGTATAGTCCCAATGCTAACAATTGGTGATAGATTTGACTATTGCTTTTAGCAGACAGTTCTCATCATTTTAGGGGAGGCGAGGAACTTTTGCGATTCAATTAAACAGAATGAATTTATACATATTTCTTTCTACCCCTAAAAACTACTTTGGTAAACTGGAAGAACACAATACTTATTGTGCTTTTAAAGTAAATTATACTTGTAACTACTTTTTAAATGAATCCATTTTACGATAAAATTACTGTCTTTGGGCACTACAATTTTATTTGTCAGGATATATTTTTCTCCGCGATTCACTCCCACAGAGACTTCCTTATTATCATTTCATTTAGATGAGAAATCTGGAATTTCTTCCAGCATCTATAAAAGATACAGCAAATTATAATTATGCAGTCCACACAAAAATATACAATGAAATAGCTTTTAAAGTAGATGAATCTACATGTACGAGTGTGCTGTAAAATTAATCCCTGCAATCCGGCTTTGATTACTGTTTTAAAAGAATCCCCACGCCAGCGTATATACAAATGCTATACTGCAAACCCATTTTTAATGAAACTCTGTTGTAGCATTCCTCTTCGAATGTATTTTCCATCTTCCGATATAAGCAAAATGTTATTTGCTTGTATTTTATAGAGCGTACAAATATAAAAAGTTATATGAGTTCTCTTTCAAATGCTATTGTGCTTTTTTACGGAACTTAACTGACACAATGACACAAAATCTATATTTCAAACGGAGATTAAAGCCACGCAATATGAACAGACACTTAATATTAGACATATCCTGTCGATTTAAGCAGCCAGTAAACACTTCATTATGTGATTTTCTGAATTTGACTATGAATAGGTAGTCTTCAATTATTCAGATACTGGAAAATTTTTGTGCCTAATGAGGTTCGTTATTCCTTACGGTTATAAAAAGTAGTGTTCTTTTTATGGACTGTCATATTATCTTCAGAATATAAAACCTACTGAAGTAATGAAAACTATATAGGTTACTAAATAACAACATACCAAATAACCCTATCGACACCTACTATTAGTCTAATTAAAGACCTATTAATACATACATTGAAGCCAATTCATTAACGAGCATCTGCTTGCTTTTACTGTGCATGTTGATTGCAAATCCCGTAATTAATGTTTCAGTGTTAAACCACTTTTTAAGCTTGCCGCCACAGATTGGCTGACAGTTTCAGTAATTATCTAAGCTCTTCATTTTAAAGTAAACAACCGTGTCATGAATTTTATATCTATGTTCGAAAAGAAATTACTAAACTTAGAAATCGAAATTACACATACCAAATTATTTTTTAGTCACAAACAACTCTCACAAATAAAAAGCGACGCAAGTAAGATTATGGTGCGTGAAGTTAGCCACAACTACGAAGCACTAATAATTTTATATTGGTTTTTGTTAGTGCTTCGTTAGTGCTTTTAGTGCTTCAAAGAAAAATGCAGCCACATCTACAGCTAAGTAGTTCTGTGGCCGACTTCGCACTTAACCACAACTCGGAAGCACTAATAAATGTATATGGATTTTTGTTAGTTCTTTGTTAGTGCTTCTTAGTGATTCTAAGAAAAATGAAGCCACACCTACCTTTAAATAGTTATTCGACTTCAAACTTGCTGTGGCCGACTTCACATCTGGCCACAACTCGGAAGCACTAATAATTTTATACGGATTTTCTGTTAGTACCTCGTTAATGCATATTAGTGCTTCAAACCCCAACCCAGCCACACTTCCGGTATCGGAAATATCACACCCCAAAGTTGCTGGAAGTTGGCCACATCTCTCTTGTTATGAAAACACTAATGATCTGACTTCGCAAAATCATTAGTGCTTCAACGCCCAACCCAGCCACACTTTCGGTTTCGAAAATATCACGCCATTTTTACCTCTCATCCAAACGAGAGCGCATTTTGGTAAAAATTCTCGCCTAACACTTTTCAAGCGGACCGTGTCGGGATTCGAACCCGGCACCTTGGGCGTAGTAGTCACACACATACCAACTACGCCACGGAGCCGCCTAGTAAACAGAGGACCGTGGCACTTTTGACTACGGAGGCGGAATCATGGCAATTTCTGAAGCAACCAAGAAAGCTATATATTTACAAAATCTGTTCTTTGAGCTCACCGCAAATGACCATTATATTACGCTATTTAGTGATAATAGAAGCGCTATAAATTTGTCAAATAATCATTCATATCATAAACGCTCCAAACACATTAATATGAGGCATCACTTTGTTCGTGAGGCAATTACAAACAAATTGATTTTGCTAAAGCATGTACCCTCTGATATAATACCTCCTGATTTACTTACGAAAGGATTAACAGCTGAAAAACATCAGAGTTTATTGAATCTGTTGGGTATTATTAATATCAATGAATAAATAATTATATTTTGTGTTTTTTTTTGTAAGTGGGAGTGTTATTATATCATGTAAAAAAAGGCAAAATACCAATAGTATTAGAATACTTGTTTGTTATCTTTGAAGCTTAATTATAAATTTGCTTGTGCTTGATAACGATCTGTCTTTTCTAAATAGTTGGTTCAATAAATTGAAAGAATATACTTCGTTGAGTATATTGCAGAATTTTATTATTAACAGAACAATCGTATAGGAAAATGATAGATACAATGTACAGTGACCGTATATAGAAGATGTTTAACAAACCGCGAAATCTTAAAGAACCGTTTAATACTAGCTCATCTTTCACCGGATATCCTAAGCACAATATTCGAAGCAACTCAGGAGACATTAGTAGAATTTCAGGAGAAGTCATATACATTATGAAATGTACACCAGTACAAGCCACACTACGACGAACGACATTCTGTTATAACGAACTACCAGTTACAGTAAATAACTAGTCAAATTTATGACACCAATTAGTCATGTGTTAGTAAATTATGCAAACCAAGTACCACGCGAACCAATCGCTACACCACTCTATTTCATTGATGGAAAATGGATAGGTTTGAACCCACAACCTATACAAGCTGAAGCACCACTACAATTCTCACCAGACGAAGAAGCAAAAATTCAATTTAAGCCCATACAACCACTCGGTCAAGGTGGATTATACACACCACAAGAATTAGAAAAAATGCAACAATTAATGACATTTGGAATGGAACACGGAGCAATACAAAACATTTTAACACTTCGAGTGACAGGCCACGCAACAGATAATCAAGGTTTTACCACACTACACATTTTTGACACAGAAATGAAACATTTAGCGAAATCAACCCTGCAGTATGCTTGTGGATGGTTTACAGACATTGGAATGTTTTGCAGTGGGATTATTGGATTTTATGTAATACTAAAAATTATTAAATATATAACTGGAACAGCCGCAAACGCAATAACAATATATAGAACAATGGGATTTGGTATTTCAATTTTGGCAAGTATCCGGAACACACTTGCCATGTTACTCATAACAAACCACCACAAAAAGGCAACAGCGGCAAAAACAGTTGAGAGTCCACAGGCACCATAAAAAATGCCCACAAACTCAACAAGCGCCCCACAACCACCTAATATTAAGCAAGTATGTACCCGATAGATTTATCCTGACCCAGTTTAATAGTCACAAAACAATCTTACAAATTAAACAGCGTAAATCAGGCGGAAAATAGAGATACGCCCGCGAAATTAAAATACTTACCTTTAACTGTGTCACTACCGACCCATCTGCTAACAAACAGTCAAACAGTAAGTGAAAGTGCAAAGTTCAAAAACTAAAATAGAAAAAGTATAGTGAAAGACAACGATAGGGGAAAATGTAAACGAATTTCCGAAAATAATTATTAACACTTAATACGAAAATTATTGAGAGTAATAAAACAATCATGTTAGATTATAGGAAAAGTTATAATTAAGGAATTAAATTGAGTTATCCAACCGAGAGCGCTGAAAGGAGATCATGCTTGCAAAGAACATGCTTTCTTCTAGAACGCAAGGGGCTATGCAGTACCTCTGCATATATCCACCTAATTAATTAGAAATGTTAAAATACGTAACTAGTACAATTAGATAACCTCATTGTGTAGAAATAGTATTTAAAATTAAATTTATGATAAGTTCATTCAGGTTTTCAACCTATGCGCTATTTCCAATGGAGGAAATAGCATATTACAACATTAGGCCAGCAAAATAGCTTGTAAATTCGAAATAGACAGGCACAGCAAAGTAACAGTAGAGTCAAAGTTCAAGCAGAACCCATTAGGTGGCTGCTGGTCACCAACCGTAAAAATGACAAGCTAACAATTTAAAATAAGGACAGAGTCATTGCGAGGAAGGAAAAAAAACAAAATAGCGGGAGTTCCACTCTAGATTTTACTGGGTAAGGCCACTATGTGAAAAGTAATGATTTGACCGATTGGTAAATTAGTATTAGTGCAAGTTACAGTGACTGAGTTTATATAGGGTAAGTTTTATACCTGATGTGATTTATACCAGCACTAACCATAAGTAATTGAGAATGTGTCTACTGGATAACAATTTTCGTAAGTTTGTAACAAATACGATTTTCTGTTATTTAAATATACGCTTTTGTTCAATACACCTATTCATTAAATATTAAATTTCTATAGAAATCATTTATTACGAATTCATATATAGTGCCCCATCTACATTAGAATAGTCAAAGTAAACTTTAAGTGCTCTTCTATTTGTTTGTATCTTGATACAATATTTCCTTTCCCGGCGCATGCTTAAATAATTAACATTGCCTCGTGGTCAAGCTCCATTTTGATATCAGCGTGTAATCCGAATACAAGTGTTATCGAGGGCCTGCAAGTTCTTTTTGTTAAAACATGCCGGCCCAGAGGAAAGTAAGGTGGTGTCAACGGATACCATGGATTCATTTTTAGTTGTAGCTTCGACCTAAGATGGTTGTAAATACATTTCTACGGTAGGTAAATAATTTACAAACATACCTTTAAATTCATTTTTCCCGTTTAGTTTCAGCGCAAATTTTTAACGTTCCAAAGTTTTTAACGTTCCAAAGTTTTAACGTACTAAAGTTTTAACGTTGCAAATATTAAGTAGCCAGTATCAAGTTTTAGATTTTAGCTTTGTAAAGTTTTGGAGTTTCTAGTTTCAAGTTTTAAGTATTAAAGTAATGAAAATTATGTATTATACTAAACAATTGTTTACCGTATGGCAAGTACGAGACTGAAGTAAAGTAAAGACACGTATTAAATTCTTTTGGAAATTGGTTGAGCTTTAGATGCAGTTTCAATTGTGCTAGGCAAAAGAGTGGAAATCCTCACAAATAATTGGTTAGTATAGAGATCAAGACCGCACACCTGCGTCAGCTGCGCACAACTACAAGAGTAAGAACGCAGATGTTTTAAAAAAAAGAGGAAGAAATTCGGCCGCCAAGCAGATAACCAGCGGTGAGTCATCCTCCATTTCATACCTATATTCTTTTCAAGGAACATTCATTTAAGACATACAAATAATTTTTGAAGATTCTATATATGTTTATTTAAAGTTAATACTCGAAATATTTGTGAAGGTTTGATGATCATTTAAACTGATACACGTAAAATTTAGTTCAAAATTTAGTATTTGAATAATGCATAAATAGCCTTATTATTTTCAAGGTATTTCTATAAGCTAATTTTGAAGTTACAAAGTTATATTAAAATGTTTGCATAACTATACATGTGATATGATAAGAATTGTTTGCCAAATTATGGTGTATAACATATTTTGACAGTACACCTGAAGTACAGCTTAATGCCGACAATAAGTATTTTTTGACTTTTGATTCCATTTAAGATATCTATTAAAAATATAGTTCAATAATCTACAAAAAAATTTTTTTGAGCATTTAATTTGATTCTTGTAAACTGAACAGGATCCTATTCAAGTATCATGATTAAACTGTAACATAAAAAATTAAAATCATATATTTCTTATAGAGAATTAATGTAAAGTATGCAATCAAAAAATGTCCCATGAATATTCAGAGATTAATGTTAAATCGTAATAAAGAAACTGTTTTGAAAGTCTCCGTACAGATAACTTTATATAAACAATGTATATATATATATATATATATATATATATATTTTAAATTAATAGAAAAAATAAAAAGTTGTCGTAAAGCTTTCTTTCTTTGAAGTCAGCAGTAATTGTCCTATAGAAGCAAACAATCACACATGTGAAATTTTAGTATTGCAGAAAGATATTACTGGTATTGAATTTAAAAGTTTTTTTGAAGTATAATTTTGACTAGTTGATCTATTTATAATCTATTTTTTTTTTGTAATAAAGTGACTAGGCTCGAATGTACCCCTAGTCTAAAAATGTTTAGATGTGGTTAAATTTTCAGATAGTACGAGATCGTCGTTCCCATTTCAGATAGCAGAGTCAAAAGTAAGTATTTTTTTTATGTTGCTCGTTTTAAGTTTTTTTGTCTCCGAAGATTTCCGTATCTGATCTTCGGATAGAGTATTATTATAACATTCATAAAGATACGGTGGCGTCCAATAAAATTTCTTTGTTTATCGTATACCATCCTACGACCCTAGCTCATAGCTCTGCCCTAAATTGAAGAAGCTTAGCTGGCTGGAAGATCTCTTTTTCTCTCAAAGCCATTTAACATCCTTTTTACCCTGGGCTTAACCGTCAAACAGGAATCCCTCGCAATCTATCGAGGCTCTGCGCCAATAAGGTAGAGCAGACATACTATTTACTTTTTGGAATTTAGTATGCTACAAGTTGTGTATCTAATGCCTAAATTTTCAAGTATGTAAATATAATAAATAAATGTTACATTTAGTAGTCAAATAGATCCAATAATATGATCAGAGTTTAATTATGTAATAACTTAGGACCCCATTACGTATAAGCAAAATGATCCCCCCTTCTAGCCAGAGATACGAACGGCTACGTCTCCCCTAGTTAAAAACACACCAAAAATAAACAAAAGAAAACGGCTCGGCCAACCCTCAGATAAGATAATGTAAACCAACAAAGAAATACAACAAAAGAAAACCGTTCAACACAACCCTTTTCTCTTTCCGACGAGCGCTACAGATCTCATGCACAAATCTGTTATTGCTTTTTTTTATAGCCAATCGTTGTCAAAAAAATACTTTACAAATTTCAACAACAATGTCCTTCTCAATTTTGAAGTAATAATTAAACATATTTTTCTGGCGTCAGTTTCAACAGTACGGCGTTTTACTGAAAGGTGTTTGTAGGAGTGTAACACAAATGCTTTTCTTTCAAAACACGACATCTTCAAAAATTCATGTTTGATTGCTATACGTCTATCTTTCCCATTACAATTCTTTCCACAGACTTGTATAACCTGGTGTTTTTCAAACAAGGTTTTAAGCTTCGTTTACTTTCTGGTTGCCAGGTTAGGTGATATTTTTCTGCGTTTTCTAGAATTTCCACATTTGGTGTACGCGTTGTCTGAAAATTATAAACAATGTAAATTAATATCATAATGTTTTTTGCTCAATCAATAGTCCATACCTTATTGTCAATCGTTGATGTTTCTTCCACTTAGAACTCGCACTTCTCTTAATTGCTGTTCTGTAAGTACATCGGAAATTTCTGCATCTATGCCAACACGTTTTTATAAATTACTAATTTTGTACGTGCCATTGAGTAGCAAAGATATTTTTTACCCCCATTGCCACAAGATTCTTCTACATCTAGCAACTGCGACTGCATATTTTCTTCTACTGTATTTTTCGAGTTACTCTCCAATGCAGCTTCTTTAGTGTTGGTGCTATCTTCATTTTAATTAATAACTTCTGTCTCGACAGTACTTAAAACATGCACAACGTTTTGAGAACTACTATCACTATAATACCAATAACTAATTTGATTTTAGGAAGTAAATGAATATTATGGATCAAGTGCTATACATTCCTGACATTTTTTTTAATTCATTGGTGCCGGAACTTAGGTGGTTAACAAGACAGGTTCATCAAGTTTGCCATAAGATTTACTAGAGGTATTATTACCTTTTAACTAAACACCATCTTCCGAGACTATTGGGTGTTGTTGACATCAATTGAGTCCTCCCACAACACTGTATGATTATTTGATTCGTTCAGAAACTCATATGAAATATTCGATTGCTTGCGGGCTAATAAAGGAATACGTCTGTTTCTAGTTGACATATTCAACTGAAATTATAAACAATTAAAATCTTGAACCTGAATAAAAATAAGCAAATTTTCAACCGGTCGAAATTATAAACTACAAAAGGTAATTATTAAATATTATTTCCAATTAACAGTCAATCATCTGACTAAACACAAGAATGCCAGCGAATTGATCTATCAATTCAATTGCACTGATACTTTGAATTTGCAAGTTACGACGTGCGGAAAGGGCGCATTAACCAGTTAATTCCTTAAAAATAACGCGACATGTCCATAATGCTTAGTAAGACCATGGTATCTACACTTGAATTTCATGTAGATACCGCGTTATCATACCTGGGAATATGTATATACGGCCTTTTTACCAAGTATCATACTCCAATCAGGAGTAGATACGACAACAATGAGCTTATTTTAACTAACTTAGAGCGTAGATTCAACTAGTTTGCTTAGACGAAACATAGTTCCCAATGATGGGATTGCAATAAATACTCAAAATTTTTTTTGTTAGATACGGCGTTTTTTCTTAGGGGGATAGTATACAAGTTTCAACAATCAATGGTATCTGAGACTTTATTTTATTTTTAGGAAAATGTTTTGTAACAACGGTTACTGAAATTATTGGGTTAAATTTGTTTAGATGAAAAAAGAATTTTAAATTCTATGTTGCACCTACTTTGTTGGTGTACATTTTACATTTTTTGTGGTACATTGTAGTTTGTCACTGTATGAGGTATTTATTAATATTCGTTTGCTAAATTAATATTTTTGAGTTAAAATTGGAGATGGTTATTGATGCAGTTTACGTCTGTATACGTCGTAGAGAAGGTGAAATACTGCAACACATAAACCTTCAAAATTTGAAACGTAAAATTAATAGGAATACTGTTTCTACGCCTACAAATATTGATGCTGAGATTATACAAATGAAATAAATTAGATAATAGTGTCACATAGAATAATTTAAGGTTGAAGTGTTGATTGTATTGCAATGTTGTGGCGTTTACTCAGGCTTTGCTTATTGCAAATTGATGTTGATTCACAAAATGCTCGAGTTTTAATATTTATGTTAATATTACAGCGCATTCGTAATACTAAGTAATAATTTAACTACATTCCGCTTTATACTTTTGTATTTGATTTTATATTAAATGATGATGTTTTTATGTATAGTGTTTATGGTGTTTCCTAACTTATGTTTTTCTAATTTAGTTTGTTTCGAAATCTAATTCTAAACAATAGTTTAATATTTTGGATATTAAAAAGTATATTTGTTTTTGTGGGCAATTATATTTCAGCATGAAGTTGTTTTACAACTCAGTTGTTGCATTATTAATTGGTTCAACAATTTTGTATGTGCCATTTTATTTAACTTAGGAAGGTTTCATTTCTTTTAAAAACATCTGTAATGTACTTTTAATACATATTACATGCAATCAGATAGTCTGCATCATCAGTTACGTTCTCAGCACATTTTTTATTAGTGTTTTTATGAGTATTGCGCTTTAGGAGTATATCGGTCCAATAGTTTTCTTTCTTGAACTCGCGCAAATTTGTACAAATAACTTTAATATGAACGGCTAGTTCCCGTTTCTATTTCTAATTTTTCGAATTAATACGAAGGGGTGTTAAGTACCGATATTTACCAATGAGCTTGTTTAACGTACCGGGTGCTTTATTGTTTATTTCTTCTTTCTAATTTAACCCATTAGAGACCGGAGTGACTTTTAGAATATTTTTTTCGAAATTATAGGATTTCTTTTCATTAGACATGATTTACAATTAATTTTCAGAAAAAACGGGTGCCAAATATCCGGGGCTTTTGAAAATACGTCCATGATCTTTTGATCATACTGGGCATAAGATAACAAACAAATATTGATTTTTTTAATTATTACAACTTGAATTTACAAAAGCTTTTGGTGAGTCATAAGAACAAAGTTTAATAAACATCATATCTATGTACAAAGTCTTATTGTGTAATTTTGTAAGTAATTTCACTAATCAAGTAGTATGATATAATTCAAAACATTTTATACATAGTCCTACATTGCACTTTTTGCACTCTGTGCGAACTATGCTTTTTTTGGCTTTTGGACCATTCTCCTTGTTACATTTTTCGTACCCTCAATTTCGGCGTTTACATGCACCTACAAAGTGCTTGATGTAATCGTATCTTATTGCTATATTTGTTGCAATTGAAAGTGATTTTCCAGGCTTCTTGCAAGGTACACCTTAACTCGACATTAGGTATTGTGCTATTTCTCTTGAAATTCAACAAATGTTAATTCTATCATCCGCGGCTACCACCACCTTTTGGAACGTATACCAATTCGAGTTTCGTGTATATTCTGATCCATTCTGTCTGTGCCACCCATTGCCTCATTATATATTGTAATAGCTGCTGGTCATTTTAACACAACATTTTTTTTTAGCTGTCGGGCACCATTTTTTCGCCCCCGAAATAAGTTCGACTCCATAATGAGTTGACATAGCAGTAACTACTTGATTGTCCTTCCATCTAACAATTGAAACACCATGTTTTTTTTTTAATTACAGATTCTACTATACCTCTTTCTTGTTTTTTAAACTCCTTTTTGTTTGTCAAAGGGACGGCTTTTGGTAATTTGTTATCCCTCAATGTTTCAGTTGCACTGCACCCCATTTCTCTCAAATAAGCAAACAAAGGAAAATTAGAAAAAAGATTGTCAAAGAAAAATTCATATGGTAAATTTGGTAAATTTTTAAGCATCGGCAAAACATGGGGCCACTGGCTTTCCAAAAACAGTTTCAATACGGTTTAACCCCTAAGAATTAATTAAGCACTTGCTTCTTTATTAATAATAATAATAGATATATTTGATAACAAAAATACGCTATTTAATAAATTTAAATTCTACAGATTAAAAAATATTGTACTTAGTCTTCTTTCCTCTCCATAATTCAGAGAAATAAAATTTAGGTTAAATTTCTAAATGAGGAATCAACACTGCAAATCCTGAAAAGAATAAGAATACTAACCCTAGTCAATAGAATGGACCTTAAAATTCTAGTTTGAAATGGTTTTAGAAGGAATCAGGTGGAAGTAACAATGGAGGGGAAACTAAGCAAATTAAATTTCCTATGATCAACTGAACATACTGGGAGCTTAAGGGTTAATATTACCTTGAAATAGCAACTTTATTAAATGTAAACTGCCAAAGCTTATGAATTTTACAGAATTTTTTTTGCTAAAAGCTACTTTATCTAACCGAAGTTAATAAACACCTTCCTTAGTATAAAATAGTATGTCATTGTATAGGTTATAGCGCTAGTGCGCTACAACCTATACAATGACATGTTGTTTTGAATTCCGAAATTACAAATCGGTTAAGAGAACTACTCAAAACCCAAATTTCATAAGCAAACTGGGCATTTACATCTTGCAGTGAAACGGTTTCATGTTTATGAAGTGTACTGCATACTTTATCACAAATGCAATTATAATTTATCTGTTAATAATGAAAGCAATTAGTAAAGCATAGTTTGTTCTTGTATACCAGTATGTCAGCTACTGTTTGATAAACACTGAAATGTTCGAATAAACAGGTCTAAGAATAACATTCCTCGGAAGCTCTCCATAAACATTAATTTTAGCCATGTCATTAAGAAATAATTATGCAGACTTCCCTTATAGTTACTGTTTTCTAGTAGTAATAGATATATAATTGTGGAACTCATTGTGTACAATTTACCACAAGCATACAGACAGAAGGGGCTTGACAATTACTAATTATTTCCATTGCTTCCAGTGTAGCAATAACTATGTGATATGGAAATTCTTGTTTGATGAGCTCTATGCTTCTCAGTTGTCAACAAAAACCTAAGAATTTAAAGAATGTTTACTACGAATTTTGCTGCAAGATAGGCGTAACTTTATTGAACATTTAAAAACAGTGGTTTACCACTAGAATCAAATCATGATTAACGTTTTCTGTAGTACTTATGAAACTCACAATCTCAAACCTGTTTAACCATTGCAAAATCGTTACTGTTGCTGTACAGTCAAGTTAGTTTAAATATTAGCATTATATTTCAATAAGTATCATCAAAGTTATACCAATCTATGTGATTTTGCTAATTTTTATTTACACTGCACAAACGTATTAATTTTGTTTGAAAGGTATTGGTGTCAGCTAAGTATTACTTATCAAAAATTCCTATGATCAAAGATAATCGGTATCAGCTATAAAGCTGTGATGATAACTTGAGTTGATTCCCATAGATGGCACGGCACACAAAAATTAGAATATATGAGGCTGAACTTCACATAGTTCTAACCATTTAGTTGTTAAGTTTTATTAGCGTGATGGTTAATGAAATGTTGATGGAAATTTATTCCTAATTGGTAAATGCGGAATATCACTTGAAGCATTTTTATTTTTATTAATGTAATTAGGCAAGTTAAATAACATTAAATTTAATAGTTGTAAGAAAATCACCATGTATATGGCAAGTGTTGGGCGTTCACTGTTGAAAACAAATTTTGTCTGCATGTCCAAATGTTTAAATTAACATTCGTTAGTTCTTTAGATTTATAAAAACAATAAAAGATCACCTTCAATTTGTTTATTGAAATAGAAAACGTTGTTTTGCTAAAATACACACACACACACACGCACACACACACACACAAACATAAACATAAACACAAACACACACACACACACGCGCACTCACATGTCTATTTGAAAACTTTATGCTATAAGGAATAACTAAGATTTTTAAGATGTATGGATGATTATATGTACGTCGCACTCAGATCTGAATATGATGTGATAAACAACTTTTATTAAAGACATTCATAAGACTCCTTTAATGAAACATTATAACTTGACATAAATTCCATTTTCGGTTAACATTACTTAAAGAAAACTTAATTTAGAATTGTAGATACCTGTAACAACAACAGAATAATCTTTAATTTAATAGATATACATATATTTCTTCCTTCAGACTTTTTATTAAGTTTACTAACGTAACCATTTATTAAAAACATATTATAACTGGCTATTATTAACGCACTTCACCAATTTAAAACAAGTAATAACAAAAGTCTTTATTACTCACTGTTCACAAGTCTAATTAACAGTATTTGCCTTATTTATAGATGTTTTCAGTCCAATTAACAATGAAGCACTATCACGCTAATGCTATTTACTAGCACTAATGTCTTCTTAAACTAATTCCTTAACTATAAGTTTTCTTAGCAATACTAAACACTATTATAATTTATCTATTACACTTTTGTCTATTTATGTATTCTACAAGCTGTCGATACAATAGACACGTTCACATAATACAAATTTATATTTACTAAAAGACTTTCAGAACGTAATGAACAACTAACTATATACGAGATGATTTATATACGACATTCTGATATATACTACCGATCTTACATATACCCTCTAATTAAAGAGATGATTCATACTCCGGTATATGCTAGAAAATTCTAGGCTTCTGTAGTATATACATTGATTACGGCGCTTGTGTGTGTGACGGGTTGCCTAATTGTAGCTCGTAACAATATTTAAAAACATCACGCAGCGTTGAAATGGCTACTGCCATTCACGGGAACGGAACGACAGGTGCCAGTATGCATAGAACGGCTACAAGAAGTACGATTTCTACACTGAACATCAAGCAGGTTTAAGTAATCGTAACACAAATGAGTTATCGAAAGGGTCTTGTCTTGAAGATTCTAATCATTGTTCACAGCTGGAGACTAAATGTGATCATCTTTGTAGCACGACCGCAAATAATGACAATTGGCGGTCGTAGCCGATGAGGACCGAACAATTGACTAACCCAGAGCTAGTGGTCATTATGGATTGAAAAATTAGAGGACAGCGTCGTCGTGTCAGAATATTAACCTGCGAAGTAGCTCGCTGGAGTCGTACTATGCACAGAGGGACTCCTTGATGTAGACGGGATCTTGGTGAGATTCCTGGAAAAGGAAGATGGATCTGTGAGAACGCTTCTGGTTTTAATTCCCAAGAGCCGGATGTCCGAAATATTAGGACATCTACATAATGAGACGTCAGGAGGGAACTTTGGCGTCCAGAAACTGAGGAGAAAGTCCTTGACAGATTTTACTGGGCAGGCTGCAAGAAAGATGTCTGCAATGGTACATGTAGTGTCAGGTATGTGCGGCGTTGGGTATTCGAAAAGGGTCGATTGGGCAATACAACGTAGAAAGACCGTTGGAGATAGTGTCAATTGATATCACAAGCCCTTTCCCCGAAACCAATTTCGGAAATAAATATATCGTGGCGACCATGGACTACTTTACAAAATGGACTAACGTGTATCCTATACCTAACCAGGAAGCAGTAACTGTCGCTGTCAAATTACTCAAAGAAGTTGTCTGTTGTTTTAAAATATCTTTGCAGCTGCACGCTGTTCAGAGCAAAAATGTTGAGTCTGTGCTGTTCCAAGAAGTTTATCAGCTGCTGGGGATGAGAAAGAACGGAAGAACATCGTTACACCATCAATCAGATGGTATGGTAGAACGCACGAACTGCGCCATAACAAAGTATCTCACCAAGGTAGTAGCTCAACTTCAAAGAGACTGGACCAAAACACATAACTATTTTATTGACCAACGAATCTGCGGTTTACGAGAGTACTGGACACACCCCTGCATGTGCTATGCTGGGACACGAGATTCGTTTACTATTTGATCTTGAGTTTGATATAAAACCCGTTGAAGACGTAACCTAAAGCTATATTACGAGATGGAAGCGGAAAATGAATGGCATTCATTGAAACGTAAGAAAGGATATCCAGATTGCAATCACGGCAGCAAGGCACAAGAGTCTGGTTTTAAAACGGAAGATTGCGTAAAATTGTACATTTCCAGACGCAGGCATGAATTGTCGGCAAAGTTATAAAGAAATTGGGATGATTTTTACAAAGTACTAAATCGAATCAACAATGTAGGGTATAGGGCTCATAAACTACAAAAAGGTAGGACAATAGTAATGCACATTAACAGACTGACACTTTACGAAAGCGATGACTACGACAATGCTGGAGAACATGATGAGGTATGGCAAGTAGGGAGCCAAGAAGTGGAGCCAAGGCCTGGTCGTAATTATTAATGGTTCATTCATTCCGTGTAAAGTGGTGCCGGTAAGGCGATGTTTAGGATTACCGTAGAGGCCAACCGTTATCTGTCTAAGGTGCACTCGAAAAACTCTCGTGCACATTGCGTAGCGGCGGACCTCATTATAACAAGAGAAATTGTTACGGTGTTCAAAATTAAACCAAAAATAGAACAGCTTCGCTAATAACAACCAAATGTGAGAAAAACATTAGAGATGGACGCTGAACTGTTTATTTTCTATTTACAAAGCAATTGTACTCTTGTAAACCCAAGTGTCAAGAACTGTGGAGTGTATTGGTAGATCTCAAGGACCAGGTGATAGAGTTTGGAGATAATAAGTTGGCCATACTTAGGATTGGTTGTAGGTTTGATAGTTGGATTGGAGAGTAGTACGAAGCATGCTGGAGGTACTATTCCAGAAGGCCGGGATCTAAATCTTGGTATGCAGCTTTAACCCAAATGGAATGGCGCCTTCTATAAAGAGTGTCGATTGCTACTTTCATCAATATGGGAGATGTAAGAATGGTTCCGATTGTTCCTATCGTCACAGTGACATGCTGCCTCTGGTCCGAGAAATGTTCTGAAATAGAACAGTTTTAAGAGGGCAGGAGGGGGCAGAGTAACGGTAATTAAGAAGTATATAAAACATTCTGGAAATTACGCTTATTCGGGTTTTTTTAAAGTGGCCTCATGTCCGTTTAACAATAAGAACGGATGTTTCATAGGTATCGTATTACAAAAATATCTGTCTAACGATAAGAATGATTATTAATGTGTATCATTATGCACGAGGCTTGGCGGCGCGCATTTTAGATGATTTCTGATTTAACTAGAATGGAGCATTATAGTATATAAGCGCGAGCTCCGTTGCGATACATTTGTATTAGTTTAGATTTCGTCCTAATAAATGTTCGATGCATATAATGTAGTGTAAATATAAATTCGCCTACGTACTCTAAATGTGTTGGATAAATAAATTATCAGTAAGATTAGTGTTCAGTAGTATCTAATTCATCGTATTTAGAAGATTGCGTTAGTGTCTACAAATGGTGATTAAGCTAGTGCTAATATAAACAAAATTCTGTAAATATTTGTGATTGTGAAGAATAACTGTTAGACCTGTATGTATTAAATATAATGGACAATAAACAATTAGAAATCGTTACAATATCACATTTCAGGCACTAAGTCACCAAATAATACCATCTGAAACATATCACTTGTTGAAACCTTATTCCAAGAAAATTCGTGTTTTCAGATAATTATCGCATCAGTGATCTGTGTTAATAAATTGCACTGCATTAGCAGTTGAGGTATTTCATGGCAGAAGGCATTCTCATAAAAGTTTCAAGGAGGTTTTCTTTTGTTTATAGGTTATTTCTTCTACAAATCTTTGAATGTCTGCTTTCATTTCGTATATAGAGTGCAATTCATGTTAAAATGGTAAACGGGAAAGTTTGTTTGCGTTTGATACGCTACTTTAATTAAAATATTTGTATGTTTACAAACATTCCTAATCTGTAGCCGCTAAAATCTGACACTGTGTAAATGTTTTACTGTAGCGGAATTGCAATATACTAAACGCGGAATTCGGAATAATATCGACATCGAATACAGCAGTTTACTCAAATGTAGATCACAGATCAAAAACAATTTTTTACACAGCAATCAGCAGTTCAATTTATAATCTCGCAACTAACTCTTAAGTCATTTTCTAATTAGAATGCTTTACGTCTGTCATCAAACCTTTTAGCTTCCCTTAAATTTGACCCCAGTGGTCTCAATAATTTTAAAGCATGGTGTTAATTTTGCAAACTGGAGCATGTTTTTGAACTTGTCTGAATATTAGTTTCCCATATCATTAATTTCGAGAAAAATTGTATAAATGCATCAAATAGTTTATAACGTCTAATGTGTCTCCAAGAAGTCGTCAAACCAATGCAAAATTGTAGCTGGATTAAATAGAGGACATGAAGCTTATACAAGTTATAGAATTTATAAATTTGCTAGAGAATGGATAAGAAAAATTTGTAATAGAACAAATGTACTTTGTTAAGTTCCGTAATTGTTTAGAAGGGCTATCAACAACTATTAGGAAATGGTACGATACGTGTATTTCAAATTCATCATCATTAGGTGTTCAGTCCTGGAAGTGGTTAGACACGTACCTTCATTGTTTCTTATTCTGAACTAACCTACACATTTCCTTAAATTTGCAGTCTGCATCTATTACTAACTGACCTAGGTCTACATCTACCTCCTCTTTTATGGAGAGATGTGGGGGATATGGAGGAGTGTGACGGGATGTGGATGGATGTGGAGGGTTGTGGAAGGATGTGGAATGATGTGGAGGGATGTGGAGCTGGAGGGATGTGGAGGTGGGAGCGATGTGGTGGGTTGTGGAGGTGTGTGGAGGGATGTGGAGGTGGGGTGATGTGAAAGAATATGGTGGGATGTGGAGGGATGTGGTGGGATGTGGAGAAGGGTGGAGGGATTGGGAGGGATGTGAAGGGATGTGGAGGAATGTGGAGGGATGTGAAGGGACGTGGAAAGACGTGGAGAATATGGAGGTATGTGGAGGAATGTGGAGGGATGTGGAGAGAAGTGGAGGAATGTGGAGGGATGTGGAGAGATGTGAAGGTTGGTGGAGGAGTGTGGAGAGATGTGAAGGGATGTGGAGCGATGTGGCGAAATGTGGAGAGATGTAGAGGTGTGTGGAGGGATGTGGAGGTGGTCCAGAATGCCTGTTCTCCGTCTACTCCAAATCTTTTGATTACAAAATTAATAATCCTTTAATTAAACGTGTTGTATCTGTTTATGACTTGGGAATCACTTTTGATAACAAATTCTTGTTTAAAAATCACATTGATAATATAGTAAAAATCAGCAAAATCCTTAGGATTCTTAATTCGAAACGCATTCTCTTATAACCCTCTACTATGCCCTAGTTACGAGCATTTTAGAATATCGTTCACTAATTTGGTCACCACAGTATTACAAAAAGTCTGCCAGAATTGAAAAAATGCAAAAGCGATTTATAAAATTTCTTTATTTTAAGAAGCATCAAAATAACACCCCCCCCCCCCCCCCGATATCCAAGTATAGATTTATTAAAAGAATTTAGTATACCATCGTTAGAAGGACGTAGGAAAGTCATACTTGATTCATCTGTTTAAGCTTTTAAATAATTTATTAGATTATCCAGTTAATTTATCAAACATGAATATTCATGTACCAGAAAAATTAGTAAGAACTAGAACCATGTTTTATTTACAGTCTGCTAGTACAAACAAATATAAAAATTCCCATTTATAAAATGTGCAATTTGTATAATAATGTGTATAATCTGTGCTCTGGAAATATTGATATCTTTCATTCATCGCTAAGGTCATTTATTCAAAATATTGCCCAGTTGATTAACCCCTAAAATATTTTAAATATAAACTACTATGTTTTTATATTCTGTTTTTGCTAATGTATATTTCTTTGACTATTTTAGTGGTGTAATTCTTCTGCGTATTTTTTGTCCAGTAGTTTTAGTTTTAATTTTAATGATAAATGTTATTTGACTATTATATTTAGGTATTACTCTGTAATTGGATTGATTTGTATATCTATGGAGTAATATGTATTAAATAAATAATAATAAATAAATAATTGTTTGAAGGTGATTGTCGTGTTATCCATCACACGCTTTTAATGATGTTTGACGGATTTCGCATCTAACACCCATATACCATCGACAATAGTGTTTACGAGGCCTAATAAATTTCCACTGAACTCCATCGCTAGCGAGGTCGATAGAAACATTAGTATAGCAAACGCCAACAGTTTTTTTAATTTCACTATTTGCACCCACAAAGATGGTGAATTCGTCAGTAAATATTTGGGCACATTTTTCATAAAACGGTGCAAAGTAACTAAACAACATTTAGTTGTCAGATCAGTAAAGATTTCCAGTTGAATAACCTTCGTGATAAGGCAAACAAATCAAGCCACGTTAAGCTTTAGTTATTTTGAAGTTCAATGTCGTGAAGGGAAAATGAACCAGCACGATTAACAACAGAATAATTAAGAGGCGCATTGGCGTTGTACAGGATTTTAGAAGATTTTCCAGTATGTGTTGTTCAGATTTTGCATTAAAATGGAAACATTGCATAAGGTTATACACGACCTCTTTTACTAAGTTACGTCCAGATATAGGTTACAAACTTTTGCTAATAGAAGCCAGTAAGTTGGTGAATCAGCGCAAAGTGGTCTTAAATGTTCGCGTTGAGCAAAAAAAGTCGGTGAGTTAAGCCAATTTGGAATATGAAACCAACGTTGCGAGTTCTATTGAGGTTTAGGATCAATTCCCCGTAATAACAAATTCGAGAGATTGCGTAAAGGATATGCGCTTTTTTATATGCGTATAAGGCCTTACGTTTTATTTTACTATTTAGTTTTAGCGGAGTTTTAAACCTCGCATGGGAAAGTTTCTCCTATATCAGTTTTAATATAAACTATAGTGTAAATTCTGCAAAGATTAAGTTCTCACGAATTTCAGGACATTGGCCTACGATTTCTGGTGTGCGAAACCGCAAATGTTGCGTTCTCAGGCCATGAAAATGCAGCTGCGGTTAGCGGTTTTAGCGTGGGGTCACGAAAGTTATCTGAAGGGAACTACGGTTGATGAGAACTAAGCGTTTAAAAGCAGGGGGACTTTACTACCAACAATTTTCGAATGCGGACGTGCGAGGGTGAAAGTTCGAGCCGACGAAGTGATCCTTCCTTTGTTACTTTCAACTTCTACTTAAATAAAAAATATCTGTGCTCCGTCGACGTGGACAACTAAACCGCATCGAGGAAACCACCGCCAAAAAACCCACGAGACCATAATTTCCACCGGGTAAGTCTTTGTACTATAATCTGTGTTCTTTACCCGCAACGTCATTCACGCAACCCAATTTGAGGCGTAATCCTTTTTACGTCAGGTTTTACGACGTAGGAGAATCTAATCTTGCACTTATTATTATTTTTAAAAACATTACAAGTACTGATGTACCTCCAAGAATAAATTTTTGTCGCATTTTGTATTTGTCAGATTCTGTTGCATCAAAAACTTTTAGTACATGTGGAGACCTATTTATCCAAGATATAACTATGGTAGAATTACAACAATAAGAAACCTTTCCAAAGTATATGTTACAAGACTAACTGCCTTGTCCAAGGGTTCAGCTAAAAGATGCACATCACAAAATTCAAGTAATAAGTTTTGAAAGTGCAGCCATTGCTTTTGCCCAATAAATATTTGAGGTAATGCTTCCAAGAGCTTCTGGATAACGTATAAAAGTAAATGCTCCGTAAGGATACTGATGCATCAAAAAAACCATGACATTGAACAGACACGTGTTTGAAACACCTAACTTGTCTTGGTATGTTTAATTATCGCTCTTAACTATAGCAAATTGGTTAAGAGGGATAATTTTTCTATAGTAAGTATGTCTGCAGGTACAGTTTCGTTCCAAGTAATTTTTAGTTTCCAAAGCTGTAGAAAAATAATTTTGGCAGTAATTATTACCTGTGAAAACAGTCCCAGTGAGTCGAAAATTCTTGAAATGTAAGATCAAATTTGTCGTTTTGTAACCTTGGATGTGTGTTGTGAAAAGTTAATTGCGTATTGTAATGTATTGAAGCAGGTTTATTTTATAGGCTTCACCTTCAGTTTGATTTTGTAACAATTTGGTTTTAGGCAATCATGGGTAATGCTCTGAAGCGACAGGTGTTCAGTATTTCTTTTGTTAATACTTTAATGTTTTTGTCATCAAACTATGGTGAGTAACATTTCTTTTTATAATGATCAAAAAGAACATATTATAAATTTCATTGTTGGAAGTATCCAATACAAACGTGAAGGAACGTTTAAGTAGTAAATATGAAGTTTAACATTTTGAATATCAATATTGCACGTAATTTTTATTAGAGCAAATTACATTTTTATAAGGTGTTACTGGTATGGTATGACAATTTTTGTCGCCATATTTTTGTATTAAACATTTTTTATGTTCAGCTCTTCAAAACAACATATGTAGTGATACAAAACTATTTTTCTATATTTCATTAAAACATATGACACTTATGTTTGTTGATTGAATTTTGTATTTAGAAAATTTTTGATTTCAAGAAAATAAATTAAATTTTAAAAAGATTAAAGATTATGCTAAAGACATATTTTTTTGTGCTTGTAAGCTATATCAAAGATCTCTGATTACAGCGAATGATTTATGATAATAAAATATTAAGTATTTAATTATAACAGGTATAGTTTGTTGATTACTATAATTTTTTGCCTACTAAATAATTGCTTCAGCATTCACATTTATATTGTTGTGTATATATTAATAGTTTTGTATTTAAGAATAAGAGAAACTAATTTTTATTAGATGCTAATCAAAACTCAAATCGCTTTATTTTTAAAATCTAATGAAAATAAGTAGTCTAGGAGATTGGTTGAGATAATAAAATTAAGAAGAATATAAAAAGTGGTTTGATTACTTCAATTTGAGAATATTATATTACTATACATCTAAATTCAAGGTGAAAGTATATATTTATTTATTTTTCATGTATTTTGTTTCGGACACAAATAGTGCACGTGGTAATATATTTTTGCAGGTTTTAAGAGTTTTCACAAACATTCACTTTAATATTATTCTCTTAAGGGTTTCTCTGCGTATACCCTTAGGATGACTTTTTATTGTTGGTTTTCATAGACGCTGTAGCGCCCAAGATTCTTTTGTGTTTTATGTTTAGTCTCAGTAAAATATCCCGACCATCTCATGCCTGCAGGAATAGACCCCGCGTTTAGACCGAGGGCACCATATTTTTCCTTCGCAACGCCTTCTGACCCTGACACATCTTTAACGAAAGCCATCCTCAAAAATTTCTATCCAGAGGAAAAAAAAATATAACATTATCATTGTGAGAGTTACAACGTAATCATAAGATTTTGTTTTGTTGTGTATCACCTAAGTGTATGTTATGTGATTCAGAGTCGTCGAAAACAAATTTGCGAAGAGGAAGTCTGTAGGATTGTTGAAGTGTCAAAATTTCAGTTTTTATTTTTTTGATCTCTTCAACAGTATCGCCCGTAGTGAAGAGAATGCCTAAGTAAAAATCGTGAAGAGTAATGAAGCAATTTTATTATTTACGTGTATATGTCTGTAAACAAAATCATGAAGAGCCTTAATAGCTAAATATGACACAGAAGATGTGCCGTATGTAGCTGTGTTAAGGCTGTTAGCGATAATTTCACTGTTTGAATTGAAACGCCATAAAGTATTTTTTAAGTGGCGCTGTGTTCCTTATGAATGAGCACATGTAGGTACATATTTGCAATATCGCCGCTTAAAACAATGTTATATTTTCTGAACCTGAGTAAAATAAGAAAGAAGTTGTCCTGAACATTACAACTAATCAAAATTAATCGTTGTGAGAGTATCCAGATAAAAATTTATCATAGCCATTGGATACAACGAGCAATTTAGTAACCATGGAAATATCTTTAAGGACGCAATAATGATGTAGAAAAAATGCAGGCCTCTCTTGTTGATCATTACAAGGTGAAATGTGATTTAATTGCATATATTCGTGCATGAAATTATGATACTTCGATTTTAACTCCGGGTTTTTCTTTAATTTTTTTTTCCAGTTTAAGAAGGCACTTAGTGGCTGTCGTTTTAAACCACCTGGTTCAGATGTGGGTTTCTTAATAGGAATTTTTACAATAAAATAACCATCACCGCTCTGCTGTGTTTTTGTTAAAAGTGATTTTCACAATAGTTTTCTCGTCTGAAATGAATTTAGTTTTTGAATATTCTTCAACTAACCAATATTTAGTCATTTGTGCCTTTAAAATGTCATTAGAGAAGTAATAACACTGCCATGAACTAGAAGTAAGATTTGTTGTGTGCGTTTTGTCTGAAATGAGTCAATCAAGTTTACTTTTTTTTGTAAGATTGTACCATTGTTGTCAAGTTTAATTTTTTCAATATCTAGTAAATCCCAAAAAGGTGTCTGCACCTATCAGTAAATTTACAGGAACAGGGTGACTCAAATTTGAATTAGCATGTTTTATATTTTTGTGCATGCCTCACGACGTGTTGCAAATGTAAGTATTTGGCAAGTGGACAGTCATGTTGGCAAAGCTAAACAACTATGTATTGTTTCAAAATTGCGGGCATTAAATTTTATTGTGACTGGGACAATATGACGACAATTGACGAATTCCTAAAATGGAACTGTTTGTGTTACATTTTAGCATTTGTAAAATGTCACAAAGAAGTGTAATAATAAATTGCTTAGTTGTTAGTTCATAAGGTGCACGTTTTCTTGTAGAAGTTGAAAATGATTAGGAAGCTTGGTTTACTCGTTGTGATGCAACCGACAACTCCGGTTTTGTTTTACCACTGACATGTAAAAATTCAAGAATTCGATGTATTTCTTTTAAAAAATCGGTAGTTGGGGTAAGTCACTGATTTTGTTTTCCGTTTCCCAGGCGCAACGTGTAGAGTCATCGAATTTGCTAGTAATTAAGTCTACAATTAGGTCATTAGTAGAGCGTTCGAGAACATTTAAAGTTCGTAGGCGCTTTTGTATGCCGTCTAAAAGTAGTCGCAAACCTTCATGAACGTCTTTCGTGACTGATGGTCAATCATGCTTGAATGTGCCTAGTGGTCAACAACTGTTTATTTTCACAACGCTCTTTAATTAACTTTTAAGCGACTAAATAATTAGAGTTTGACACTTTTGAAAATTTACTTGCATTTGCAGCAGTTTTGGCCAATTATTAGTGAAAATAAAAATGCTGGTATTTGAATGAATAATTGACATAGAAGTATATCTAAAAAATACCATTGATCAAAAGATCCGTCAGAAGTTGGCAAAGTTATTTTCGGCAAACAAAATTTGAATTTTTTTCACTGTGATCACTGCTTGTTGGCGAAACAGCATCAAGTGGAGTGTTTGTATTATAAATAAACATTTTGACAGCCGCTGTAATTTTAAAGAATTTATTTTCAAAAATTTCTCGCTGTGGAATGTTTAATGTAGTATAATTGGATTCGCATTGTTTACCGGCATTTTCAATTAATAACTGAACCGTGTTCAATTCATCTAAAAGTAATTCAACTTGGTTTAAACGGCTTGTAATTCATGTAAATCATAATTTGTCTTTTTCAACCAAATTATAGTAATTTACTGAAACGTGTCAAAGAACTTTTAATAGATGTACGATTGCTTTTGTCAGAATTAACATTGTATATATAAGTAAAGTCACAAATAAGTAAAAAGAGCAGGTTGTAAAACACCGTAAAGCGTGTGGTGATTTATAAATTTCAGTGGCACTTTGCAGGTTTGAAATGCGAAGTAAATACGAGTTTACATCAAATATCTGAAATGGTGTAAAAAGAAGTTAAAAACCTTTCCTATATTGATGGCGTGTTTATTGTATACAAATCAGTTTCATTGTATACAGGTGCAAGGGCCCTGGTGTAGAATGGTAGATACAGTTGGACGTGAGGCTGCGAACTTAATTTACACGCATGGAGTAACCACCGATTCGAAACAGATAAAGCAACCCTTGTACAGTTATAGTCGTAATAATATTAGTTTTCAGTGTATCCTTTGATGTCGTTATGTCGAATACAGGTACAGAGACGGACTTGCACTAACACAAGCTCACGCCGATAAGTCAAAAGAAATGTTCAAAAAATGACAAATTATGTATCTACGCAAGTTAAGGTTCGGGCCTTGGGAGCTGCGTTTTTAAAAAACACTTCCTAAACTTATCAAATTTATTTTAATTGTTACAGAAATTAATGTAGAATTTTGACAAACTGATCTTAACTTTAAATCAAAATAAATTATTTAATTGAACTAATATTGTGAGTCGCCTAAGCAAACAGCAATGCTAAAGCTAAATACTTTGACTGACTGCCGGGTCCTTGAGCTCCCAGGCTTTTTATATGTTCCTACCCCGTTACATGTCCGTGGGAACTTGCAGATCTCATGTCTGCTTTACTCTTAATTCTATACTTTGTTACATTGTTACAATCTTATTTTCTAGGTAATTGCGATATCTTAACCGTCTGTGACCTGTCACCTGCAGTATCACTTTTGTCTGGAATACATTGAATTGCATCCGTTCTCATGAACTGTTAATAACCTGTCTGGTTTATCCTTGCACCACATTGTTGCAATTGACTTATGTTTTTTTTAACACTTTCTAATAACTTTCTATTAGATTCTACTATTTAATATATACAGAAATTGGGGAATAAGTAACTCCTCCCGATGTAAATAAAAAATTAAGATTTTACTTAATATTTAAATTCATAAAATTCATTACTCAATTTCATTATTTAAAATCCATTGTTTCTAATGGTACACTTTTGTTTCTTTATTTCTCTTTGTTTCCTTAAATCTAGAATTGTTTCCTTCATTTTTATATCTAAGATACATTTTGTAAAATAC
Organism: Platerodrilus igneus; assembly: GCA_036346225.1. Lineage (NCBI taxonomy): Eukaryota > Metazoa > Arthropoda > Insecta > Coleoptera > Lycidae > Platerodrilus > Platerodrilus igneus. The sequence continues at coordinate 4,828,811 of JARFIW010000333.1, read as the reverse complement.
ATATATAATTACAAAAATTATTAGAATGATAACACAATTGTCCAAACGCTTATATTGTCATAGTGTAACTTGGGCACTTTGAGTTCACTTAAATGTTCTTTGTAGTTTTTCATTAATTTCATGGCTTGGTTAAGGTCGTCTAAGTCTAGATGCTCTAGCTGCATGGGTTTCTTGACTATTTCTTCGTCTTCTTGTTGTTCTATCTTGAACTGTAGTTCCAGTAGGTTTGCGAGTTTCTTTGTTGCTATGGGGTCTTGATAAACTCTGATTATTTTGTCATTTCAGTTTTACATAACATTCTTCTTAAAGGGTAATTAATTTGCTTCCGGCTAGTGCTAGGTTATTTTCATCTTGATTGCAGTGGATGGTTGCTATTATTTCTGTGGGGAAAATGGCGATCCATTTGTTTTCTATAACTTTTTGAATTTTTATGGTGGTTATTTGTACGGGTTTTGCTTCACGGTTTTCGTAATGATTCGAAAATTTTAATAGTTGTACTTCGCAAGGGCTGTCTACTGGAAGGGCTGTTGTCGTCAACGATTGGCATAAATATTGGTTTGGTCTTACTTCGGTACATTTTTCGTTTGTATAACCATTTCTTAGTTCATTTAAGGATAGGAATTTGGTTTTGTGTATGATAACTTGGTAGTGCTAGTAACTTTCATTGGCAAAGCAAATAAATGATAATAATTATAGTTGTTACTTTCTACTATTGGGAGCTTGTTACGGCTACTTTTGATTTATAAGTTGCCTTCAATGTAATAATAACTGGGAGGGGATAATCTTGGTAGTTACCATTATAAATTGTGCCCTCGACTAGCTTATATGAGGCCGCACAAAACTCTACACAAAAAGGGGGTAAGTTAGTGGGTTGACGCAAGAAAAGTTTTACAACACTTACAGGTTTAACGAATATATTTAATCAGTATAACATTAGAAGAAAACAAATTTGTTAGATTCTTACCTTATCTACTAATAACCAGCTGGTGTACGCATGAACTTGTTTCTTATAAGTACCTACAGAATTTACATTCAATATACGCATTTATACATATTGTAAAATGCAACACAGTAAAACAATCTTATCAAGATGATCCAAGACTATTTATAATTACATAATATATCTTACTTTGCCTAAAGGATCGGCTCAGCTTGGCGACCTGAATATACTTCGGTGGATACGGGTGCACAGAATGGAATTGCAAGCAATCAATATACAACGAGAGCGTTGAATTTTGTAGCCACCACCAGGCTGCACGCACAGACTCCAATTGCAAGGTTACTTTTAATTGCGACCTGAACTTGAAATCTTCTCCCGAAGGTCGAAACCTACGAAAACAATTTGCTAAAACAACTGACTAAGTTTGGGTGCAACACCCTTTTGTGTTATTATTAAAAAATTTTGTTGTTAATAAAAAACATATATAAAAAAGTCAACAGCCATAGTTCTGTAATGCAACTTACACAAATTAATTATTAGGAAGGTAAACACTGTATTTGAAAATTTCGTGATTAATAAATTAATTAATTATTTTGATTTATTTACCTTTTCTGGATTGTAGCAATGATCAGAAAAGTGTGAGCGCTATAATAATTCTGCAGAAAAGGTTTCTTATAACGGCCTCTAGTCGCTGCCAAAAATGGCGGTCAAGTAGATTAGTAAAATCCCCAATAAACGGGTGGTCCAAGTTTCCAACGGCTAAACCACAAGCCAGACGATGTCTTCATACACCAAACGGAAACTCGTGTAAAAGTTGCAAGTATAAAAATCCCAAATTGGAAAAGCTCAAACACAGCTTTCAAAAATACCTGAAACCACGTTTCTACTACGACCTTCTTGTCCAACAACGAACTTTCAAATGTGCCACCGACCATCCACGATCGCACCAGGTTGGCTGGTTACCGAAACACGAATTAGAACATTCAAAAATGACCAATTAATAATTAACACGCTCTAGTCAGATCGCTCAAATCCAATAACAATCACGATTATACGGAATACACCACTCAAAACAAAAATACACTAGGCAACATTTTTAAGGAATGACCTCCAATTTCATTCACGATTACCAACAAATAAGGCACGAAATTGATTGTATTCTTCGACTTATCAACCAGTGATAACATCAAGGACTTTGCATTAAATTACTAATGCAAATAATTGTAATGTTTGAAATGATTTTCTTAAAGCCAAAAATAACCTGTAACAAGCTCTATTAAAAATATTATTTCGTTATTCTTAATGTAGCCTTTAACTATAGCTATTTTTTCAAATATTAGAATGTTTAATTCTATTACATCAAAAGGTAGTTTACTGTTAGTTATAAATGATCCAATTCTTAACAATTCCTTTAATAAATCGGTTGGTTCAATGATACTAAGTGTAAGGTATTCAATTTTGCAAATGTTACTGCGTTTTCTAAAGTTGCTAAAATTTGTTGAATTAAAGTAAGGGTTGATATTATTTGAGTAAATATTGTATTAAATCTAATTAAATCTCGCATGCCTAACGTGGTAGTTTGCATGTTGGTTTTAAGGGTCTGTATTCGGTTGGTTATACTGTCCTGGTTTCTTACTAACTTTCTCAGTGTTTCCTTGAATTTTATAATTGTTGATTGGGTTAGTGATATTTGGTTGCTGATTATGGTTTTTATGTCGTTTCTATTCTTAATTAATTATTGTATTACATTGTCATAACGTTCTGCGTCTTGATTATCTAAATTGCCTGTGATAGCTTTATTATGTTACCTAATCCGTTGATTAGTCCTCTTTTTCGTCTCCTAGTTCGGTGGGTATTAATCTATATTTCTATGTTTCCATGTTTCTATGTTTCTTAAAATGTTTTCTATTATACTGTTGTAATTTATCATTTCTATTGCGTATTTCTTTACGAATTTTGCTGTGTCCATTTATTGTTTTAATCGGTAATAATTTTCTGTGATTGTTGGAAACTCTCGTTTTAACTCTGTTAGGTCGAATTTTTGTGCGAATGTCCAATAGTCGATTGTGTTTTGCATTCTGCCTAATTTTATTGGTAGTATACCGGGGTTGTTTTTTGTATCTTCTATTATTATTTCGTTGTCCGTTGTATCTGGGCGGAGGTTGACGGTAAGGGTGATGATTGTCCATCTGAAAGTACAGGGTGTCTTAAATTTTTGAGGTGAACATATTTTGTTATCTTGCCGTCGTCTATTGCGGCTACGTTTTTGTCGGATATTCGTTTGATTTTAAAGGGTCCTAAGTTTCTGTCGTAGTTCATCATTTCTATTGCGTATTCTTTTCCGAATTTTGTTGTGTCCATTGATTGTTTTAGTCGAAAATAATTATTTTTGATTATTTGAAATTCTTGTTTCAGCTCGGTTAAATCGAATTTTTGTGCAAAGGTCCAATTATCTATAGTGTTTTGCATACTGCCTAATTTTATTGGTAGTAAACCGGGGTTATTCTTTATGTCTTCAATTATGATTTCTGTGTCCGTTCTACCTGGGTGGAGGTTGACGGTAAGGGTGATGATTGTCCATCTGAAATTACAGGGTATTTTAAGTTTTTCAAGTGAATGTACTTCGTTGTTTTGTCGTTGCCTACTACTGCTATATTTTTGTCTGATATTCTCTTAATTTTAAATGGGCCTAAATTTCTGGGTGCCGTTTTGTGTCGTTTACTTTGGCAATTTTTCTCATATACGGTTTGTCCTATTGAAAATTTAATTGCGCGGTACTCTTATTACGGGTTGTGGTGATAAGTTTTGTCATTATCTAATTTATCTTTTACTTTGTCATAGGTTATTTTTAGTCTATCTTTGTGTAATCTTTAGCATATTGCTAATATACTTCCTTATTATAATGTATGTCCTAAGGGTTGCGTGAATCTGAATGTCCTAAAGTTAATTCTAAGGGTGTAAAATTTGTTGATGAGTGAATTGTATTATTATAGGCGATTAGTGCGTATGACATTAAATTGGTTATGTGTTCCTTCTAATACGTTTTTCTTAATAATCGGATTTGTTCTAACATGGCTGGATGTAGTCGTTCAATCAGTCCTTTTGATTCAGGGTGGTTTTCAGTTATGAAGTGAATTTTTATTTTGTGGAGTTCTAAAGTATTTTGGATAGTCTCATTTTTAAATTTCCTGCCGTTATCTAACGTTATTATTTCGGTGTTCTATAAAATGTAAAGTACTGTAAAAATCCTTGTGTTACGTCACTGCTATTTTTAGAAGTGATGGGTATTGCTTGGCCTGTTTTTGTGGATGCATCTACAGTTGTCAAATAGTTTTGTGCTTCTACTACTAGAGTATCGGCATGTAATTTTTGAAATGGTTTGTCGGGTGTTTTGGTTAACATTAAGGGTGTCTTTGGGGGTTTCCTGTCGTATTTCGCTTGGTCACATAGTTCACATTGGTTAATGAAATCTGTGGTCCATTCTTTCATGTCCTTAAAATAATAACGTCTTATGAGTTGCTTTATGGTTTCATTAATTCCACGATGGTTGGTTTTTCCTTTGTATTGGTTTCTAATTACATTATTTATTTCGTCTGGGGCGTTTAGTGTTATTAATGTTCTCGTGCATCTGATAAGTTCAGGGTCAGTGTTATTGAATAATTTAACGTATAATTCTGAAAATCTTTTGTATAAATGTTCGGTACTAAAATAAAAATAAAACCGTTTTTTCTCGGGGGTGTATTCTTTTAGAATTTTAATTATTTGCTCCTGATTGTCATCTTTGGTTATTAGAATTTGGTATATCTTTTTGTTGTCTGCTTTTGCATATTTTACGGGATTGGGATTATTCAAAACTTTGGTAATTATAAATTGATTGGGTTTCATATCGATTGCTTCGTTTAAGATTTTAATCGCGGTTTTAGGTTCTTCATTTTATGTCGAATGTATTGTGTCTATCTCGTTCTTCCCTTATTTCTGTTTTGTCTACATTTCCTACAATGGATTCTGTTTCTAATGCATTGAATTGTATTCTACTTAAAGCGTCTACGTTGTTATAAATTCCAATTTTACATATAATTTCGTAATCGTATTCTTCTAATGTAATTCTCCATCGCTGTAATTTTGAATTTGGTTCTTTAAGTTTGCATAGCCATACTAATGGTCTATGATTGTTGTATATGTAAAATTTTTGTCCGTAAAGGTAGGGTAGTATTTTGTTGCCCAAATTAAGGCTAATAATTCCTTCTCTATGGTGCTATATTTCTGTTCAGTTTCATTTAGGGTTCTGGATGCGTAGCTGATTGGTTTATTGCTACCTACTTTTCCTTGGATCAATACTGCGCCTAGTGCTACGTTTGATGCGTCTGTCGTTAGTATAAATGGTTTTGAAAAGTCTGGGTATTCTAATACGGGGTGATTCGTTAATATATTTTGAATTTTGTCTACGGCTTTAATGAATTCCGGGCTGTGTTCAATTTTGTTTCCCCTTTTTAAACAATTTGTCAGGGGCTTGGTTATCTGAGCGAAACCTTTAATGAATTTGCGGTAGTAACCACTAAGTCCTAGAAATTCATTAATTTCTGTGGTTGTCTTTGGTAAGAGGTAATTTAGTACTGCATTTGTTTTATCGGGGTTTGGCATTACTCCTTGGGGTGTTATTATATGTCCTAAAAATGATACGTCTTTTGTAAAAATTCGCTTTTGTCTAATTGTACTTAAAATGTGCTTTTCGCAAACTTTCAAATACTTCTCTTAATCTTTCTATATGTTCTACTAATGATGTTGATTAAACTATGATGTAGTCTAGGTACACAAGGCATTTCTCATTGTGTATTCCTCGTAGTATATTGTCCATGACTATCTGGACAGTAGCGGGTGCGTTCTTTAATCCAAATGGCATTCGTTTGTATTCGGAATGTCCTCTAGGTGTGCTGAAGGCTGTTTTCGTTATAACTTTTTTATCCATTTCTACTTAATGGCATCCTGATGCTAGGTCTAGTGTTGAAAATATTGGTATTTACTTAATTTGTCTAAAATTTTGGTTATATTCGGTAGTGGATATTTGTCGTCTACCGTTTTTTCATTTAATTTTCTGTAGTCTATTACCATTCTATATTTTCTCTTGCCCGAGGCGTCTAACTTCTTGGGTACTATTAATACGGGTCTGTTCCATGGTAAAATGGAGTGCTGGATTATGTCTTGTTCCAATAAGTCTGCTACTTGTCTGTCAGCTTCTTCCTGACTTGCATGAGGTAATCTATATGCTTTTGTAAAGATTGGCTTGTTTTCCGTTAGTAAGATATTGTGTTTAACTGTGTTGGTGAATGTTAAGGGCATTCCTTCACAGTGCAATATGTCGCGGTATTCAAAACATAAGCTTTTTAATAGCTCTTTGCTCTTCTCGATTGATGTCGGTATGTTACTTAAATTTTCTCTTAACATTTTGTCATGTTCTATTGGGTTGCAATTGTTTTCTAAATCTTCATCTATTTCCATTTCGTTTAAATTTAATTCTTCCACGTTAATTGGGTTTGTTAATGTTAGTTCTACGGGGTAGTCATTTGAATTTAATATCGTCGTAGTGGCATAATTATCTTTTATTTGTACTAATGCGGTTGGAGTTTCCACTCCTTGTTGAAATGTTATATGATTTATTATTCCTACTTTGTCGTTTGAGTTTACTGGAATTTTGATTTTTTTTCCGTTCGGGGTTCTATTGTGTATTTTCGTTCGATTTGGGTGTTTTGAAATTTAATGGGGATCTTTCCGTATTTCGTTCTTAGTAAACGGTTTTTTATGTCAATGTTGGCTCCTAATTTTCTTAGAAGGTCCACTCCGATTAGTCCGTAATATTTATCGCTAAATTCGAAAATATAAAATTGTGTTTCATTTTTACATTAAATGTCCTCGGTAAGGGTATACTAGCTATGAATTGGTGTAATGTCGTTTGATGGGCTGTTTTAATTTTAAATGGTTCTCTTTCTACATAATCCAAGTAATGTTTCTTCACGGTTCTGGGGCTAATTAATGTTTTTGAGGATCCGGTATCGATTAATAGTTTAAACTCGGCATGGGGTATTTCTATATATGGTAGTACTAGGTGATTTATGTTGTTTAAGTTTATTAAGTTTGGTCGTTTATGAATCGGTCTATCTGAAAATTTGAGCACGTGTTTTCTTCGTCGTCCTCTTCGTAAGTTTCGTTTTGTTCGTCGCGTTCATAAGTTTCTACATGGTTTGATTCATGTTCGTACTGAGCTGAATGTAATTATTGTGGTCATTGTTAATTTTTTTTACTTGATGAAATAGTTCTTCCGATGTAAAATTGTGTTTTTGATGAGGGTTTGGTTGGATGTGTGTTATTTTTGTATTTTGTCTGGTGTAACCAGATGAGGTATCCTTGGGCGTTGGTTTGTAATAGTTATTAGGATTGTAGTTGTCATTTATCATTGATGTATTTTTAATTGGGTTCGCGCTGATTGCTGATCTTTGTTGATTTACGTTTTGGTTGAATCTTGGTTGAAAAGCGGGTTTCGTAAAATTTGGGTTGAACGTTGGTTTTGAAAAATATCTATATTGATTATTAAAATTCGTATTGTTGAAATTTTGGTTATTAATTTGCGGTTGATTTGTTTGTGCTTTGAAGGGTGTGAATTTTTGTTGGGGGATTGTTTGTCTCGCGTTTTGTATAGTTTTTATTGGTGAATAACTTTTATTTGCGTTGGGATTGTATAATCTGTTTCGGTAATACAATACATTTTCTTCTTCTATTATCATGTTCATGGTTTTTTTAAGTTTTGGGGACGTTGGAATCTGATTTTATCGGATAGTCTTTCTGGTAGGGCGTTTATATATGTGTCTAGTGCCATTTCGTCATACATTTTCGTTTTTAAATGTCGAATATTTTTATCTGGTTCTTCGATTTTTAGTTTCGTTAGGATTAGACTTCTCACGTCTTGGCATTTCATTCCGAATTGATACGGGGATTGGTTTTTTCCATTCTGAGGTTTATCAGGTCTCGTACAAGACATTTTATAGTACGTTGGTCACCAAAATATGCAATTAGTATGCGTATAAAGTCCTGCCATTCTTCAAGGTCATCTCGGCTGGCAATTAGTGTTGGTGCCCGTCCGGTTAGTTTACTTTTTATCAGGCGTAAGAGTATTAGATTTTTTTCGTTGTCTTCGGGTTTGTAGAAGGTTTTCAAAAATATTTCTCAAGCTCCAATAAAATTACCAAGGTGAGCTTACTCTCCATTAAAATTTGGGATTGTTTCAAGATAAAGTTTCATGTCTAAACTCATTTTGGTTAAGGGTTGCTTTCGCTTTTGCTCAGTTTCGAATTTTGTAAAAATTAAAATTATTTCGCGGTTTGTACTTTTAGTTTTGGTTGGGTTTATTAATTTTTAGTTTGAAGTATTTTGAGCTATTTAAGGAATTGTAGTTGCTTATATTTGTACTTAGTTTTTGTACTAAAATAGCTTTTAATAACGTTGTGTCGAATGAATGATGTTTTATTCACTGCTGAATTTCCGGTCTTATCTTATGCGAGGATTGCGCTATAAGTTTGCACTTGTTTTTAATTAATTATGGTTCAATAGTTTAGGTTAGTAATACATTTGCAGAGTGAATTTCTGTAATTTATAGAGGTATGATACAAGGTCAAGTTTTAAATAGTCTTTTCTGTAATTGCTTCTTTGTAAGAATTACGTTTAAGTTTTTGGTATTAAATGATGGAGTTAATATTGTTCTATTTTTATGTTTGCCGGATTAAACCGTTGCGTTTTCGTATTAACAATTATTCGTATTTCGGTTACGTTTGGTATTAATTTAATAATTTTTGCGCCAGTTATTTTGGTAGTAATTGTTTGTACTATTTGTTCTAAAATTCTCTCGTGTTAAAACAAATTCCTTTTGCTTTAAAAATCTCTTTAAAATCGAGTCTCTTTTGTTTTAAAATTAATCTTTCGTATTTGAAAACAATTCCCTTAATTTTTAAGTAAGTTATTTTCATTAAATGGCATAAAATAAAATTCTGTACATAAAAATAATAAAATAAAAAAAAATTTTCTATACTAGCAAATATCAATTATAGTTTGTAAAAATCAATTTGATTTAAGGAAATGAACTTACATTACTTTCTTCGATAGTTCTATGGACTTCGTCGATGCTTGTACGTTGTTCACGTTGGTTTGATTTGTTGGATCCAATCGATTTGTGTATCTTGTCCAACTTCTATTTGGGTTCTGCCAAAATTGCGAATTGAAATTCTTGGTCACCAGTTTTTCGATTTTTAGATTTTTAGTTCTTTTTGACATCCGTACCGCGGTGCCAGTTAAGGTTCAAGCCTTGGGAGCTGCGTTTTTAAAAAACACTACCAAAACTTAACAAATTTATTTTAATTGTTACAGAAATTAATGTGGAATTTTGACCAACTGATCTTAACTTTAAATCAAAATAAATGAATTAATTGAATTAGTATTGTGAGTCGCCTAAGCAAACTGCAAAGCTAAAGTTGAATAGTTTGACCGACTCAGTTGAGTAGCTTAATCAACAAAGTATGGAGTTCGAAGACTGACTGCCGAGTGCTTAAGCTCTCGGATTTTTTATATGTTTCTACCCCCTCACGTGGCTGTGGAAACTTGCAGATCTTATGTCTGTTTTACTCTTAATTCTATACTTTGATACATTGTTACAATCTTATTTTCTAGGTAATTGGATATCTTAACCGCCTGTGACCTGCCACCTGCAGTATCACTATCGTCTGGAATACATTGTATTGCATCCGTTTACATGAACTGTTAATAACCTGTCTAGTTTATCCTTGTACTACATTGTTGCAATTGACTTATGATTTTTTTAACAATTTCTAATAAATTCCTATTAGATTCTATTATTTAATATATAGATAAATTACAAAACTATATCATTTCTCCAATGTATTGTAACATGCGATGACAAATGGTACTCTACGGCAATTGCAACCGTTGTGAACAATGGTTAGATTTGTGACGAAGTTTCAAGGCATCGGGGATGATTAGGACTCCATCCAATTGAAGTTGTGATTATATCGTAGACCTACAAAGAAATAGTTCATTATCTTTTCTAGTTACCCGATGAGACCATATCAGCAGGGGGATTACAGATTATGCACGAAAATAAAAAATTAAGCAACCGGTTTTAGTAATTTCACGTAACCCGACACCCTTGCATGATAACGTCAGACCACATGTATCACAATTATCCGTAAAAAAACTGTCTGAGTTAATCCACTAGGTTCATGCTTATCCTCCATATTCCCCCAATTTGTAACACAAATTGGTCTTTTTTTTTATAAACTTCGAAAACCATTTGGAGAATTGTAGGTTTATTAGTCTAGGCTCTGTTATTAAATGTTTGAAGAATTTTTGGATCATAAGTACTAGCAGCATATAACTCTTACCATATCAACAAATTATTATCGTTATTCCTAAGTACTAAATCCGAATTTAAAAAGGTATTATTATAAAAGTTAATTAATAATTAACACGCATACACGCACACACGTACGCACACATATACACTAACACATAATAAACATAAATACGCATGCGCGCACATTGTTTTGTACTATATTAATTAATTAAGTGATATATGTAATTAGGGCGTGCGCTGTATACTTCAATTTGAAAAAACAAACAAATAAATAAATAACTATGCAAATATTTTCTATGATAGGATTGACGCATTGCGCTAGTGATTATTATTTTAATGAATATATGGTTATGAATTCGTATGTATGAAGTTTTATTTTTATGTAAGAGAATCAGACATTTAACATGCAAAACCTAATAGTTCAATCTCCCTAAAGCTACAAGAAAATATTTGAAGTTTCAAACTCCAAAGAGTAATATTTCCATATGACTATATCGAAGTATGTTAGACTTGCGATTTTTCACTGTTACAGTTACAATTAAGGTGCCCTTTTTCGTTACTATTATTTTCGCATCATATTCTTGTTATATAAATTAATTTTCTTTTATTTTGTTCTAGGTAAGTACACAAAACTGGAATGAAGTAAGTAGTCAAACTCTATAATTAATATTATATTTTATACACACTAAAGCACAATATATCTTAATAAATATTAAGCTGATTTACAAAAGCTCCATAATTATTTTACACATGCAATAAGGGTAGATTGTGAGTAAACTAAAACTAAAGCGAAGGTAACACGGAACGCATTTCTAATACCTGAATATTGAGAAACCTGTTAGTTTTGGTTTACATTAAAAGAGCTTTCATAAAAAGACTACGCCTGCACGGCGATGCCGTGCAATAAAACACAGAGACGGTTTCGACTTTGTAAAAGGATGGCATATGCAGTGAAGTTGCATACAATTAGGCCCATTCCTTCAAAATTAAAAATCTGTACGCAGCAAATTTGTATATTTGTCTTTATTATTCCGGTAGGATTCTACGATTTAGGACTTATCGCACGTCTCTGCCTAAGACCTTTCGATTTCCTTTGATTTTGATTTTTACTGCAGGCGCATACTTTGCGATTGCAGAAAGAACATTGATTTAATAGCACGAAACTTCAATTTTTGTTAACAATATAGCCGCGCCCTGCTTCAAAGACCGGGTCTGCTATTCGACTCACCATCTTTACTCTGTTCCGTAACTGTCTCACAACTCGCAAATATCACATTGATCTCGAAATCTATAAAACTCCACAAAGATTCATCCTGTCCGTGGCAAAACCCTAGAAAAATCCACACAGACATTGAAACCCAATCCCTCATATCCAGAAACCAAAACGGATTCCGTCAGGGTCACAACGCATACCAAACTATCTACTCCTTAATTAGCAAAGTCAGATCCTCCGACCATGAATACGCTCTAGCCATTTTGCTGGAATTCCGCTCTACGATCAACTTTAGTGACCAAACATCTTGAACCAAGCTAAATCACTACAATTCATATCTAACATTTTCAACATCGTAAAATCCTACATATCATTTCGTACAGTGACAATAAGCACCAATTGATTTTCAGTCTCAGCAACTGTTTTGCGTTAACTTCGATAACCACAGATGTTGAACAATAGTGGCCCTGTAAATATGAGTAAAGTTTATATAAGCAGAACATTCAAGTACTTACCGGTAATAAGTTCAAATTTAAGCTGCGGCGGCTGGACGAAGAACTGTCGATCTTTGGCGGAACTCAACCGTTAATATGTTTATAGCAGCATAGCTACGATCACACCAGCCTGCTCACAACAACTGTTGCGGTACACCACAACACAAAGCACTGGAAGGTTAATCACGCTAAAGCCATAGACTATACTACACACGACGGGGGGGATTGACTTGCAAGCTACAGTTAGAGTTAATTTTAAGTGTCTATTTCTTAATTTTTATAAACGGAACATACCACCGACCAAGGCGTTTTTGAAAAGAAAGTAAGTACAAAGGGTGGAACCGAATGGAAAAAAATTAATTAATATAAGAACACCTAGGAAGTATATACGCGAACAAAACCAAAACAAAAAAATTATGCGAAGAAAGATAACAGAAAATATATAACAAAGGTAAAGGACAGAGGCAAGCGGCAGCGCGTTTCAGCTCGCCATGTGCGGTTTTGAGAGTGACAACCCTAACGACCCCAGCTACCGGATGGACTGCAACAACACGTTCAAGGGCCCATCAAATGGTTGGAACGTCATCGGCTTTAAATAGTACTAAAGTATTCACCTGAACCTGCGGAGACGTTTTGTGCAATTTGGACCGTTGCTGGAGCGTACGCAAATACTCCTTAGATCACCGAGAGAAGAAATCTCAATGAACTTTTTGAAGCAGTTGCTTGCCAACAAGACGGTTGGGTGGAAGGTCAGAAAGGGTAAATTCTGAAAGAACGACTAAAGAGGTCAAAGTCAAAACGTGACCTGGTGTCAGGTAACTCAAGTCGTTGAGGTCACTGTTCACGGGGATGAGAGTAGGCGAGTTTAAGATAGCCTTAGTTTTGAACAAAGACAGTGGCTAGTTTTGGTATGTCAGAACTTGCTTACCTATGGTACGAAGAAGCAAGGTTTTAACCGACATTACACCCGCTTCCACAAACCACCAAAATGAAGCGTTGAGAACGGCGAAAGGTGTCAAGAAATATGTTCTATCGCGGCGGCTGATTTTGCGATAGAAATAAATTGTCTATGGGCACTCCCAAAATTTGTGCCGCAATCACTGTAGAAATGATTACAGCGGCTATGTCAGGTAACAAATCGGCATAGAGGTCGTGAAAGGTGTCGGTTGACCGACCAGAAATTAATTCAAGATGCAGTGCCTTGGCAGCCCTGCATGTAAAGCTTTCAACACTTTAACCCCCGTACTGGCGACATGGTAGTAAAGGTGGGGCTTAGAAAATCAACGTCCAAACTAAAAAAAACTTTGGCTTGAGAGACTCGGTATGGAGGCAGATGGCCAATAGGAGGCTGCGATGCAGTAGGATTAGTCTTCCAACAAGTCACACACTGACTAAAAATCGACGAATGGACTGTCTACTTGAAACAATTGAACACTGCCAATAAACAGGCTCTTTCTCATGAGGGGTTTGGGTCGGAGGGGTGTTTGAAATCTAAACTAGAATAAAAAGGCCTTGAGAACTTAATTAACTTTAATAAATGAATTTAATATTGTTTACACACAATGCAGCAAATCCATTTCAGAAAACGCTCGGTAAATTATGACCAATGCTCTAATTAAACTTAATTCTATATCAAATCCCTTTTACATAAAGTGGAAATACTAAAAGTAATTAAGATCCTTAAACATAATGTGTAAACAGAGAAACAACCTCTTTCTAAAACTAATTTACGTGGATAACCTAAATAATATTAACGACGGCAGGCAACGTAACCATTAACTTTGATCATTCAAACGAACGAAAAAAAGTTAATGCACAAATTCCTTCAACGGCGTTCATAAATCGGAATGCACGGTAAAACCCAATGTTTATAACGAGGACAACGCACTACACTTGCTATTTCGACGACGTAGTACAAAATTTATGGTATGATAACCACAGTGGATTTTACTGCACCCTTCACGATTATCAATCGTAATAATATTACGTTATAATATTTAATAATATGTTGAATGTTCGGATAATTCTTCAAACCAATGACATCAAGCTTGCAAGTATAATTATCTTAGATCCTATCTTAAAGCATTTATTTAAGGACAGGCTCTTAACAGTATTTTACATTGCAGCTGCTAATTTATACGTCTAACTGCCACCACCTCCAAACTACGTTTCTCTTTCACATAACCCAAGTCTATCACGTACCCTACGTTCGCCCCCTCTTCTTATAATATTCTCAACGTAACATAGATAAATACTATCTTAAATTTTATGCTACAACCTTTTTTAATGACATAGGCGTAAATTATTATGAAATATAAAACAAATAAAGAGAATTGGTTTAATTACTATTATATATATTAGCAAGACCTGGTACACAATCCAAAAACGTTGATAAACGTTAAAATTTACCAATTGAACACCAACGTGGAAGTATCTCAGATTAACAAAGTTGATATAGAAATCCATAAAGCAACTTTTACTAGGTAAAAAAGTGGTACATTTCCCTTTATTAGAGAGTCCAAACGACAATACAAATGATAAATTGAAAAGATGAATGACTTTCCAAAATCGTTTCAATTCAAGAAGGGAATGCGATAACGGTCAAACAATAAAACGTTCATCGGTGAGAACCTCTGAAGAATTGAAAGACGGAATGAGCGGACTGTAAGTGACGAAGGAGCGATGCAAGCAGGCGATGCCGCCCACCATAATAAACAATGACACAGGTCGAAGGTAGCGAACCACAAAATCCGACATCGGTAGAATTCTCAGTAGAAGGAATATGAAGCCAAGAAGCAAAAGAAGTGTTTCCTGAAGAAGGGATACTCGACTGGCAATAAATATTTTTCGTCGCTGCTGTGGAAAACGAATCTAAGAAAGAACGACCATGGAGTCTAACCAGCAAAAACTTTTTCACAGGTAATATGGGGATTAAAAGTTTTGAGGATGAAGGTTAATAGTTTCGAGGCCTAGGCGACGACTAACAGTTCGAGTTTAGTCAAAGAGAGGGTACGAAGTGGAGCAACTTTGGATTTAACACAAACTAAGCGAACCTCAGCCGAGGAAGAGGTAATAAAAAAAAATTAACAACATCACAATAGCCGCATTCGGAAGCGTCCGCAAAACAATGAACCTCGCACTTAGGAATTTGTGGCTGAAGTAGAAAGCGTGGTAACGCAAAGTCGGAAAGGAGTGGTAATTCATGCAGATATCTCTCCCACAAACGAAGACGGGAGAGGGTTATTACACAAGTCTAATTTCAAAGACCACAAACGTTGAACTAAATGTTTTTCCAAAAAAGGTAGAGTAAATAAGATTCTTATAAAATCGAAAATACGAACCAAGTTAAAAAGTAAGTTGCGCTTGGTACAGACGGTACACTGTGACTGAGCTAGAAAACAAAAAGTATTTGATGTGAGTTTCCATTGAAGACCTAGAACTTTTAGGGGCTCAAAATCGGGATCCGCAAAAGAGTGAAGTAGTGCGAATTGTTGCAAAACCGAAAGATTCTTTAGTAATTTCGGACATTGTATATAGGAAATCATTTGTCAATTTTAACTAGTTTAGGAACCTTAGTAAGAAAAATACCTTTAAGCTTTTATAGAAATTGGGTAATTTACAGTTTATAAAGGGACTATACAATAATAATATTAAAGATACCGAAACAAATAGAAAAGTACTTAGTACGTTCTCTTACAACCAGCAATTAAAAGTCATGACTTAAATATAGATATACGAAATTAGAAAAACACCAACACATTTTTCCACGTCTAGTCATCCTACGAATATGTAGTCGGAAAACACTTTTACGCATTGCAAAGACACCGAAACCATTGTAAATTATATAAATAAACAAAGGCCATAAACTGTCATAAAATTTAACGCGTAGAAGCTAACTCGGGAAGATATGGTAGTAAATGAAACGCGTGAAAATACAAATACATAGTTTCTGATGCACCTAGAAACTCGACCCTAAACAATAAGTTTGGTTCGAGTCGTTCAAACCTTGTGAATTGGAACACATGAAAACCTCTGGCGACACTGTAATTTATATATACCATCAAACCATAAAAGATGAAATCATTTAAACACAGTCAATCAGTTATGTCTATGTAATTCAATCAAATAAACAACCATCACCGAGTTATAACAAGCTCTAGGTAATTTGAGTATAGTAATTTTATTAACTTATAGTTTGCTATGGAAAAGCTTCCGGAGGCGTTCACGGCAAGTGCATGCTTTTCTCAACAACCTTTGGATTCAAAAAATTACTCGACTGCCACCCCATTATTGTCTTGCACGAGGTCGCTCGGGCCTTAGTAGAAAAAGCTATATGTCGTTGATTTTTTTCCACCCGCTTCATATTTAAAGTGCCCACATCCATTTCTTCTTATTAAATGAACTTCTACGTTGGTGCACGCTTGAATGAACGCGCTTTATAACCAAGAAAAGCGCCACAATTATAACTACCAAAACCGATAATTTGTTCGAATATTTATTGTTAAGCTATTTGCTCTTTTTCACTTAGATTTAGCCAAATAGGGATAATTAAATTATAAACTTGTATTGTTACGACTATATTCGTGTTTTAATAAAGGTAGAGGATGCAGCTTGGGGTCTTTTATTCATGTGTATTTTAAGCTAGTAGTCGCTGCAATAATACAAGCGTACACAAGGCTCTACCAACCCGATTTGCGAGAATTTAATAATTAATTTAGCATCGTCTCGGAGGTCACTCTCAGTCTATCAAGATAAGACCAGTTCTAGGTGAGTTGGCGCCCAACATTTGTAATTGGACCGACAATTCAGAGACCCCTCCAGGTATTTCTACTTCTTAAAGATAGAATCCTAAAAGAAACCCATTTTCTTTCATAGAACGAACCCTTTACCACTGTAATCTAGCTGGTGAATTTTTTCTGTTACGACTTTGTGTTAGCGTAAATTTGAAAAGTTGATTGACGTCAATTTCACACGTAATAGATATATCTGCTCTGTTTCAATCTTTCCGTTCTAAATGTAGAAATTTGTCTACCGATTTATAAAACTCTGCCCATTCTTCTCGCCTAGCATCTCATTAGTTATATGTGTATTACATTAAAAAGATTCTGTAAGAGGTTTAGTAGTTTACTGTGAGGCTCCAAATCCAAGTGCAGTATTTTGTATTAGGCTACGTACTGCATGAGCACGTGATAACCGGATTCTACTCGTAGATGGTTGTGGGTTCAGATCTTCCTATGGCGCTATTTAACTAAGTATCGCAATCGTGTAAGAAAGTGACTCGGTGCATGTATCAAAATTAGCTGTGTTCCACCTCCACCAACTAGGATTAATCACAAGCATTAACTCTTGCTAAGAATAAAAGTTTATTATTTGGCTTTGGGAAATGGTACGTAATCTACACGAACAGTTTCCAAAATGGTTTTCCGATTCTAGAGAATGAAAGGCTGAGCCTAAAGTAAACATTCCGTTGGAAAGGAATCCTACGTCTATGTCTTTCGTCAAATATGGCATTACATCCTTTTTCCAATTTTTGAGGCGGAAGCTATAGCCTATCAGTCTATCATAGAAATTCTACTAGAAATGGAATACTCGTCCTTAACTTCTGGGAAATAATACGTCGTATGTCCAAAACTTCTTGTGGGGGTCAATTTCGGTTTTCGATGTATGAAGATTTGTCCAAAATTTACAAACTCCGATAAAACGCAAGTCTACAAAAAATATCTATTAGGAGTTGTTCACATACAACTGATTTATCCCTAAAAGGTTGATATGTTTCGAGATAATAATTCTGGGTAAAAGTGGGGTATCGAAGTTGCGCTTGGTCCTCTTCGTTCGTTTTGTGTTACGGACGAAAAAAGGTGATACATTGCGGTTCATTTAAAATAGCATCCACATTTCTTTTAACGGGCAAGCGGTACCCAATCTATATGCTGCAGCCAAAAGTTAACAATTATACCTTGTACTTGAGACACGTTTTACTTGTCTAAAGATATTGCAGTACGTCAAAAGCACAACCTCTAAAAAAGCGTTTATGAAGATCATTTCAACTTCCATAATCTTTTGAAAAACTTTTCCCCGTGAAGAAATTTTAGAAATACTTCACTAAAGGTAATGAAAAAATACATTTTGCTTCACAGTGAGAAAAATGTGTACTTAAATAGCTATTATCGTAACGAATATCAACGTTTGCATTTTCGTCTAATCATTATTTAAAGCAGAGACTTTTATTTTGGATTTCTTTGCCTTACCAACTTCCAAATGACCATTCAAATGTTGCAAGTGAACTTATGGAAACAGTGCTTTAATCTGTTATGTAAATTTCTACAATAATGAAAAGAATCCTTTATATTGCAGCTTTAGTTCTAATTTTTGTATCATATAGCATTTCTAAGTAAAAAATAAAATTGCTCGAATAACTTCAATCACAATCACGTCGAATTCTATTTCTCTTCTGATTGAGTACGCTCAAATTATTCTCAACGATCTTCGCATTCTGACCGCGCCTTTAAAACGTATACCAACGTTGAGTCAAATGCATGTGAAGTTTTTGATTTATTAACGTTCCAGGTGAAGCTGATAATATAAACGACCTGCCTAATTCACAATTGTCTCCGCTTTCTGTTTAAAATCATTTTTTTTATACTTTAATCCAACAATAAGTCCGCATTATTAGATACATTTTAAGACGAAGCAGAATTCTTGTGAGAGTAGAACTAAATGAGCATTGAAAGCTAACGAAATGGAAGTTATGAAGCCTTCGACACACAGAGGGAACAAAAGCGAAGTAAATTGGGCAAAATTGTATGTGGTACAAGGATGAAAAGCATTTGTAATGAGAGGTTTCCAAATCGTTTAAACTGATTGCCTTTGAAAGTTGCTATAGCTTTTTGCTTTCATTGCAAAGCATGAAACAAATGAAAAGTTTATGAAAACACAATTTACATACCGATTGTTTTTGTCATTTAACCTCGATGAAAAGTAGCTTGATAGCTGCTAATCATCAGGCAGATGCGTTATTTTTCTGGTGTAGTCTTTGGTGTAGATGCTGCTTCGAGTTCATTAAACTTGAATTCGGTTCTCATAAGCAATTTGATTATTTGAGACACTCATTATGAAGTACAAAATTAGCTCTAGTTTCGACTACAATCCGCTGCTTAGTTTTACGGATATTTTATTAAAAAAAGGGTTGATTAGTATCAGGTTCTCTACTTATTCCATATACTAAGTTATATTTGCCCATAATTAAAGTGTACCGTACTTTAAATTGAGTATTGCTTCACAATAATATGGATACGGACTCGTCACGACGACAAAACACAGTTTTGTGGCACACCGCACTTTGAAAATGTTTCCCAAATAGTTAAAAATGATATGAAAACCCGGACCTACGCTCAATACCCTCGCTCTGTGCCCAATCCTAAGTCCAATTCTTATACACTAGGGTTTGGTAAAGGGTTATTTTTAATTCAGTAAGGGATTTTCCGATTTGAAAAATTCCAGAAGATTTGAGAAGTTGAGGAAAAAACAATATCAATTGATATCTTACACGGAGGGTTTATATTAAAAACATCGCTAATAGTACCTTTTTATCAAAAACCTAGAATGGCGGCAGGGCTAGGGGCCGGTCTGATTCAAAAAATCCTTTCAAATTCGGGTAGCTGCGAAAATAGCAATATTAATGGATACCCTACACGGTGGATTAATACAGTATTGCCCGAAATAAACAGTACTGAAACTAAGTTGTCGGTGTTTTTATGCGTGCGCTGTCACACTCAAGTTAGCTAGTATAGACCTGTCAAGTAAACCTCAAACAAGTAATTAGTAGGGCCTAATTGTTAAAAATGGTGTTAAGTACAGAGGAGAAAGTGTTTCTGGTAGAGCATTATTTTCGTTCATACGGAATCGGCCGACGTAATGGTGCAAGTTTGCTATACGTGTCTGATCAATTCACACAAAGGTTTAATAAACGTTCTCCAAGTAATGCTGTAATTTTGAAGGTTATTGAAAAGTTTAGAGATACAGGTAGTGTATTGTGCCAACGAAAAGGAAACTCGGGGCGTCCCAGGACAGTTAACAACAACAATAACCATGAACGTGTTTTTGAGCAAATCTTAGAAAATCCGAAAGTCAGCCAGGCAAGGACAGCGTTACAACTTGATTTAAAAGAACTTCCTTTCAAAGAATCCTGAAGGAGCTGGGTACATTTTCGTATGTGATTCAGGTACATCAACAACTACATCCTCGGGATTATCGCAGTAGAGTGGAATATTGCGCCAGAATTCTCGCGTTACAGTATGAAAATCCTGAATTTTTGAAAAATGTTTGGTTTTCAGACGAAGCACATTTTCACTTGTCAGGCTATGTGAATCGTCGCACAAATCGATTTCTGGGCTTTGCCAGACCCGATGAGGTTCAAGAGGTTCCTTTACATAGTGAAAAGTGAGTGTCTGGTGTGCTGTTTCCGGACACGGAATCATTGGTCCGTACTTTATCGAAAAGAATGGTAGGCAAGTCACACTTAATCAACAGAGGTACAGACAAATTTTAACACGATTTATCCCTGATCTACGTCAATTCTGTCGTGCACGTAACTTGGCATTTCGAAACCAATTTTTTCAGCAGGACGGAGCAACTTGCCATACTGCTGCCGCAATTCGTCAATTTCTTCAAGAACATTTTCCAAGCAAATTCATATCACGATTTACTGACTTCCCTTATCCTTCACATTCTCCAGACCTCACACCTCCAGACGCATACATTTGGGGCATGGCTAAAAATGCCGTTTTCAAACGGGCACCACAAACCATCGATGAATTAAAGGATGCCGTTAGAGTCTTCTTCGCAGCCCTGAGACAACCCTTATTCAATAACATGACCAGAAACTTAGAACATCGTTATGAAGTCTGTCTCGAACGAGGAGGTGCACATTTAGAACATATAATAAAGTGTCAATAATATGTATTTTTTAAATATACAAAACAATTACAATTTCAGTACTGTTTATTTCGGGCAATACTGTATTAACAATAGGGATCTATTTCGAATTAAAAAATTCTTTAAGATTCGTGTAGCTGAGAAAGTTTTAATATAATTTGATAGGTCACACGATATATTTATCTCAAAAGACAGAGCAATTCTGTTTAGAAGTAAATTAATGATGAACACTGTTTAGTTTCGTAAATGGTTATTTTTTAATTCAGTAAGGGATTTTCCGATTTGAAAAATTCCAAAAGATGAAGTAGCTGAGAAGAAAGCAATATTAATGGACACCTTACACGGTGGGTTTATATTAAAAACACAGCTAAGAGCACCTTTTGGCAAAAATATAAAATGGCGGTAGTGGGTAGGGGCCGATCCGATTTGAAAAACTTTTTAAATTCGGGTAGCTGAGAAAAAGCAATATTAATGGACACCCTACGCTGTGAGTTTATATTAAAAATATCGCTAAGAGTAACTTTGGTAAAAATTCTAAAAATGGCCCTGGCGGCTAAGTGACCGGTCAGATTAAAAAAATTCTTTCAGATTCAGGTAGCTGAGAAAACAATTATAGCGGTTTAATGGGTTACATTACTGGAAAATGTACACAAAGTGAACAAAAAATGCAAATAAGGAAAAACGGATTGGGTGTTTAGAAATTCATACATAAGAATGTTACAATAATCGGTGTTCTTCAAGTTTAAGCTTCTACATAATTCAAGATAAAATTTGTAAGATGTGTCCGGACTCTTACCTTAAAGTTTTTTTATATTTAAAAGTAAGACGTAAGCCAGTCTATAAAATAGGAAGAAAATTATATTTAAATACAAACAGGTTAAAGCTACGATAACACAATATAGGCGTCACTTTTCCTGTCAAGACTTGCACATAACACCAATTCACACAATAACAAACTGCACGTGCTTGACCGACAGCATATAAGGCGAGGGAGCCATGTTCCAGAGCATTAGTTGTCAAAGTATCGTCAGTTCATCAAAACTACAAGTTAAAGATGGATTTTTCTGGTGCTGGCGTTACAAGTTATGTACGAGCGCTATGAAGTCTCATCAAACTATTAGGTAGGGCCATCTATGCCTTAACCATAACGTGGAAGTTGGTTTGATTTATTCGGTGGTCTGCGGTCCGTCATACAAATTATTTGCAATATTAGAATGTGCCAAAATTATGCTATAAAGATAGACTTCTTTAAATGGAGGTTTTTGCAATTTGCAATTGGAATTTAGAATCATACAATTTAACCAAAGAGCAGCAAACGTAAGATCAAATGGTTTATCTGGCGAGGGTGTTATAGAATTACAACTGGATCGTGAATTCAAATTGAAACTGAATACCGAAACATCTAATAGAAGTGTTTGGGTGGCGAATAAATTTCAAAAAGAAAATTACATATAATATGGAAATCACGAAAAACCGAAATGTTATTGTGATACCCGAGTACAAGTGCTTCTATCTATTAATTTTGCGAGAATTAATATTTTAAAATGAAGGAATTGAGGTGTAGAAACTTTTCAGAATTTTACGAAAAATTTGTACGTGTTATAAAAAATGTAAGAGGAAAAACGACAGATGAAGAAAGCGTTCAATTGTTATTAGAGGGAGAGAGCCGTGATTGTACTTTTTCGTTTAATGATTGCAGTAGTGTATATTACTTGACAGTGCTAAAAATTATTAAATGTCACCTCTTTTAGTACTTAAAAGATGCGACTAAGAGGCGATCGTTCTCGCAAATGTTTGGACATTTGGCTACCACAGATTCACCAGACTCCAGTTACCACAACAGTTTTCAATAAATATATATATTTTAATAAAATTATAATATTTCTTCATAAAATTTGTTTTACTTATATGTAACGTCAGACCAGCAAAAATTATAAATAAATGTATTAAATTATATTGTTTTTTATTCTCAGATATTAGGGGGTAGTCCTGTTAATAGACAATGATACTCTTAATTAAATCTATGTGGAAAAGGTGAGGGTAATTAAAAGAAAGTTAAACCTCAAGTTGTTCAGTTTAAAGGCGTCTGTAGACGTCAATTGTATGTGGTGCTCGTTAATAAAAAATATGGGTAAACTCTTTATAACATTTTGGGTTATGTGCTCTTGAATTAATCTCTAAAAATGGAATCCGTAAGCCGTTTTCTTAATCACCCCGAACTTTTTTCATAAAATACACATCTCTAAATTAAAATGGAGTCTGTACGAGATGTGCAAGTAATGATTTCGATTGGCTCGATGGTGTAGTGGTTAAGGTGTCCGTGTTGCATGCGGGCAGCACGGTTTTGAATCCCACTTTAGTCAATTTTTTCTTTAAGAACTTGCGATAAAATGTATATACAGGATGGCGCATATACAGAGTAAGTCAAAAATCGTGACGTTAAAAAATGGCAGATTGACGTAAGATAAAATGGCGGATAATAAATGTGACGTAAGAAAAAT
The DNA here is from genome assembly GCA_036346225.1 of Platerodrilus igneus. NCBI lineage: Eukaryota > Metazoa > Arthropoda > Insecta > Coleoptera > Lycidae > Platerodrilus > Platerodrilus igneus. Next base: position 4,805,317 of record JARFIW010000333.1, on the reverse strand, counting down.
GGCGTATGTCAGATGTGACCTAAGAAAAATGGTAATATCATTAAGGAGTTTTTTCTTTAAAAAGCGATTAGTGTTAATGAGTTTTCCCATTAAATAGCTACTAGTGCTAATGGGTTTTTAATGAGAAAACCTATTAAAAAGCGATTAGTGCTAGTAGGTTTTTAATCAAAAAACCCGTTAGAAAACGATTAGTATTAATGGGTTTTCATGAAAAAACTCATTAGTTCCTGCGTGAGGTCAGAGGGGGTTGGCGTGGTCGTGTGACGTCAGATGAAGGTGAACGTAGTCGCGTGACACCAATGATGGTGGGCATTGCTGCGTGACGTTAGAGAGGGGGGACGTCATGGGAGTGGTGAAAAATGCTGCCTCTTCCTTCAGTCCCAACAAACAGTCTACTTAAACATATTAAGCTAGAATTGTCGGGTGTAACAGGGTGTAATTTACACTTGCAGGTTGATACATTTGACATACACTGTATTTACAGATCTCCTTCAACCAACGCAAATTACTTTATTCAGGATTTAGAAACCATGTTTAGAGACCACTCTGGATCAACACAGAATTGCTTACTAATTGGAGATATAAATATCAATTTAGCTGACACTAATAATAATGTACTATGTAACTATGTCTCTACGCTGCAACATTTTGGATGAATCTCGGTAATAAGTACCTCTACTTATGTTACACCAAACTGTAACTCTATTATTGATCATATATTTATCAAACAAATCACGAAAAAATACACAACTATGATAGCTTCATTCTTCGCTCGTCATTAACAGATTATTTCCCAATTACGATTAATATTGATTAATTTAATAAGATTCCAATACAAATAATTTCAATGAGACTGAAACACGAGATACTAGTTGCACTAATAGAATAAAATATCAGACTTTGAACTCCTTAATTACTAATCAAAACTGGAACTGTGTCTTAAATCAGAAAGATTCTGAACTGGCTATACAAACTATGACTGATATATTAATTTCCATTATTAACACTCCAATACACTAAAAAACTTTTACTAGTAAAACAATTAAGAAAAACAACCCTGAATTACAAATGGCATCATAAATATTATAAAGATAAATCGAAAAAAATTTTTCTAGCTAAATATGACCAAAATGAACAATTACTGCAAATCAAAACTTGAAGATTGTGGTAACAACAAGAAAAAAATCTACAACTTAATTGCGCATGTCACTGACAGTAACAAAGGTAAGCAAAAAGTTAAAATACAGATAACTGAAAATAATTTAATTATTGCTGATACAAAGAGGTCTATATATGTGTAACAAAATTCTGGATCCGATTGATGAATTTAAACCTAATTATACTATTTCTGCTTCTATGTTCTTAAGGTCTACCAATATTAAGGATATAATATTACATATCAGCTCGCTTAAAAATAACCGTGCTTCTGGTGAAGACAGAATTGATTCTAGAATAATAAAATTTGCAAATATGCAATTAGCACCCTAAAAGATTTCATACCGCTATTGTTACACCTGTCTATAAATCTGGTGCTAAGTCTGAAATAGGAAACTATTGCCCTATCAGTGTAATTAATAACCTTGCCAAAATCTTTGATAAATGTATATGGGACAGACTTATTGATTCTTTAATTGCTAATAATATTCTGTCACCATGTCAATATGATTTTATTAAGGGTGGTAGCACTGACAACGCATTAATTAAACTCATGCAACAGATAACTAGCAACCTTGAGAGCAGTAGTAAATGCTTGGCTGTTGCTTTAGACTTGGTTAAAGCATTTGATACTGTACCACATAGAGCTCTATTGGATGTAATGCAGAATTATGGAATTCGAGGAATTGTTTTAGACATATTCACTAGTTATTTAGGTAATCGCTACTAAACGGTTAAGATTGACAAAGTTTGCAGTGAACCTTTGGAGATAAATATAGGAGCCCCTCAAGGCACAGGGTCCCCTACATTTCATTTTATACATTAATTTTCTAACTAATATTAAGATGCCGAATGGAAAAGAAATCTCTTATACTGACGACACTAATTGTTTTTTCTTGGGGAAAAATTGGGACGCAGTTAAAGACTCGGTAGCCACTGGTTTAAATACGGTAACACATTGGCTTGATTCATTTAAGTTAAATGTTGCAAAGACCCAATACATTCGTTTCTCTACATCTGCTACCTCCAAACCAAATTTAAAAAATATACACATTGACTGTATTAAAGACAACATTTGTGAAGTAGAACAAATAAAATATTTTGGAATAAACATTGATAGACATGTAAGATGGGACAACATGTGCGATACTTGGCTCTGAACTTAAGAAAGCTTATCTATAGATTCTACGTTTTAAGAGAGATTATTGGTGAAACAACACTTAATTTCTATATATGTATTACGTTTAGCTGAGGCTCTCTTACGTTACGGAATCATTACCTGGAGAGGATTACAGTAGATAGTTGGCAGGGTTTCTGGAACCACATTTCCTCCAGAATCCCACATTTCCTCACACAGCTGGACCAAATAGTTTTCTTCGACTAGCCATTTTCATCTTTCGAGATAAATATATCTTGCATTTTCATCTTAGCATCGTCATTTCCTCCCACATCTGGACCAAATAGTTTTCTTCGAATAGCCATTTTCATCTTTCTAGATAAATATATCTTGCATTTTCATTTTAGCATCCTCATTTCCTCACACATCTGGACCAAATAGTTTTCTTCGACTATCCATTTTTTCATCTTTCGAGATAAACCTATCTTGTTTGATATCAATTAATATTAGAATTTTCTCAGCTACCCAAATCCCTAGAAATTTCTTAGATTGCATCATCGCCCAGAGAGCTACCCTCATTTTAAGATATTTTTGCTGGTAGCGATTTCTGGCCTTCCTTATAAATTTTTTAGTCATGCAATACATCAAGTTAGTCTAGAATTTTATGCAGAATCCGATAGGACCACCTCCTGCAAAGTTATACACCTTTAAAGTCCTAAACCTCTAAATTTTGCTCTTTGCTCTATAACCTAACAAATAGTTTTCTTCGACTAGCCATTGCATCTTTCGAGATAAACCTATCTTGTTTGGTATCAATTAATATTAGATTTTTCTCAGCTACCCAAATTTCTAGGAATTTTTTAGATTACATCATCCTCCGGGAGGTACCTCAATTTTAAAATTTTTTGCTGGTAGCGATTTCTGACCATCCTTAGAAATTTTTTAGTCATGCAATACATCAAATTAGTCTAGAATTTTATGCAGAATTTAAATTTAAATTTAAAATCGGATTACCCCTGCAAAGTTATACCCCTTTAAAGTTATGAACCTCTAAATTTTGCTCTTTGCTCAATAAGCTAACCTAACAAATAGCTTTCTTCGACTAGCCATTGCATCTTTAGAGATAAACCTATCTTGTTTGGTATCAATTAATATTAGAATTTTCTCAGCTACTTGAATCTCTAAGAATTTTTGAGATTGCATCATCCCCAAGAGAGCTACCCCAATTTTAAAATTTTTTGCTGGTAGCGATTTTTAACCGTTCTTATAAAATTTTTTAGCCATGCGATACATCAAACTAATCTAGAATTTTACGCCCAATCCAAATATGCAAATAGATTTATGATAGAACCCTTACAAAGTTACACACATACCCTCTGTGTGATAATTCATTCTCCACATTTCCAACCACGAGATAAATCTATATTGTTTGGTATCAATTAGTATTAGATTTTTTTCTGCTACCCGAATCTCTAGAAATTTTTTAGATAACATCATCCCCCAGGGAGCTACCCCAATTTTAAGATTTTTTTATCAATGTCGATTTCTAATCATCCATCCTTTTTAATATCTGGAATCCTTTAACCAAACACTTAGCGGTATTAACACAAAGAAATTAAGCACGCAGAAATTTAATAATTTATTTTACCGATTTACAGTTTAATAAACTAGTTGAATACAATATTTACAAAGTATAACATTATCTTCTTAGTGTAGCCGAATCCAAGCAGGTTAAAGTAACCTGTAACAAAAAAGACAATAATGTGTTTAAAAATACCTATAACAAAAAAGAGATAAATGTGCTGTTTAAAAAGAGAGGAAAAGGGTTTCTGTCAATAAGACATATCGTCGTTAATCTAACAATATGAGAATAATGTAAAACATTCCAATGTAATGTGTTTTTAATATGTAAATGGGAAGATCAAGTTTAACGTCATCATCGCCCCGAATTACATGTGAAAGCGGTGTATAATAATTTTTAGTAATATAGTTTAAGTTTTGTAAACCACATTTCTAAATACATATTCACAATTTTTTATTTTTAACCTAAAACTCCTCAAATCCGTTTATACTTATCAATATTTATTTCTAAATAGAGCACCTTTTCCAAAGACCAACCGGCCCCACGCGTTTCAAATTCCTTTGATTTTTTCGCTTAAGACCTCGTACATATTTTCCAGATTACAAGAAGATGTTATAACCATACTTTTTGTGTTAAAAGAAACTCGGACACTCCATCGGCGACACTGGTGTTCTGTATGCAATAGCTAGCCATACGGTTGTTAAACGCTGTGCTGACCATTTCTACACTATCTTCGCCAGTAGCGGTTTTTTCAGGTAAAGGAAGCACCGTAAGAGTTGCATTTAAAAACGTTTGCAGGTACCATTTTAGTACAAAACAAAATCCGCACTAGAGGACTTTAGTAAAACTTGTAAGTGAACTAACTTATAAACTAAAAAGTTTACTCTTGCGTAGCTGCTTTATGCTCCCTATAGAATGCAAACCGAATGTTTCCGAAGACAGCCGAACAATATTAAGGATTCAGCGGGGAACTAAATGACGTTATCTTTTGCCAATTCTTGCTGCTCGTCCAGTACATTTAGCACAAATGCATGCACCCTGTTCACATCGTCGATGCTGAGAATGCAGTTAGTAGAAACACCGGAAACGTCTTCCATGTTATACGGATCAACAATTGCATCGCGTGCATATTAAAAATCCAAAAGGGTGGTAGCACACGCACATAAATTGGGTGCAAGTCGTGCAGTAGAAGATACAGTGCTACTATAAACAAAAACTTAATAAAACACTTTAAACCTTTACTAAGGAAATACCAAACTTGTTGTCTACAGGATACTTACTAATAAACAATTTAATTTTAAATAACTTCTACGTCATATTTTCGGAAATGGTAGGCTTGAATATTTTTTTTGGAAACAATCGAAGATTGTCGAAGACACTCGAAGAGCGCACAAGCGCGGTCACTAAACCAATTAGCATTAATACCGAGTATTCCGTACTTTCGTAGGTTGCTCATTTCCTAGAACCAAATCTTCCGCATAGCAGTCGGTAGCATGTAATTATTTCTAGAACCGATATCGATATCGCCCAAATTGAGAATTAGATGCTCGATGTCTCTCAACTTCCGATTTCCTCGTAAAAGGTAGAAAAAACTTGGTCAATCATCCATCTAACTTAAACTTCGACCCGCTCCCGTTCTAATAATTTCCAAACATTTTTCAAACGACAATGGGCTCAGAATTTTTAAACCTTCAAGGGATCTATAAATCGTAATCAATTACACGTTCGAGCTACCCGTAAACTAACATATTTTATAGTAACTGCGCTGTATAACACATGCATACCCCTTCTCTGCGCTACTGTTATTCTTGTAGTTGCTTGAAAAAGTCAGTCGCCCTTTTTACTGCTAGAACCGCTGCAAAGCACCATTCTATACTTTCTTTAAAAGTATAGCACATCGCGCACTTTTTTGTCTGATAATTAAATTTTGCTTATGTAGGCTTTTACACTATCACATATTTAAACATTTAGTACAATCGATTAACCACTTTCGATTATTCTAACGTGGGCCATCATACATTCCGCCGCACCGTTCTTTTTGAATCCAACGATCCTATGGGCTTCCACATACTAACACCTAACGTATCTTTCCTACTATTTATTAAACAAAAACTACCGGCATTGCCATGTCCGTATGCGGACGTAAGCAGATGTTTGTGGATGTGTACGAGAATATGTAACCATATTCATTAATCAGTCTAAGCTATTTTATTTAGTCCAAGAAAACTACTATTTTTTTAAACCACAATTAATAATCGCCTTTATAGGTTTAACATTTCTACCATTTCCCAACTATTGGTGCTATGTACATGGAAACTTTAATTTCTTATTGAAAAAATCCTTATTCTCCCACGCACTGTTGCGTAGTTGCATGCCCACCCCTTATGGAAATATATGCTCGTTATAGGTTGTAGGACCCTCGGTTTTACTTAACTACACTTTGTGAGACCCCTTTAATCTTTTTAATCGTGTCTTTCTCGCCTACAATACAGTAGGACTCGGCCTTTGCGCCAACGAATTCTAATACTAGACCCCCATTAAAGTTGTCTTTTAATTTCCCTACAACTTTTTTGTTGACAAGCGGTATATTGTATTTATTTTCTGCGGGGTAGTCACTCTTTTAAGATAATTATATCCTTTTTGGTATCAACTAATATTAGATTTTTCTAGGGAGACCAAACCTGTAAATAGATTTTAAATAGGACCACCCCTTACAAAGTCACGCCTTTTAAACACCCAAACTTCTAATTTTTGTCCATCTGTATTTAACTCCATCTTTAGAACCTTTTTTCGCTACCCAAGACATATGCTTTAACCATTCATTTCCCGAGAAATCTAAAACCGATGTGTCCCGTGAACACCACGTGGAGATAACACGTATACTCTGTCAACCAGGATAGAAGCAGGAAAAATTTGGAAGGTGGGAGAAGAACTTAAAAATTATAGAATCCTAAAACTAATATATACAATACATTTACAAAATGTATACAACTATCTTAGATTTATATCTTTATGCCCCCCATGCGTATGTTGGTGTGCTCCCAGGATGACGTTACGCTTGTCATCTTTGCTCAATAAACTAATTTTATTAACAAGCTGCGCGTACAAATCGTATTTTTTACTCCGGATTCATACGCCGGCAAGTACTCGATACCATCCAAATAAAGAATTAGATGCTTGGTAACTGTTTACATCCGCTTCCCTCGTGTACGCCCAGACACATCCCAGCCCATGCGAACCCCCTGCCCATGCGCACCCTCTGCCCATGCGCACCCCTGCGCGCGCATTCCCCTGCCCATGCGCACCCCTCTCTGTGCGACTGCTATTTCATGGTAATGTCACAGCTTTTTGTAAATAAAAAGCAATGTAATACTATTGTAAAATTTTTATTCTGACATACATAACAAAATTTAACAATATTTAATACCAAGCATGGAGTCATTTAAACTTAATTTTTATACAAAGTTATACACAGAAAACAGTCCTTTCTTTATGTTTGTTTGAAGTGGTTTTAATTTTATCTAATTTAATTCGCAGCTTAAAATTTAAATCGACACCCAAGTCCTATATCTCCTTTTCTAGCCAATAGTTTGATACATAGAGACCAGACCGTCTAGGTTTTCGAATTGTAAAATGTAACGAAGTTTGCCTCTATATATAAAGTCTTTGATTCCACCGACAACCAGATCCATTCCTTCGTGTAATTCTTGCAGCCTGTGGCAATCTTTTAATCGCAGCTTTCCCACTATATCCTGCATACGTATATTGTTAGCTTGATCGACTTCTTCTTGTCGGTATTGGAGGAAATACTTATTTTCCCACTCACTATTACGTAGTTGCATGTCCACCAGTTTTGGGAATATATGGTCGTTATAGATTGTAGGGCCCCCGGTTTTAAATGATCCTAAAGTTTCTTTACTAGGCAAATATACAATGTTTAGCGGAACCCCTTTGCGTGTCGTGTACGCCAAGGTTACGAAACCAGCATTCCTTAGTTCGTCTTTGTTATCTGTCATTTTGATAAATACGTTTTAGAATTACCTTTTAAAATGTATACGGATTTAGTACCATCCTTTTCCGCAAGGTCGCCTACATAACTAAAGGAGTCTTTTTTACACCACAAATGCATATAGCTTGTAGAACCCGAATGCATCTAAGTCAGTGCATCGACACATAAAATATTCTTTTAATGATGCAATCTCAAAAATTCCTAGCGATTCGGGTAGCTGAAAAAATTCTAATATTAATTGATACCTAACAAGATAGGTTTATCTCGAAAGATGCAATGGCTAGTCGAAGAAAACTATTTGTTAGGTTGGCTTATAGGGCAAAGAGCAAAATTTAGAGGTTCAGAATTTTTAAGGGGTATAACTTTGCAGGGGGCGATCCGATTTTAAATCTGTTTGCAGGTTCAAATTCTGCATAAAATTCTAGACTAATTTGATGTATTGCATGACTAAAGAATTTCTAACGATGGTCAGAAATCGCTACCAGCAAAAAATCCTAAAATTGGGGTAGCTCCCCGGGGGATGATGCAATCTAAAAAATTCCTAGAAATTCGGGTAGCTGAGAAAAATCTAATATAAATTGATACCAAACAAGATAGGTTTATCTCGAAAGATGCAGTGGCTAGTCGAAGAAAACTATTTGTTATGTTATAGAGCAAAGAGCAAAATTTAGAGGTCTAGAACTTTAAAGGGGTATAACTTTGCAGAAGGTGGTTCTATTGTAAATCTGTTTGCACATTCGGATTCTGCATAAAATTCTAGACTAATTTGATGTATTCCATGACTAAAAAATTTATAAGGATGGTCAGAAATCGCTACCAGCAAAAAATCTTAAAACGAGGGTAGCTCTTTAGGCGATGCAGCAATCTAAGTAATTCCTAGAGATTTGGGTAGCTGAGAAAATTCTAATATTAATTGATATCAAACAAGATAGGTTTATCTCCCATCAAAAAATCTTAAAATTGGGGTAGCTCTCTAGGCGATGCAGCAATCTAAGTAATTCCTAGAGATTTGGGTAGCTGAGAAAATTCTAATATTAATTGATATCAAACAAGATAGGTTTATCTCCCAGCAAAAAATCTTAAAATTGGGGTAGCTCTCTAGGCGATGATGCAATCTAAGAAATTCCTAAAGATTCGGGTAGCTGAGAAAATTCTAATATTAATTGATACCAAAAAGATAGGTTTATCTCGAAAGATGAAAAAATGGATAGCCGAAGAAAACTATTTGGTCCAGATGTGTAAGGAAATGAGGATGCTAAGATGAAAATACAAGATATATTTATCTCAAAAGATGAAAATGGCTAGTCGAAAAAACTATTTGGTCCAGCTGTGTGAGGAAATGTGGGATTCTGGAGGAAATGTGTTTCCAGAAGCTCTGCCAACTATCTACTGATTACATCAAAATTTCTTGAAACCATTGAACGTCATTCAAAATTATATATTAAAAATTAGTTATAACAAGAGTGGAAAGTAGTTGCCCGCAAGTGCCTTGGTCGGGGCCAATCTTCTGGAAATTTTTGGACGAAAGCATTTTTATGGCCAGTTTGCCCAAGGGGTGCACAATTCTAGGGTTTGCGGACGACACGCTACTGATTGTTTGCTCAAGGTTGGTTATGGAAATTCGCACCAAACCAAGCGAGGCACTAAAGAAGCTGCAAGAATGGTCGCAGGAGTTTAAATTAAAGTTTAACACTTCGAAGTCGGAGGCTATTTGTATTGGTACGAAGCCGGAGAAACGCCCCCCTAGGTTAGAATTAGGAGGCGAAAAGATTTCATTTAGGGAAGCTATCACTTACCTCAGAGTCAAAATCGACAATAAATTAAATTGAAACGCTCATGTGCAGTACATTAGGGCTAAGGGAAGCAAATTATCCAATAGGATGATGGCGGCTGCAAAAATTAATTGGGGATTTAGAGGCAAATCTTTGAAGACCGTCTATACAGAGCAAATGAGTCGGCAATGTTGTACGCAGCATCGGTCTGGGTGCAACGTTGTAAGGTTAGGGACGGTAGACAGTTGGCAAGCGTTTAGAGATGCACGGCGGTTAAGGCGGCGCGGGCATACAGTACCACCTCTACGGAGGCGGTGCTGGTTATTAGAAGGATTCTTCCGATCGAGTTTGTTATAAAAGAAATTAGAGATCGCAGAATTTTAAGTACAAGGGAAGGACAGAACATCATCGAAAGCTTAGGCCTAGGGGACAGAGAGGTTGAGAGGAAAATAGTAATTTCGGAATTAGGGCATTCTGCGGATATTAAGAGCATTTAGTTTGTTGAAGGGGATGAAAGTGCTAGATTCGTTAGGATCTATACGGACGTTTGGAGAAAGGACGACGGGCAGGCAGGCGCGGCATTTGTTGTGTACAAGGAGGAGAGAGAAGTGTTTCATTTCCAAACAAAGCTCGCGGATTGGAACACCATCTTCCAATGCGAAATGGTGGTTCTAAAGGAAATTATAAAGTATGTCGTCAACCACTCCGGCACGAGTGGGTACTATATCATCAGCGATAGTAAATCCGCCTTACTAGCCCTTTTGAACATGTTTACCTCGACCGATTTTCAGGGTGATGTCTGGAGGATAGCGCCTATAGCGCTAAGTTTTCGGGATTTGTATTTTTTTGTATCAGGTGTCATCAGGGAAACAAGGAGAACGATAGAGCCGACGAGTTGGCTAAGAAGGCCGCTACAAGGGAGTTTCGTTCGTCATATTTATTAATACCAAGGTCGTTAATCAAGAGGAAGTTGCAAAAAAGCTCGATTGGTCAGTGGAGGAAAGGTGGAATAATGCCACCACAGGGAGATTGATGCATAGGTTTATTCCAAGTATACGCGTTAGGGTCAGAATCGAGGTTAAATTTGATCATAAAATGGTGCAGCTCGTTACAGGTCAAGGGGCGTTCAATGCATATTTGAGAAGGTTCGGGCTTGGAAATGACGACGATTGCGAGTGCGGCGGGAGATCGGAGAGTGCTTTACATGTGCTCTTCGACTGCCCCGTCGAAGCTTTAAATAGGGGGTTAGCTGACAGAAAGTTGGCTATCGAAATCCTAAGATGGTCTAGGAACTTGGAGGAAGTCCAAGAAGTTGCAAAGCAGAATACGTTCTGAGTCGCGCTAAGGAATTTGCGGATAGGGTGGTTAGGCCTGAAGCAAATGATAGGGCTTAGCTAAATAGTAGGTTGGTTATTAGGTGATGACGAACTTGACGCGGAAGTGGACCATGGGTTGAATTTTAATGTAGCGAATAATAGTATTATTAAAAAAAAATCCCAAAAGTTTAATATGCACGATGAACCCCCACACCACTAAACAAATAGAATAAAATAGAGTGAAACCGCGCATCCCTCCAGAACTTAAAAGTGATAGTGATTGTACCCCCCCCCCTGAACGTTTAGTGCATACCCATCAGCACTTTAACAGTGCATATGCAACTCCCCTTAAAAGTAAGAAACATAGATGTAGGCAGACGACCAGATTTTCAGATGCTGGAGAAATTTATATACGAGGTAAGAACAAAATTGTGGCGGCTGTACTCGCATAAGCATTGATTTGCATTAAAAAAGCAGATTTTGAAATAATTTACCGAGCACGTTTTGTGTGTAAAGACGCTAGCCGACATAATGCTCATGCGAGTACACCTGATAATTTAGGTGTTGCTTTTGCTAATTTATGCACTGTTACATGCTTATACTTTTAGATGTTTATATATATATATATATATATATATATATATATATATATAAAATAAGATGTATCTGTAAACAAACTCTATGAAAATAATAGAGCCTTTTTTTTTTCATAGAGTTTGTTTACAGATACATCTTATTTTATATATTGTTCTACACAATTTCTTATTGCGGACTGCAAATAACCGTTCTGCTATATATATATATATATATATATATATATATATATATATATATAGTAATTCATATATTTATATATATATATACTTATATTTATTTTATATTTATTTATATTTTGTATTTATTTTGCAGTATTTTGGGGCTTGAATTGTTTTTTTCTGACGTTCTGCCGCCATTTTGGTGGCAGCGTCTTTATAGGAAGGAAGGTTGCAATTCCGAAGATTGTAATTATAAATAAATCAGTTTAGAGAATAACAGGGAAAGTTAAGGACGGATTTAGGCTAAAGATAAAATAAATTACTTAGACCAGGGAAGACAGATTTGTAAATTTATAAAGCAGGCAAAATAGTTGGATTCACTATTAAAATATTTGGCGAATGCTTAGAAAATTTGAATCCATTTTTAAATTAGCTGTCTAAATTTGGATAGTTTTAAGACGACTCTTCAGGTCGTACCGGTAAGCAAAGCTGGCGACTGCTATCCGATATTACGGATCTCTCCCATTTTACTTTTGCTTGTGTCTTGTTGATCGGACACACTTTATAATCAACGTTTAAGATTTAAACCCTATTTTAGTTTTAGTTAGTTAATTTTGTTTAGCATCGATGAATTTCGAGTCAGAATAAATTTGAAGCACGTTTATATCTTCGCGTTTAAACCCAATGTAGTACCTTTGGATCGAGCATTGGGGAAGTGGCCGCAAGTATAGCGGTCCTTATTTAAACTATAATGTACCAGAATATCTACAATGAAGTATATTGAAAATATTTTCTATGCGAACTTGTGTATAAGTTTATCAATAATATTGTTTTGCGTAAAACGGTATTTTTTGTCAAAGCGTTCCTATACCGACCGTGTGTATGAGAATAAGCGTGTGCGTATGCGTGCGTGTATGTAAGGTTGAGCGCGTGAGTGCTCTTGTTTATGCAAATATGTGTGACAATCTGCGCATAGGTATTTGCGAATGTGCCGTATTTGCATGATGTTCTGCGTATGCCTGAGCATGTACGTGTATGCGTGCGTTCGCAAATGCGTATAAGTGCTCTTATGTATTTTTAAGCGGACGTGCATATCTTAAAATTTTTGGGAAAATATATAAAAGAATATTTTTGTGGAGATGTCTGGGCAGAGATCTTAGGCTCGTCTATCATCATGCATGAAGTTTGGAAACGGGAGTTGTGGAGTTTGGTGCCCTGCGTGTTTATTCTTTCCTTTTTTAATCGCATTGGTTGCTTAATTCTACAAATAAGCTGGTTAACTATGGATAGACCAGGATATATCAAAGTCTTATGGATTTAGATCAGATCACACATAATTGTTTTGTTTGGATACACATAAATGTAAACAAACTCATGTAGATTCAATTGAATGTAACTGCATATACTAAATCAAATGGACACAACAATTAAATATAAATGTTTATGCGCTGCAATTTATATATTGCTTTTTGTTGTCACACTTTATAATGTTTGTGCTTATGCCATCAATATATCTAAGTGAGCCCCAGATTGGCCGCCGGTAAAAGTGCTGTGGATTGAAGAGGCTCCACGTTGGGGTCAATAAAAGTTGCTGTGAACTGTCCGAATAAAAGATGTTTCTGATGAAAGTTTCCAAATTACCCGCTGTCCAATTATTCCCGTTAGCTCTATTTAAATAGAACTACTAGAATCATACATCAGATTTAGAATAGTAATACGAAATATTCTTCTACAAACAACCTTTCAGATGCTAATTACTTCATTTACAACAGCATTCTTTATAAACAATATCTTAAATATAACGTTTAAGAAAAATAACTACTTTCCATCACAAATCTTATACACAAAAAATAAAGTTCGAAATGTTTACAACAGCTTTGCCTTAGGCGCAATATCTTAAATACAACATTAAATAAATATGTATTTTCTGGATAAAAATAGAGTCCAAAAGTATCTCTTTATAACTAGGATGATCACTCGCAAATCTTAATCTTGTAATTCTCTTTATAAACACCTAATGAAATCCATTATGAAAAAGATGTATCAAGATAAGTCGGATAATTCAATAGCATCTTCCTTAACAATCGTTTTTAAACATATCTGATTAGTTAGGTTTAATTGTTTCCTTATGTGCTGGCGAAATCCTGCGCCAGTGGCTTTCCACTCTTGCAATCACATTATCGACTTATGCACATATCCTGCTCTAAATACAAATATTATCACAGAAAAGAAAATCTTAGCTAACTATTTGTAACGTGCAATTTTATAGCTTAACATTTTACGCTTTTTCCCAATTAGTAAATACATTTCTGTAACTACTATTTCTATATTTTATATTTATTAACTCCTTAGGCGAATGCGTCGTATTATAATGAGTGGATTGCATCGTTCTTGTCTTGCCGTTCGTATAGATTTTGTTCCTTATGTGGATATACAAGTCTAGATAATAGACGATAAGAGGTTGTAATAGCAACGAGTTGAATGAACAGATGAGTAGTTGTAGTTTTGTTCTTGGTTCCTATATATTAATTACGTTGAAAATACTGTTTCTTCTTTGCTTTGACAATAGTGAGAATTAATGCGGTATCAATTTTCGAATTGTTCATGAACAAGCACGGCACGATTTTAGTTGTTTTTCTTGTGAAATAAAAGTTGTATATTAACTGTAGTACGTGTAGTGCTAATTCCGATTGAAGTAGTATGGTTGATAGGCGAACGTGTTAGGTCGACGCACGTGTTTTACGAAACATTTGACGGACTTACTTTAGTGATACACGTGCTTTACTCATTGTGGTTTTTTTTTGGTGCTTTGTCTTTTGATAGTTAAACTGTGTGTGCGATCTAGTTTCGCGGTCCTTTTTTATCAGAGTAGTGCATAATTTGGATTATCCAAATACAGTTGATACTGTAGTTTCTGAATTTTCTAACCCCAAAGAATCCAAAACAGATCATTGCTTGCGCAAATTTTGTTATTTGCGAAATATAACAGATTACCGGTTTACAAAGGTATTGGTTGAAGTTTCTCACTGCTTTTTGGATGTTTATGAAAATAATATACATTTGGTCCCAGTTGAAATTAAACTAGTGCTACAAGATATTTCGAAATTATTGTCTCAGGAAATAGAATTAACAAGAAATTTATCAATGCTACATAGTTCCGTCGCGTGATAAAGTCTGCTGCTAACACCAGTGAAATACGTAGGTGTGATTAGGGTAACGTGTGATAAGTTCCATCAACACCCTCCCAGTCAAGGGTGAAGTGCTGCGTTAGTGCCGGACATCGTGAATCCCCCACTGCAATTGCAAGGAAGCGTTACTGAAGGACCTTTTGTAGGTTGAACTATTTCCTACTTGTTCTTACTGTAAATATCTATCCGTTGTTTTGCCATATCTTTGTCGTTCGGATACCTTTTACAATAGAATTGCATGCTATTAAGAAACAAAAAAAAAAGAGAAACAAAACAAATTAGTATGAGTAATTTGAATATTTGGACAGGAAAGAAAAAAAAATCAATGCTACTGGATTGCTCATATCAATTGCGTCTTATCTATTTATCTTTTGTTAACATTTTGTCTGATTTATGTTTAATTGGTGTGTGAGTAAACGTTTCTGCTACTCCCCAATATTATCTCACTTTGTACTAAAAATTTTTGTATTGCTTTTACCGTTGTTATATTATATAGATTATCCAAACAGTTTTTTTTTACATTCTACAAAGTACTGAACAATCTATGCTCGATCAGCATGCTATGCTTTTTCTTTATTTCAGGTTTACTATTCTAATTTTTCTTTTTGCAGGTATTGTTACTAACTTCTTACAGCCGCGTACATTATATGTTGGTCTGCTTTCTACAACCCCCCCTAATCTCCGATTGAGCCCGGTCATTTCTTTGATTTTCTTGATTTTACGCACGGCTACGAGCCAACGTAGCATAAATTTGGCGCCCAACGTGGCTGCCTCGAAAAACGTAACATATTCTATAAATATGAAACTTTTAAAAAATTTAAACAATACAATTTTATTTTATCATGTCAAATCTGCTTGCAGTTGCTTTTGTCTAGTACGTAATCCTCAATCCAAGTTCCGAAATTGTTTATAGCGTTTAAAAATACCATGAAATACCAAAAGAATTCCAATCATATATGTTTTTATTCCAATTAAGAACTTTGTCTTGCAGTAGTTCAACTATTATTTAACTACAAAGCCACTGTAACTATTTTAAATAATCTTAATAACTTCTAAGCACTAAAAACGCTTTTCCGTCGCTATTTCAATAAAATCGTTTTTTGCCCTAATAATTTTCAATACCAAAGACAGTACATGTTAGATCGACCTCTAGCTACGTAACGTATATTATGATTAGCATCATGGTGTTTGAATGAAGACTAAATTGAGTTCACAACATCCATTTGGTAGAGTCTCTGTGATGTTGGCATGTAGATTCCTCTGCGCTTTTTGCCAAACCTCTTAATAGGCTTATTCTAGAAGGCGTATGATGCAACAATCGAAGATTTATGGTTTTATTACCTCAACGTATCAGTAGTTAATGTTATTTACCTATCTTCTCAATATTCAAGATTTTATTGCCTTAATTAGCCTTAGTTTATTGCTTTCACGAATCCCATCGTGGCCTTCAGTTATTTTTGTTATTCATTTTACATTTTATATTAGCAGTTGATTGAGCTAGAATATACGCCAATCGATATTTTGTTTACTACTTAGGAATACGATTTAAAACTTTATACGCTTTGTCGTATGTTAATTATTAAATAAAAATTTCTCTTCTATATAAATATTGTACACGCGACTTTACATAAATTAAGATTTCATTGATACCAAAATTAAAATATTTTGCATTTACACGTAATTTATACCCACGGCTTTAATAACAACATGTGAACAAAACTCTTTGAGTAGCGCCCTCATACATGCAAAGTAAGTACCATTATTCTTATCTTAGAACACAATTCCTTCTTCATTAAATTATGTAATAAGATTTGAAAATCTTTTTAATCACGGCTTTATGCATTTATACTTCCTATACCGGGCGTTGTCACAAATACAACTTCAGGCGGAGCATTGGAGAATTCAAATTTGCGGGAGAGATTTATATTTAGTGAATCTTCTCAAATTAGCTATCTGAACTTTCATATATCTCTTCAGTAGTTTGATAGGGTTTTACTAGTTGCATGTATCTTCCATTATGTTTACACTAGTAAAATAGGATTTAATACACCAAATAAAGCATTAAGCATCTCAGACGGTCAAAGTAGGAAAATATTCTAAAAGAATACTTTTTGGTATTGTTTTTAACATTCTCTTATATGTGCTTGTTTGATATTATAAGTTGTGTTTGTTGTTTTTGTTTGTGTAAAGGCTACAAAGGTTTCGTTGCGCTTACTCTCCATCAAGAGATTTACAGCTGTATAAAATCTTTTCGAGTTGCAAAAGCATAGAAAAGCGACGACAGAAATAACCTTAACTAAACACCTAACACAATGAAACCTACCATTAATATAAGGCCTATATTATTTACTGATTAATAGAAGTAGATCTGGGAAAGCGCACCTTGTAAATGAAAATTCTCCTTATTTGAATGGACGGTTATTCATGACGATGGCTACCATTTTAACGCTTTGCAATTAAGTTGTACAAGAGAAAGCGGTTGTTTGTTTTATTATTCCATTCTGAATGTAAATTTACTTGAAGGTGTGCGGTTACTCCCCAATTTATTTTGGGAAAATTGTTCAGTTGGCTACTGGTGCTTTAATACAATAGTCTCTATACCTTTTCTGATGTTTGAGTGGTCGTATATTTTTTATTTGGTTAAGCTACACGGGGGATAATATTTTTTACTAGTTTATACGAAATTGCAATTCGATTTACTAGAGGGGTGTTGATATATTTTCAGCTTACTATTGAAATAACTAAAGTTGAAATTTAGAATATTTTAATAATCAACATAATCGCCTCTTAAAGTACTATGCATAACACAACGATTTTGCTACGCCTCTAGCCTATTTAAGAATAAGATTCGCTTTAGTCTGTAAATCAGTCATGCACAGCTTCTATTACGTCTTTGTTGCACAAAAATTGATGTCCTTTAAATTTCTTTCAATCAAAAGAACATGTAGGGTGGGTGTTTCAGTAATTCGAATCGTAGTTCTCTAATCGAATTCATGACACTAGACAATTTCTGTGTAGGTGCATTTTCTTTCAAAAACAACTCAGTTTCGCTTGCATACCATGTTTAGTTTCCTTATTTCTCTCTTTCTCTCTCTCCCTCTCTCTCTCTCCCTCTCTCTCTCTCTCTTTCTCTCTCTCAGGGTGGTTAATAATTTAAAATAATAATTTTCAGTGAAGGTTTGACCTCCTTTTAGGAAATCGATCACAAATATTCCACGAATGTCTCAAAAAACGAAGCAAGAACTTTACAAGCAAATTTTTGAACACGAAAATTCTTAGCCCTTGGAGAGTCATTATGTTTCTATTTCACTGATTGCTGTTTTGTTTCTAGATCATTACAATAGACACGTGTTTTATTTATAGTAATAAGACGGTTGAAAGATCTAGATCTTTTTCAAAACGGGCACTTATTGACGTGAATATACCACTCTTGCTCGTTTGTGTGCAGCTTTTAAGCTTTTGGGAATTCATTCTGCAAAAACGTTTTTATTTATAAATCGACGCGAACTATATTGACGCGCTCGTTCACCGGATGTCTTTGATGCCTCAACTATATGCTTCAGCTTAATTCGACGGTCTGATAATATCAAGTGATGAACTGCGTCCATATTTTCGGGGTTGGACACCGACATCGGTCTTCCAGGTCGCTTCTAATCTTCGACGAAAGGTTTTCCTCTTTTTAATGTTGTAATCCAATTTTTCACAGTCGCATATGATGGGCATTAACCACCAAGTGTACTAAGGATATCATGGTAAATCTCATTACCACTTATCCCTTTCAAATACAGGTTTTTGATGATGGTTTGATATTATAATTTACCAATTTTTACATTTGTATTCGTCATGCTTTCTTTCTAAATTTATTGCACAGCAATGCTTCAGCTTTTAAAAGTATTAATGAGTCACTATTTGTTACCACGGTATCAGTTCATTTTTGTAAAGCGCTTTTGCATTAACAACTGATCAAGCTTCAAACTTATTCAACCCAGCTTGTATTAGGTAATAAAAATTTGAAAAATAGAATTCAACCAAAAGTTTTAAATCTGTTTACAGTAAATACAAATTCTATAAGAATAATAAAGTATTTTTCAGAAGTATGTAAAGTAAGTTAAAATTAAAGGAAATATAATTTTAACCTGTTGGATGCCATTTCGTATTTGTAAATTTACTGCTTCCTTGATTTAGAAACCATTTTAGTTTCTAGTTATTTGAATATACAGGTTCGTTATACTTGTATTATTTCAAGCGCGGAAGTTAGGCAACCAACTTTGCTACTCTTTTATATAATTCGCAAGTTTGCATATATATGTGATACTTTCTGCCTCTTTATGTAGTCATGTGTTTTTGACAATAAAGAATTACCAGAATGTTGCAATGTTAAAATACAATTCAAAATTGTTTTCTGGTTCTGTTATTCTGTTGTTACTATAAGTTCGAATAATGGTTTTGCGATGAAGCTATCTTCGAATACGTGATTAAAACTTTCTTTATAAAGTGTACTTCGTACTTGTCATCATAAAACGAGTAATTTGAATAAAAATTATAACTGTTGTTTCTTCACGGCGGTTTGGTATGTTGACTGAGAACCCAAAGTTGAAAAGAAGTACCTTTATGCTGTTGTCAAGTGTATGCACAAATTGGTTTGCGATACCATTACAATATACACTCGGTTTGCTATTAAGGTTTCGATTTAATGCTTAAAAATGTTATAAATTATCCTATATAAAATCAATATATAGTTTTCAACCGATTTCAAACATACTTCTTAGGCTTTAATATTAATAATTCATACTTTCTTAGGGTTTGTTACTACTTAGAAAGTTACCAGCAACCTTTAATATTGGGTCTGTTAGACGTCAGCATACGGTCAAAGCAGTCACTGAAAAAATACAAATTCGGATTTTTTTTTAATGTAACCGTGTAGCCCACATTTAAGTCGACATCGGTACAAATTTCAGAATTACTTTATAGTAATAGTATATAATACTAAATAGATGAGCACGTATTCTAATAAGCCGTTTACTTTACTTATATTTATATATATATATATATATATATATATATATATATATATAAATAAATTATTGGTTGTGGGTTTCAGGTCAGCTGGCAAGTTCAGTAATACTCTTTTTTATTGCCTAAATTTTCGAATTATTTTAATTCTTGATCACAGGCACTACAAATGATAAATTTTAAAAAACTGGTACAATTTGGTGTTAAAGTTACATACTAAATCGAGGTTTGTATAAATAATTAGCAACAATGTAAAAAATAACAGGAACTATAACGTAACATAACTAAAATAATATAAAATGTATAATTTAATAAAATGACACCATTTCAAATAAATTTGTCACATTGTTCTTTTATTTTTGTGTGACGGTATGACAAAATTGAATGCATGCATGTATGTATGCATGTAACGTTTTTAATGAATTAAGTGGGTGTTAATCTGAGTATGTGTGTGTGTTAATTTTTTATTTTGTATGTTTGGTTGTGTTGTGTGTTTCTGTGTGTATATATATATTTTATATTATATAAATATTTTTATGGTGTATGTTTATAACATCTCACTGTAATAACTGTAAAAAATTACTTTGATCCAATACGTAGTATCTTGTTTAAAGTGTTATATTTATTTTATATTTATCAAAATTCTTGTACAATGAACAAAAAGACGGACATAAACAACTTGAGCTCTATATATACCTATTTATTAAATTTTAAAAATTAGATACTTTAAACAAGATACTACGTATTGGATCAAAGTAATTTTTTACAGTTATTACAGTGAGATGTTATAAACATACACCATAAAAATATTTATATAATATAAAATATATATATACACACAGAAACACACAACACAACCAAACATACAAAATAAAAATTAACACACACATACTCAGATTAACACCCACTTAATTCATTAAAACGTTACATGCATACATACATGCATGCATTCAATTTTGTCATACCGTCACACAAAATAAAAGAACAATGTGACAAATTTATTTGAAATGGTGTCATTTTATTAAATTATACATTTTATATTATTTTTAGTTATGTTACGTTATAGTTCCTGTTATTTTTACATTGTTGCTAATTATTTATACAAACCTCGATTTAGTATGTAACTTTAACACCAAATTGTACCAGTTTTTAAAATTTATCATTTGTAGTGCCTGTGATCAAGAATTAAAATAATTCGAAAATTTAGGCAATAAAAAGAGTATTACTGAACTTGCCAGCTGACCTGAAACCCACAACCAATAATTTATTTATATCTATATAAAGCAAGGTCGTTAAACAGTAAGATAATTATTAATATATATATATATATATATATATATATATATATATATATATATATATATTTCGATGCTTCTGCTTATGGAGAGAATATTTGTATTATTTAAACTGATATTTGTGTCCGGACGAACATGGAGATATAAACAAAGGCCGCTTTACCGATGAAACTGGGTGAGGTAGTTCAAAAAATTAAAGCGCCTTCAAATTATCAAATATTTCTCTAAGACTATTATAGTAACAGTGCATGTATGCATTTTTATATTACTCTTTTGCATAAACAGAATTTTTGCTAAGCTTTTACAACCTGTACAAAATAATTTCATTTTAAATAGTAATTTCTTCCAATAATACAAAATCAATATTTTTTAAAATTTTCATATACAATGAGCGTGCACATTTGTGTTGAAAGACATGGCGACCTCCCTTTTAATTTTAACACAAAAAAAGAGCAAATAATTATACCAATCACTAATAATAGTAAAAAATGTACACAATGCTTTTACCATTTCCGGCATGTAGTCCAAATATGTACCGCAAACTGCACTGCGTAAGACTTCCAGTACAAATTTTTACTCCAAAACCGACTTGTAGTAGTAAATTTCAATCACCTTACTAGTACCGACATATCCGGTGTATTTTAATGGTATATATTACATATAAATTACAGGAATATTTAGTGAATCATACTTACGATCGGGCGCTTACTGGCAGATACACAACTTTTCCAAATATATTTGTATATGTATAAAACACATAATCAATTCAAAATTGATTTGTAGGTTAAGAATTTAGTAACCAAATTTATACTACTACAACAATAATCCGATGTCGTTCTAGGACCTAGCAATTATGATCAGTCGCCCAACATCTATAGGACGTTATTTGATTAGTTAAATATGCTTTCGACCTATTTAGTTGTTTGACGACCACCAATCAACGCTTTCTGATTTCGCTATAACCGACATAACTTATAAGTTTGATTCAATCGTCAAATGGACGTTCTTGTATAATTTACAAGTACATTAGTGGAATTCCGACGCAATACCAACCTCGTATGGAGATTGCGTTCATACTTAAATGTATAAGGTAGGAACCCACCACCATTTGTAGCAGTAACGATGTCAGATAAAATAAAACAATAATAGGTAGTCAATAAAATGTTACTTGTGTCACCACACGTGCCAATGCTTCCCAAGAGAAGCGATTAGTATGACGCATGAATGTTGAAATGGGATGTGTACTTCGTTTCATGAGAGATTAAAGCGAAAAAGGATAGGGATCAAAAATACTCAAGTTCATTGGTTGAAACATGAGACAAACTTACACTGCTTAAATATAATGACCAACAGATGTTTATTATTTTAACTTCCTATAAATTTTTATTTTGATTAATATTGTAAAGGTTTACTAGCCAATAAAATAGAAGTTGATAGATGAAGTATGAACAAATTTTTCAGTGATCAGATAAAAAAATCTACCAATGTGGCGCTTTGCAATATCGGGTAACTAAATAGTAATTATTAATTTTTGTGAAACAGACTGGTAGCTAACTTAAATAAATTTCTTGGTGCGATCCGTGAAAAAAGTTCTACCAGTCACATGTATTCGTTGTAGATCTTCGTATTATGTCAAATGTAACATGCGCTTTGTAGTTCCTTCTAATTCATTATTATAAACTGTTATAAGAAATTAGCTTAAATGCAAAATTAAACTTTCTTGGAACAATTGTTTTATCCTTTTAAGAAATATTTCAACTCCAAATTTTATATTTATTTGAAATTAACGCCAACAGATACATCATTCTAATGTTATTTGAAATGTGTCATTTTTTTCTATTTTATTGTACCGTTTGTCTCGTTTCGAGTTGCATTAATCTCAACTAATAATTAGTTGCTCAAAATATGTGACATTTTTTCAAAAAGGTAAAGAAAGCTTTACTTTTTGTTTCCAAAATATATGTTGCCATGAAAATTATGACCATCAAACGTCAAAATCAAATCAGTGCATAAGTTCTTACCAGTACTTGTAATTTCATACATAAACGTAAAATTTTTATTTGACATTGAATGTTCATCGTGTCTGCATGGCAACTGCTATTTTGGATACAAAGGGTGAATCTATTAATTTTTTGATAAAATGTGAGGGTATATTAAGCAAGTAATGGAGAAAATTTGTTAAGAATAAAATACTCATAACTTCCATTTGAAATATTTTTCTCTAAAACTTATATTGGAGATATGAACTGCACTTAAAAACCCAACACGATATATTCCGAAACGGAACATACGATATAGAATAATTAGTTAGAGCGTTATATACATACTATTTTGATTTATTTAAAATTTTTAGTAATTTTAAAGCAATAGGGAATGTCAATTCTAATTAATTCATTTCTATTTTAGTTTTTTCTTTTCCACATTTTTAATTCTGTGTATTTCTAAGGTTATGTATGTGTTTGTGTTTGTGGTCTGTGCCCTATATTTTGCTTGTAAAGTTTGCATGAAATCTACCTACATTCGCCTCTTTCTTTTTTTTTTATTACTACTTCGAGTTTTTAATATATGAATTCATATTGTTGTAAAACTGCTCTTCACTGTAGTATTAGTTCTACATCAAAGCAAACTGTTCTAGTACTGTATAGATATGTGCATTGTATAGATGTTTAGTATAATAACAGAAGTATAAGGTTGAATAATAAGAAATAAATGTTAGTGGTTTTGGGCGGAGCGGTGCACTGATTCAAAAACTTCAAAGGGAAACGAATCAAAAGTGAATATATGTAACATGTCGAAGCAAGTAGTAAAACCGCAACTATAAAGCAGACTGCTGTAAAACTTGGCATTGGTCAAAGCACTGTATGGATAGTAATGGATAACTCTATATCATCGTGTAAAGTCTGTAGAAAATTCCTACACAATGCTGGATAAAGATATATATTCTGGATCAGCTTGTAAATAATGAAATTAAAATTGAAGATTATTATCTAAAGCTTCAGTAATTGGAATTAATTAAGTTGTAATGCATTTTGCATATCACAAGATATGTTACTGCTGAATTTGTGGAAAATAACGGATGAACAGAACTGTGTGTACTCGTCTACCATTGTAGCTTAAATCATAGAATTGATATAAGCAACTTTAAAAAATATGTTGCTGCACATAACATTACATTTAAATTATATTATGTAAAATCTCTGATCGAAGATGCCACTACAAGAATAACTTCTGCTGGGTGGAAAAGTTGTGTTGATCATGATATCGGAAAGGAAGAAAAACAGTTTTGTAATTTGACATTGAAGATGCGGTTGAAAAAATAGTGATAGGTGTAAATTCAAATTCAGGTAGTGACTGAAGTGATGAGGATATAGTTTCGTTATAAATTACTTATACAGTAACAGTAATGCCTACATATTTTCCGCCATTTTACTATAAAGTTTAATCACATGCATCATGATTCTATACATAGACATAGCCTTATGCCATTTAATTATTTACTATAAATGTAGTAGAAGGCGTAATATTGTATTGTTAAAAATATGTGTTCTATCTATAGTTACCAGTAAAAGGATGGCGGGGGAATCAGCGCCTATTTTCCTCCAGCATCCTTATTTCCTCACTCATTTTTGACCAAATAGTTTTCTTCGACTAGACATTTCATCTTTCGAGATAAATATATCTTGTTTGGTATCAATTAATATTAAATTTTTCCCCGCTACGTGAATTTCGAGGAATTTTTCAGATTGCATCATCCCCCAGAGAGCAACACTCATTTTAAGATTTTTTACCAGCAGAGATTTCTGACCGTCCTTATAAATTTTTTAGCCATGCGATACATCAAATTAGTCTATAATTTTACGGAGAATCTGAATCTGTAAATATATTTAAAATTGGGGCAACCCCTAACCGTTTTACACGCATACCCTCTAGCGAACATATAAAAGATTATTTTTGTTTCTTTCGAGATAAATATATCTTGTTTGGTATCAATTAATATTAGATTTTACTCAGCTACCTGAATTTCTAGCATCACTCCCTAAGGCAGTACCACAATTTTAAGAATTTTTACCAAGTCAATGCCAAATAGGTACTTGGAAAATACAATTCATATCTGAACTAATTTATTGCCGATTATTAATCACACAAGGCACTCGCGAAATCGGTATATAATTTCTTTGTAGTAGCCATCCTCGACTACGTATTTAGAGAAATACAAATTCCATAGTCAAAACATCAGCAATCAACGTCACTTTCTATATATTAGACTTCATTTAGATCATTAGGTCAATTAACGGATAATTATGTCAACTGTATATAACACGATCTAATTACCAAAATTCTATTCGCATCGGTATTCCGTGCGCTAATATTGTTTTGTGTAAAGTTACGTCGAAATTTTAAACAAATTATTCGTCGGAATTTTTTCTATATCGTCCCTTATCCAAATCAAAATCTCTTACAATAGTAATAAAACCTTGTTTCGAGTCATCTGCACCCCAACACTGCAAGCACATTTCTTTAAATTTAAGGTATGACATGTCACCACTTATATGATCAAGAAAGATATGGCGAAGGTTTGTGTCATCCTGTTCCCATAATGCGATTGCATTGGCGTTATCTCTGAGTCTATGTTTTAAAGTACTAGCGTAAGTTTGACATAAGTAAAAGGAATCAAAGATCTTATGTCGGCGACACTTTCCCCTTATGAGGTAGTTTTACTGTATAAGGCAATTTCACTCTATAAGGCAATTTCACTCTATAAGGCAATTTCACCCTATGATGCAATTTCACACTATAAGCCAACTTCACCCTATTCTGATGGAGATAAAATTTGCTCTTAAATAACTAGAACTTTTTTAAAGAGTGGGAGATGCTCACCATTCGACAGATAAAAGTAAACTAAAACTATCGTGAAAGATTTTGATATCGATAAAGGACGGTATCGGAAGAATTTCGATGAGTGTATAAGTATTTGATATTATTCAAAAAGTAGTTAGTTACTATACAGTCTGATGATGACGGACGTTAAAAATTTTATCGCAAATAAACGTAATTTTCAGTTAATTCAAGATGCTGTACGAAAATAGTTTGTGGCATACAAAATGGGAGACACTACATCACAGCAAAAATTCAACGAAGCTCATAAACAATTGATCGCTTGTAAGTAACCGCTTCCCAGTTGCAAGCAATCACCAAATAAATCCTCATATCTACAACAAAGGTTAAAGTCGAAGACATGGAGCACCTATAAAGAAAATTAAACGACTCGTTCCAGAAGAGCCGTTCCATCTTTACTATGCGGACGTGTTAGCTAGAGACGAAGACGAAAATATTGACAATTCGATTTATGGAGTAAAGTATAAAGCTGAAACCGATTCATGGAGTTTGTGAAAAATATATTGGAAATTAATCCGGAAAACAGTGACAGAACATTAATTAATGTGATATACCCGGGTACGAGAGATTTATACAATCTGCTAACCTTTAAAGACATCAAACTTAAAGATGACGATTTCAATTTGCATGAAGATTTACCGAATTACTTGGAAATGATCAAAATCAGCATCGATTTTGAGAAGAAAGTTTAACCCACTTGCAGTGCACGACTTTAGCGGGTTCCCAATAAATAACAAAAAGTTTGACAAATATGTGCAAAAATATATTACCAAATTTCGGAGGAACCCCGAAAGAAAACAGCCGTAGGGAAGAAAACAGACTAAGGGAGCGAGTTTAGGCTCTCCTAATAAGTTTTACAAAAGTTTAAATTCGAAGCCTGTGCAATATGTCTATTGGAACAATGTACATGAACTTATGGATCTGTTGAGATTGTTGTACGCATCCAACCGAGCTGGAAATATAAGCGAAGAAAACATTAACGAGATGGTGTCCATAATAGAAGAGTTGAGAGAAGGAGATACAATACAGTGAGCTCAGTAAATAATTACACAGTTTTAAAATGCCCGTCGACCGCTTTGGACGTCCCGAGCGTAAAGATGCCGATATTCGACGTGGGCCTCCAGGTCGAGAATTCCTGCTAACGTCGGATGGTGATGGATACGATAAGCAGCAAAGAAGGCTAGTGAATGCAGCCATTTCCAAATCCGACTCTGATCTGGTTACTCAAGGAAGGACTATAGTATTCAAGTCTGGAGAAGAAACAATTAGTTTTCATAAAAGAAGGTTAGTTAATCTTGTAAATCAAACCTTTTCAGACTGTCTAAAAAGTATGGAAGATGTTCAGTGTAAAGCTGTAGTATACAATACACGAAATCGCCGTATCATACAGCTTAGTCCTACGACTGAAAAATCAGATGCAGCAACCAGACAATATGTAGACAAAAAATGTGATGAAATTGTATCCGATGTAAAAGCATTTGTTCAGTTTTTTAAGAATTTGACTACGGTTTCTAACACATACGAAAAAGAGCTTGGTCTCGCATTATCATCGATTTACGAGGTGGCACCAACAGCCATAAAAAACAAGTACTAAAAACTAAAGCTTCAGTTTATGCCAAAGGTGCAACTAGATAATGATAGCTCTATTAGTTTAGCAACAGCGTTAAGCAAAAATGACTAAAGAAATCATGGTTAAGGAATTATTTAAGTCTGCAAGAAAAAAATTTCAGCGTCGTCACACAAATCTGAAACATGGGAAACGCGATCTTATCCAGTCGGGCTTGTGCGAAATGCAGCCTTACTCTCGTGTGAACAATGAGTACAGAAATATTCTAATAGCGCTGGACTGTTTCACAAAATATGTTTTAGCCGAGTCTTTAAAAAATAAAGCTGGATCAGAAGTTACAAATGCTATGAAAAAAATATTGGACAAAATGTTGCAAAGAAAAATTAATGCAAAAATCAATCTATAAACGGATTTTGGGAAAGAGTACTTCCACCAATGGTTTAAAAATCTTATTCAAAAATATATGGTAAACCATTATTCTACGTATACCGCAATCAAAGATAGTATGGCTGAACGGTTGATCAGAACAATCAAAAACAAGTTGTACAGAAGATTTTACTTGCAAGGTAGTTATAGATGGTTGAATATTTTGCCTAAGGTTATGGAAGAATACAATAATACACCGCATCGACCTATTGACATGACACCTATGGAAGCGGAAAAAAACGCCCGAATAGAATAAAACTTTACACCGCTGACAGTGCTTCTAAAAGTCACAAGAAGTTGTACGAGGGTTGGAGAAATTGTGCGTATATCAAAATATAAAGCAGTATTCGACCGAGGATTTCATGCAAACTGGAGTACAGAACTATTCAAAATTGTTATAGAACAACAAACGCAACCAATGACCTATCTGCTACAAGATTTGGAAGGTCGGCTAATCCTAGGTGCTTTTTACGATGATAAGATTCAGCTCACAGTGGCACCCGACACGTACCTAGTGGAAAAAGTTTTACAGAAACGGAAGCGCGGTCGTGAACTATTAATGTCGTGGTTGGGGGATGGTAAAAGCAGGATTAAGAAAACAGACTTGCTTTAGTATTAACCGATCAAATTTCCAGATATTTACCTAGTTGAAATAACCCTAAGGAAGCAAAAGAATAAACTACTTGTTCGATGGGTGGGGGGTAAAAATCCCTAGCAGGATAGATAGGAAAGATTTGCTTTGAAGCCTATTTCCATTTATAATTTGAAGCAGGAAGCATGTGTTTCATAATCGATTTACAAGGATATCAGTACAAAACTAGTGACTTTTATTGCAAGGAGATCGTCATTTTGGATATAGTGAATAATGTAATATGGCATGAGATACTGAACATGACGGTTAAATATAACACCCAAGGTGGTGATTTCAAAAAGCAAGTTCAGTGGTTAAAGGACAAAATCCATGGACTCTGCTTGGATGAGTAGTCTACGAGTAGGTATACAAATGTAGGTGATTTGCTGTAAGAAGTCATACCTTCTGTATCACTGTCTATGTTAAAGGAGAACAAAAGAAGCAGCTATTGTCGAAATATTTATCAAACATCATTTTAAACATGGAAGGTGTATTCTCAGTCCCTAGACTCAAAGAATTAAGAAGATTCAGCGATAGGTGCAACCACTGTTTAAACCACTGTGTGGA
Organism: Platerodrilus igneus; assembly: GCA_036346225.1. Classification (NCBI taxonomy): domain Eukaryota; kingdom Metazoa; phylum Arthropoda; class Insecta; order Coleoptera; family Lycidae; genus Platerodrilus; species Platerodrilus igneus. Next base: position 4,776,028 of record JARFIW010000333.1, on the reverse strand, counting down.
TAATTTAAGTTGCTCAAAGGAAAATGTTATACTGTTGCAGCCCTTTGTTGATGTTTAATGTATTTAATTTTTAATAAAATATTTGTGGAAATTGTTTTTTATTATGTTAGCTAAAAGACTGTACAAATTTGAAAAAAAGTAATTTAATATATGTAAAACAGTGCATTACTTTGAAAAAATTAATAGCGACAAATAAATTAACCAATGTAAAATTTGAAAGAAAACCCAATTAAATTTACACACGCTGTATATAAAATATTTAAATATATAGAACTTGCATCCAAGTTAGAATAGATGCATTTCGAAACACTAATAAAAATATTTTTTCAAATAGTTTTCGAATTTAAAAGACATCTAGAATTCGTTTAGACATGTTCAATAGTTTAAATATACATTAAACTACAACTTAAAAAAATCCTAGCTTTAAGACTGAAAATTTGGTAACATCAGGTGCAATTAAGTAAACCACACACGTGTTTTATTTATAACCGGGCGAGACATGTAAGCGATATAAAACGCTGATTTAAGGTAGTCTTTAGATTACCTGCAAAAATCACTGTACCGTTTTTGATAAGCCCATTCATCATCTTTAAAACAACAAATCAGAAACAATAGTAAAATACGCAATAATTGGTGTTTGCAAATAAACTCAGTTCTGTTTTAATAAAAAAAAAATGTAGACGTACCTTAAATGTTCAAAAGATTTTAAAGAAAATCACCGCACAAACACGAAATGATTGTTTAAATTCCAGCGTAACTTTACAAAAAACGCACGCGATACCGATACGAATAGGCTTTTGGTAATTAGGTCGGGTTCTATACACTTGTCATAATTGCATACTAACTGATCTATTTAATATCTATTATGACTAGTCAAAGTACGGTACTTTCCCGTACCTTGAGTAAATAAATAATCCACAAGCAATTGTGCGTTGATTTCTAATGTACAGCATTTTGAAACATATTTCTTGTATACCTCAAAACATGTAGTCAATAATGTAATTAATAGAAGGTGTCGTTGATTGCTATTAAAAACACACTACATTGGAATGTTTTACATTATTCTAAAAACAGAACATTACTATTTGTAAATGGTTTTAAATATCAAATACTTTTGGCTTATAAAGGTTCATTTCTAAAATTCCAGCGGTTTTAGATTTTCGGGAAATGGTTGGTTAAAGCATATGTCTTGGGTAGCGAAAAAAAGTTTTAAAAATGGAGTTAAATATATATGAGTAAAAATTTAGAGGTTTGGGCCTTTAAAAGGTGTAACTTTGTAAGGGGTGGCTCTATTTAAAATCTATTTACAGATTTGGGCTCCCTACAAAAATATAATATTAAATGATACCAAACAAGATATATTTATCTTAGAAAAACAAAAATAATCTTTTATATGTTCGCTAGAGTGTATGTGTGTAAAACGGTTAGAGGTTGTCCTGATTTTATCTCTGTTTACAGATTCGGATTCTGCGTAAAATTCTAGACAAATTTGATGTAGCGCATGGCTAAAAATTTATAAACTCGGTCAGAAATCGCTGCTGGTAAAGAATCTTGAAATGAGGGTAGCTCGGGGGATGATGCAATCTTAAAAATTTCTAGAAATTCAGGTAACTGAGAAAAATCGCATATTAATTGATACCAAACAAGTTATATTTATCTCGAAAAATAAAATGGCCAGTCGATGAAAACTATTTGGTCAACAATGAATGAGTGAGGAAATGAGAATGCTGGAGGAAAAGAGGCGCTGATTCCCCTGTTTTCCTTCTACTGTTACCATTAAAATTTTTTGTAGAAATAGTGTTTTTTTTTTGTTTGATTATGTGGATTGTCCAATATATTAGGTTATGTAACAATTTTGAATTTCCCCACTCATATTCTAGTGGTGTAAATGGCTCTCAGTACGACCTGTCCTCTATTTTATTCTCTCGTGGAGCGGATTATAGAATTTATTTTGCTTTAGTTAAAAGTTAAGAATTTAGATTTTTGGTTGTTAAATTTTTCTGTTTTTTAGCTCTAAGTTATGATTATCCGTGAGCAATAAAAATTTGTATTATCGGGTGTCCTTAAATGAAGTAAAAGGACGAAGGGATTAAACTTTTATTGCTTCAAACCAGACTATTGGATCATGCTAAATAAAAGATGAGAAAGTCAGGAGTTCGATGCATTTTAATTCGTAGTAAATATAGTTCTCGAAGTTTAGTAGTCGTAGAAAACGACAAAAACTGTTTGAAAACATAACAATAGGAAAACATATATTAAACATAACAAAAATCGTAAATTAAGTATATGCGAGATACTTCATCGCACTCTGGGCATATTCTAGGTACCCACCTCTGACACTTTAAACAACATAGCATGAGCTTGTGTTTTTTGAACATTTTGTACATTTAGTGTCCTGTCTTGCTCCAGTTGCTTCTGTTTTTTATAGAACCTGAAGCTAAAATTTAGGTTTTCTGGGTACAGCATTAGTATGATTCTATATTTTCAATCACATAAATACGATTTTGAATTCGCTCGAAATACTACTGAATGGCATTGGAACCATGTTTAGGAATATTAATCCTTTTCACAAATCTTTTATCAAAACGTCCAACTTCGTTTATTCTTCATTATAGTAATGAAAACCAAAATACTTCCCATGTATATTTATCTATTTGCATAGCTGTCAAACTGTTATCGCTAGCTACTAAATAGGAATCGTGTCAGTTAACCCAACGATACAACCAAATGTGTAATTAGGGTCTAATAAATTGTGGCCAAATTCTCTCAGTAATAGTTAATAGAGTTGGTTAAATGATGCATTGTTGAATTTGATAAAACGCTTAGTTTGCTTTAAATTGCCAGATCTCTCTATTAACTTACCTTTTAAATACAGTTCATCAATTTGTAAATCCTCATAAATAGTTTGTTATACACGATCAAGTCAGCAGGAAAGTTAGACCCATATTTTGTTTTATTTTTTAATATCCGTAGAATACCGCTTACTGGTTGCAATAAAAACAGACTTGGTTTGAGCAATTTGTCAGCTCTAGAAAGTTTGAGTTATTATTTCCCTAGAGTAATGTCAAATTACGGAAATCGTGTCATATACGCTTTATGGAGAAATATAGTGTTTGTAAATGAACTTCGACCGCCTATTTAAAAAACTTAACTATTTAGTATTTATTTAACCAAACCATAGTAAATAATTTCAATTAAAGCTCTCGCTTAAATTCCCTTACAATTGGAGATTGATCGGATCAAGTTGTAAATATTTGCCAAGATATTCCATATCACGGCGTTTTGAATTTTATTGAAACTCGAAGGTTGTTCAATTTTTAGTTTTGATTGCGTTGTCTTTTTTTGCAGTAAGTTTTGAATGTTGAATAATTATTTGTAAATAGTGGTTAATAAATATTGTATGATTGTTGTATTATTTTGTGATTTTATTGAATGGTGTGTAAACGGTAAAGAGAATGAGAGTAAATTTAGGTATACGAGAAGAAGCACAGCTGAGCTAGCCAGGGAAGCTGCTGAAGAAATTAATTTGATAGAGCAGAAAGCGGGTAAGAAAAATTTTGTAAATTTTTATGTTTGTGAATTTATTTTTTTTTTTGAACTGGCGAGGTACCACAGCTTGAGCTTGAATGATTTTTAGGAAGTTCCAGAGATTGATCCCAGTTCCACGGCAATATATATATATATATTACTCAAATTTAAACCAGGGTAGAAAATTAATTAATTACATCAAATAATTTTAATCACCGTGTATAAAGAATTTTATTAGATAATACGCGTTATTAAAAACCGTGGAGCGTAGAAATTTATTCGTTTCATTAAAAATAAGGGAGTTAAATTATTTACTAGACGCTTTATATAAAAAGAAGCAGAATTAAAATGCTCAATTTTAATGTAGTTTAATTATTCCAAGTAAAGAATCAAATAGAAATTACGTGCAAAATTTATATTAATTAACTCAATTTTAAGTAACCGGTATTAAACAAAATGTACAAATAATAATTAATATTTAATTAGGATTCACTAAAAATTAAAGGGTAGAAGTCAATGCCATTCATCATTATTTTAATTGGAGTTAATTGAACGATTATTAAGGTATTACATGCATAAAAGCTTTTAAAAAAACCAATAATATTCAAATCGTAGAAGTGTTATTTAAAGTATTACGAGTGAACACCTGCGTATTTTTAAATATCAAAATTCTAATAAATTAGAACTGATAAACAGGCAGATTCTGCGTATATTGGAAACGGTCGGATGTTTTAACGGGAAGACTAGATACGGGGTTATTTTACTTACGAGTCCACGTGGATAATAAAGAATATCGATTTGTACCACTTAGAACAGGGTAGATAGAGACGGATAATATGCGCAAGACAGAGACACACATAGTAAAAGGCGTGATTTGAGCAACGTCACGAGGTTGCGATTGGTTGAAAATCAGATGCAGATATGAGGTGTAAACGTAACGATTGCGATACAAAATTAATTAGTTATTCTCGGACGTGGTTGCGTGCCGTGTGGAAAATTTCTCAGATTTTCAACTGGCGCGTGTGCAAAGTTTATAGAATCGCGTGCCCGACTATCGAAAAGGGAATGTAGAATGCGAAATTCTAAGAATTGTCCGTTTTGGGGACAAAAGCGACGAACAGGTTAGCCGATATATTAACCCGGACGTTAAACAGTTTCGCTCTCTTAGATTTTGATTATTCGATGCTTTAAAAAGTGCTCGTAGATTTTAGATTTTGATTGAATACTTTAAAACAGTTTGCTATTTACGTGCTACGATACAAGTTAGTATGCATTAGTGCACTTAGTAAAGAAGATACAAGGTAATAAAGTTTAGTTATATTTGCGAGTATTACTGTACCAAGTATCCACATTTGTAACGATAAATGAATAAACAAAAGTAGGCAGTTTTGGCGTATAGCGTGAAAGAAGTATGAATTTCTTTGCTATTTTCGGGGGTCTTAATAATTAAATGATTCGTAAACGTGACTGGATCCACAAAACAAGATTCAGATATACACAGATGAGTTCCGGAAAAGCCCTGAAACAACTTTAGATGAATGGTGGTGTAGAAAATTTTTAAAGGCGACCAGTAATCCGAGGACCTAAACATAACCCAGTTGGAATGGTGTAGTTAACAAAGGACGATGTACATTGGAGCCACGAGTGTATTAACCTTCAGGTAACTTATGCTTTGTTGTTCGATTTTTGATGTTTTGGTGTGTGTTGAATAACTTTATAATTTATTTACTTAAAATGGACAGTAGTGAATTTGTACTAACAACAAATTTTTAATTTTAAGGTGAAATTTTCTTGTTTACGTAGAAAGGAGTATTTAGTATTTATGTTCTTGATTATGATGAAAATTTGGGTATGTCTTTGAGCTCAATTAGACGAACCTGGTTAATTAACGTAAAGGGGTGGGAGATGCTCTTTTTGTACGCAGACTCAGGTCAGCAAATATTATTATATTAATTAGTAGGCATCCTACAAGGACTTTAATTCTGGATGCACATTAAAATGATAACAAATTTAATCTTAAAATTTTCTGATACTGAAATTTATGCTGAATTTTAATTTTGAAATTTTAATGTATTGTGAATATTGATGTAAATAGAGTTAACGTTGATGTTTGTGGTAGGAATGTGTCTGTTTTTTTTTATGAATGAGGATGTAAGTTATCTAGGGGAGCAGCCGAGGCGGGAAGAGGACAGAGGCGATTATCAGAAGAGAATCACAGCAAATCGTAGCGCCCAAAAGTGAGTCTCGAGTTCAAAATAAATTTTTTTTGTGATTTTATTCCAGGAAACTGGCGAGGCTTTTTGTACATTTCACAGCAGTTAATGACGGCCCAATCTGTAGGGCTCGATTTGAAAACCTTAGTTTTAGAATAATGGTGAGGTTTCACAATTATGAATGACGGCCCAACGCTGGGGCTCGATTTGAAAACCGTAGTTCCCGGATTTTGGACATTTCACAGCTATATATATATATATATATATATATATATATATAATTAGTATTATTCCTTAATTAGTAATTTTATTCAACGTTTCGGCATTGACTTTATGCCTTCTTCGAACTGAAAATTTAATAAAGATTATTACAATTACATTAAAACAGGATACATGTTCTTACATAAATACTAGACTTAAACCTGATTTAAACTGAACAAACAACACTTATTCATAACATGCAACTTGGTTAAATATTTAAAAAGTAATTAGCAATACAATTAAAATGTAACATAGTCATGATAAAATAAATAAATAAATAAATTAACGATTTAATAACATGCATTTAAATGCATGTTATTAAATCATAAATGCATGTTATTAATATTTAAATTTATTTATTTATTTACGTCTTTAATCACAATTACATAATGTACATAGTCAATTGGATAATTAATAAATAAATTTAACCTAATTACATTTAATAATGTCATTTAAATCATGTTATTAAATGAATAAATGCTATGTTTTAATGTAATTGTATTTTTATTATTTTAGTCATGATTGACTAAGTACATTTTAACGTTGAATAGTTCCATAATTAGCTTTTAGAGAACATGTAACCAAGATTCATTAAATAGTGTGTGTTGTGTTAATTTAAGTTCAGTGTGTTAAGTTATAGATTTAGATAAGTAGTAGTACTGTTTTGTGTAATGTGTAATAATTTTAGCTTAAATTGTCATCATAAGTAGGCATAAAGTCATCCGAACACGTTGAACTTAAAATACGAATTTGACGCCTGTAGTTAATTTATCTGTGTAAGATACGAGTTATCAAAATTATATTAAATCATGTGTAGTTGTTCCTTGTAGTTGCTGCTAAAATGTGTGTGTATTTGTAACGGGCTACTATTTTGTAACAAAGCTACTACTACTGGTCAGTTACCAAATAGGAAGTTGGTAATAATAGATCATGAAAGTGATCGAACTATCTGTAACCATTGTTTAAATGTTAGTTTCCATTTACCAGCTGCTGTCCAATAATATGTTGCATTATCAAAATTATGATGAAAGCTAGTTAGTTCCTTTATAGTTGTACATTAAAAATACTGCTGCGGTAACTTTTATGGTGCTTATTTGCTAAATAGAAACAAAAGTTAGTCCAACTCATTGTGTGCTTAGTTAAAATGTATATGATTCCATGTGTTTTACAGGTCACGTGTGCAAGTAGAGAACTATCATGTGTCAAAACGTAAATAAATTCGCTTACAAAGTTCCATTGCCATATAACTTGTGCTCATATTACATCTGAATAAAATATAAAACCTGCTACGTAGCTTTAAATTACAGTTCTTATCAAACTCAATCAAACATGACTAACATACAATAGCTGAAAGCGTTGTTAATACCATCTTATGCTGATAGTTTGTTGTAAAATAAAAAACAAAAAAGTTGTGGCAACGTCATTCTGTCCTTATTTTTAAAATGTATATACTCCATGGGGTTTACAGCGTCCGTGTCGCAATAGGAATGGATTTTGTCCCATCAAACGAAATATATTCGGTTACTAGTTCCATATAGCATATATTACTTGTGAGTAGTATTACCCTAATAAAATATAAAACCTCCTAACGAAGAACTTTAAATAACAGTTCTTATTCAAAGCTCAAATCAGAACACAATTACCATACCGAAATTGAGAGCTTGAGTAAAAGAGGTTTGTTTAACTGTTTCCCATTCTTTATATCTGGTCACGTTTTCAATTGATAAAGACATCATGAGTCGAACTAAATCTAAACGCTAGCAAGCTGTAGGTTACCTAAATTTTTGCTTGATCGAATTTTTTTCTGAACTACAAACTATTCAAAATAGCACGTGCTTTTAAAATTCGTTTCTTCATAATACTTCTCGACCTCGTGAGATAATACCTGGACCTACTGTTATACAAGAATCCTAATGCATAAACAGGAAAATGCTAGGAGTGCCGGTAAGGGCAAGACAAATCAGCAAGGGACAAAGACCGACGACAGTAGCAGTGATACTAAATCAGAACATAACAATAACAATAATACAGTATTACAGCAACGAACACAATGTCTGTCTGGATGTATCCGAAGTAGACATAGACACTTGGATCATGACCAACACTTTCTTCCAGTTCAGCCACAATCCTGCCCCATACTTGAACAATATCAAACACGTGGCAAGAACCTACAAAGGCAAACCAATCATATTCATGGCAGATGCCGACGGGAACTTACCCACGTGGCACTGTAACACCATAAACGAACAAGGTAAGAAGGTGAAGGATCTGATCAACGAGCAACTCAAAGTGATGAACCTCTCCTTTAACCCGCTCACGTACAAAAACCAGAACAAGAGCGAAATGAAACATTAACGTGACACTGAGAAACGGAGCTGAACACAACAGGATAGAGAACTGGAAAATACACGACAGCGAGGCAATTACCGACCATAATCTAGTAGCATTCGACATACCCGCAAACACGGTACGACAATGAGCAAACCACTACTACAACAACACGGGGGGGGGGGGCACGGACACAAACAGAAATACAACATCAAGAAAGAAACTGGGAGCAACAGGTAGAAAAATTCGACCCACCACCGGACATATAACCAAACGGGAACATAAATGACTACACTAAGAACCTAACAAGAACAATTATAGACACTCGAAAACAGGTATTACCACAGAAATCAAACAGGATTAAACCAAAACAACTACACTGGACACGCGAGGTACAAATCATAAAGAAAGACACCAGGAACGCGCGTAAGCTATACTAGTTCGCAATAACTCCCTCGGAGAAGGCTTTACACCTCGCACACTGCCGACGGAAACAGACAACTGCGTATAGGAATTAAGGAACATGAAACGCGATACCTGGAAGAAATTCGTAGAACGACACCTACAAATCTATGCTTGGGGGTTTCCTATCATTGAAAGAAATAATTCGCTGCACTAACAAAGAAAATAGTAGGTATATCTAACTAAAAAATTTTGTGGGTATATGGACAATATGTTTTTGCCACGGCTACACAAAAATCTAGTACAGGAAAATTAATAAACTTAACAGATGAAAGCTGCTATGGAGACAGGTACAAAATGAGCGATTTACTAATGTGTTTGTTTGTAATGCAAATTGTAGTAGTTACGAAAGCGAATAATTTTTTTCTGTCCACACATTTTATTTGCAGTTAGCACATATTATACTTTATACATAATACAAATGTGTTTGTTAGTAATGCAAACCTGTATTAGTTAACGAAAGTCAGTAATTTGACTTTACTATCAATTTTTATTTGCAGTTGACACAAACTAAAATCTGTAGCTGTAATAAGTAAGTTTGCTACAGATGCAAATAAAAATTAATTCTAAAGTAAGTACTTTTGTTAATGTAGCAAATGTTATTTGCAGTTAGCTCAAACTAAAATTTGTATCAAAAACTAGCAGTGTTTGTCAAAAGTCAATTTTTCAGTAATTGTCTAGTAAAGGCATTAATTTTTTTGCACTGTTTTCGTCTAGTAAATCTATACTGTAAAATGATATTTTTCCTCTTGAGCTTCCTTGTTGCTGGCTAGCCTCACGCATGGGCGCCAGTAAAACAATTTTTCTTTTTTCTTTACCTTTTTTTTTATTTGGCCTCCACTCGCTGGATAAAGTGAAGCTTTAATTATTCGCGGCTAAGTCTGGGAATTACCCCAAGGGTGAGCAATGAGAAAGGGTGTGGGGATGGTCTAAACTCTACAATAAACTAACAAAAAGAAAATGGGTTGAGCGCCACTGAATCTGTATGAACGATAACACTAAAAATTCATTACTCCTATGAGAAGATACAGAAACTCACGGGATGTGAACACAATAAAAAACTTACAACTTACTGAACTAATGTATCTGGAAATCTCTGGAACATACTTACGACCTCTCCGATCTCGATGATCCTGAAAGAAAAAATACACAACAATTCTCTATTAGAAAGACACAGTTTGTGCTTTCCAATAAAAAAACATACTAATAATTACAGGTGGATAATATTAAGATTACCACACCAAAGATATTTAAATCAAAAATGAATACCTAGAACAAATCAGTTGTAGCATATCTGTGCTTTTTAAATTACTTCAGCATTCGTATAATTTCATTATTCAACAAACTTATTTTCTTTAAAAATTTAGTAAAATTAATTATGCATGGAATAAAAACTTGAGTCTAAAAATGAAATTTAATATAGTTTCTCTTTCTTGATTTTTTTTTAAATATGTTTACAAAATGAACTAATAAAATTGGTTTTTCAATACATCTGCCTTTGACATAACAGGACCTTAAGTTAATAATATTTTAAAACAAGTTTTGGCACCTAGTGTTCAGATCTGATTATTGGCTCACATATGTTTCTCATAAATTATTTCTTAAAAAATTTGAATCACATGCAGTTAACTTGGACAAACAACTTTTCATTTAATTCAGGTATTATGAGCTTATTAAAATTTAACATCTGCAAATAAATTTTCTAAAAAGCAAGAAATGGACTTTGTAATCTCATATTTTTAGCAAGTGAATATCTGCTAATCTTACAATATTATTACTATAGCATTTCGTGACTATTTTCTCCCACGCTGTTCTATACACACAAAATTTAACTTGACCAAACGATCCTTGAAAACTATTTATGTGAGCATTCACGAATTCTCACAAACAAAACAAAAAAGAAGGTTTGATACCTGTACATGTTGATGTCTTCATCTCTAGTTATCAAACGGCGACGTACGTCCTCCGAAATCTGTTCATCAAATTGTCGTAACGAAACATTAAACAACAGCTGTAGTTGCCCTGATAAACGAATAGCTTTCCAATCTTTGATTCAAATATATCACCGTCCTACCATATCATTATGTTATTGCAACATCTAAATATACTGTTCTGTCATATTAACTCTTCATTCTACTCCGTCATGCGCTAAAGGAATAAAAATATTTTATAAGTTATTTGGTTAATGCGATCTTACCGTTAACAAATTCCGACACAACAATTTTAAACTACCATCTCACGCCGATCCGGAGGCCCCACCTATGCATGGCCTGAAGATTCATGCTTTTAAGGACAACGCCAACTCGACTACATTTAGAAAAGCAATGGCCGACCTCGTTCCGTTCTAGTACGGCACCTTATCTGCGTGGCGCATTACCCCGTGACCTATACACGCACGCGCTATTCTAATTCTAACGAATGAAAGGGAACAATCCGCCTGCAAAGTAGGCAACACAAACGACTAGACCCCATATAAATACGTTCCTTGAATGTATAATATTATTAAATATCTCCGTGCAAAGCATTTAAGTTATTTAAGCGAACATGATTTCCTGTTTTCATATAGAATTGTTTCTCTTAGATATTATAGCATCAAATACGGGAATTAAATACCACAGAATAAAATTATACTGAAGCGATTCTTGCAAACATGGTGCTATAGAATATATATTCGTTACACAGCCCCCGAACAAAAAAGGAAAAAATCTTTGAGATTAACTATATGTTAGTAAATACTTAAACGAGAAGTTTTTTTTATAGACAAAAACGAAACTACTACTTAAACAAAAGATAGGTACCAAAAATACCATTATAATAAACCCAATCAAACTAAAATAAACTTGAAACTTGATCTCCAAAAAAAATGTACAAGTGACCTTACAAATAGTAAATAAGGGAGCAAACAAGCGAGTGAGTAGGTAACTCTGCGTACCACACATCCGTTAGGAATCAAAATAAGTAGGACATAATCGGTAAAAAGACATAATCGGTAAAAGTCAAAATATAGAGGTCAAATACTCACGAGTTGCAACCTAACAAGGAACAAAACTACTAAGTTCGCGGAACTTAAACTAAAACTCAAACAAAACTTCGACGCAAACCGCCGTAAAGCAACAAACAAATTTTCTTCCTTACCAATAACTTTAACATTATTAACACAAGATCGAAAAACTCATTCCAAAGTATATACATATCGATATCTTTACAAAAATGTTTTTACTACTGCTGATCAAAAAGGAATCCAGCACAGGAAACACAAAAAACGCTGCTTTTCTTTCTTTTAGTCTCACTAATACTAAACGAAATCGAAAGACCCACATTAAACTATATGGATATCAGCAATCATCCAAAAATATTTTTCTTCTCGACGATAAAAACAATATCCAACAATAAAGTAGCATCACTAACTAGCTACCGTTTCTACAAAAAAAATAGCTCGCACTTCGAACCGGTATTCTTTTTATCAGAACGCTCCAAAAAAATTTTCAACGCTACAGTGGCCACACCAAACATTTTGAATCAACTGGCCGCAAAAAAATCACCACTCAAGCATCTCGCTTACTCTAAACATAACAGCACACAAGTGACCGTCTTGAAAACGAATCTCACTTAAGTGATTCTGCACCTAACTTAGATTAAACACACGCACAAAAATGAAACAACAAATATTTACATGGTTTCACCACAACTAGAATAACTACATTCACTAAACAACCTACTTGTCGGCCTTACCTATTTAAATAGATAATTTGTTAACACGCATGACATTACCAACACTACCGCAACTCTACTACGAACTAAAACGGAATCGCAGACAAAATTACATTTTATCTGAACTAACTACTTAAATCAAATAATCCAAAAACACATTTCTTGAGGAATAAAAGTACTTGAAATAACTGGCGATTTCCATGCGCAACAAGATACCAGAGGAGCTTTCAATCAATTACCTCCATTCAACAAAAAAAATCATAAACGACGAATTAATCCTTTGGGGGATAGTCTAGACTGATGGCGGAATAGGGTTTCAGATCTTTAATGTGCCATCTACCTGCTCTCGATCCGTCCAAATTAACCAAATCATACACCACACTCGAGCACTTCTTTTTAACTATACTTAAAACAAACTTTGTGGCAAGTTTAGCAGAAAACTTATTACTCGCACTCGACAATACTTTATTGGCCCTCCATACTTTATTACCAACCTCAAAAGAAATATTTCTCCTCCTTAAATTATATTGATGGCTCGAACGTTCATAAGCTAAATGCAGTTTTGTTCGGACATCTTCAAATACCTTAAAAATACCTTGACGATCTGAAGTATATAATGGGCGACTACCAGGAATGATTTCGATATCACTTTCGGGAGTAAATCCACTACCATAAAACTTACCAGTGATAGGGATGTGTCGGCCAAAAACTAAAAAATTTGGAGTATAACCCGTCGACTCATGTTTAGCAGAATTAATAGCAAATTGAATCTGCGCTAACTCAGTATCCCAGGTATCATGTTCTTCAAGATAAGATCGAATGGCTGTCCCTACTGTTCTATTAATTCTCTCGACAAAATTAAACTGCGGCGCATAAACAGCAATATACCATATTTCTTGAATTTCAAACCTATTACATAACGACCTAAAAATTCGACCAGCTAAATTTGATCCATTATCGCAAATGATGAATTGTGGCACTCCAAACACTAAGAAAACTTTTTGTTACATAAACTGTTCTATAACGTGTGACTTTGCACTGCGTAAAGGATGTAAAATTGTATATTTTGAAAACCAATCTCCGACTACCAAAAGCCATTTAAATCCTAATTTCGACCGAGGGAATGGACCCATAAGATCCAATGCAATTATCTGAAATGGAAATTTAGCTTCTTTCTCTTTTCCCATTAAACCTAAAGGACCTGCATTAGAAGATTTTTGTGCACCACACACTAAACATGCACGACAAAATTTCAACACATCTAAACTCATTTTGGGCCAATAATAATGTTCTTGAACTCTGGCGGTAGTCTTCGAAAATCCAAAATGTCCCGCAACTGAGGGATCATGACACGATCTGATAACATCTTCCCGTTGGGCTTTCGGAACTAAATACTTCCACTCTACGATGTTAGATGATAAAGGCAAATTCGACGGAATAAACTTAAAACAAACTCATTCTCAACTTTCCATTGAGGGTAATTTTCAGGTGACGTCAAAATCTTATCACGTAATGACACATACCAATTTTCTAAATTATCAAGCAAGCTCGACCTCTACCAAATTTACGATATGATACTCTTCTGGGATTGCACGACTAAGACAATCAGGATCAACATTAACTTTACTTCTTCTATGAATTTCACAAACAATGATAACTTTAGACGTAATAAATTTATATATTAAATTGCTTTTAACCTTCCATTGAGAATAACAATAATTAAATATTTTGGTACACTCTTACACTACTCATAATCAAACTGTTAAGAAAAACTAAAGTGCTTCACAACGCATAAACTTGCTAGAATGACAAACTCCTCTATGAGCCTCACCTAGACTAATAAACAAAAAAATTACATCATAACTAACCTCAAATAATGATGACCAAACTGCTAGAGCGACAAACTTATCACGAGTCTCGTTTAGACTTATGTAATGCTGAGCGACCAACCCTCCACGAGTCTCGTCTAGACTAATATACCGCTATCCGACAAACTACTACGACAAGACTCGCTTAGACATACAAACAACTTAACATACTGCGTTGCAATGCGGATATAAATAAAAAAAATTGCTACCAAAACGAATCAAATCAAAAACGTGCCGATGCACAAGAGCAAATTTTCAAACAATATTTCAACAGCAAAAACTAGTGTACCAAATTCTTAAAGCATTATTTCTTAAATCAAGAAATTAAACAAATAACTATTATAACTAATACGAATGGAAGATAAACCTACTATCGATATAGTACATCCAGAATCAAATAAACCCATATTATCTATATCAAACAACTTTACTATCACATATGGTCGATTATCACCAGATTTTTCAATAAATAACGAATCAGTCTTGGGTTGTGAATTAATATGACAAAAATTTTTTTACTACACTTAACCAATCTGACCAATCTTTCTTACTAAAATAATTTTTCTGCTCACAAATCATAATTGCTGCCTTTTTTAACCAGTTCAACTCTGAAATAACGGAAATTTTACTTTAATACAAACTTATACCTGCTATAACTTTTAGACAACTATCGAATAAAACTTTGAGGTTCCAGACACGACCTGAGTGCTATAAAAAAATTTTAACCAAACAATTATGAGTTTACCACAAGCCAATAGTTAAACGATATTGTAACAACTTAATGTTACCAATCGAGCAAACCCTTTTTAAACGAACGACCATCGGGCCCCACGTTAGTTGCGTCAGTAAAATGATATTTTTTCTCTTGAGCTTCCTTGTTGCTGGCTAGCCTCACGTATGGGCGCCAGTAAAACAATTTTTCTTTTTTCTTTACCTTTTTTTTTTATTTGGCCTCCACTCGCTGGATAAAGTGAAGCTTTAATTATTCGCGGCTAAGTCTGGGAATTACCCCAAGGGTGAGCAATGAGAAAGGGTGTGGGGATGGTCTAAACTCTACAATAAACTAACAAAAAGAAAATGGGTTGAGCGCCACTGAATCTGTATGAACGATAACACTAAAGATTCATTACCCCTATGAGAAGATACAGAAACTCACGGGATGTGAACACAATAAAAAACTTACAACTTACTGAACTAATGTATCTGGAAACCTCTGGAACATACTTACGACCTCTCCGATCTCGATGATCCTGAAAGAAAAAATACACAACAATTCTCTATTAGAAAGACACAGTTTGTGCTTTCCAATAAAAAAACATACTAATAATTACAGGTGGATAATATTAAGATTACCACACCAAAGATATTTAAATCAAAAATGAATACCTAGAACAAATCAGTTGTAGCATATCTGTGCTTTTTAAATTACTTCAGCATTCGTATAATTTCATTATTCAACAAACTTATTTTCTTTAAAAATTTAGTAAAATTAATTATGCATGGAATAAAACAACCTGAGTCTAAAAATGAAATTTAATATAGTTTCTCTTTCTTGATTTTTTTTTAAATATGTTTACAAAATGAACTAATAAAATTGGTTTTTCAATACATCTGTCTTTGACATAACAGGACATTAAGTTAATAATATTTAAAAACAAGTTTTGGCACTAAGTGTTCAAATCTGATTATTGGCTCACATATGTTTCTCATAAATTATTTCTTAAAAAATTTGAATCACATGCAGTTAACTTGGACAAACAACTTTTCATTTAATTCAGGTATTATGAGCTTATTAAAATTTAACATCTGCAAATAAATTTTCTAAAAAGCAAGAAATGGACTTTGTAATCTCATATTTTTAGCAAGTGAATATCTGCTAATCTTACAATATTATTACTATAGCATTTCGTGATTATTTTCTCCCACGCTGTTCTATACACACAAAATTTAACTTGACCAAACGATCCTTGAAAACTATTTATATGAGCATTCACGAATTCTCACAAACAAAACAAAAAAGAAGGTTTGATACCTGTAGATGTTGATGTCTTCATCTCTAGTTATCAAACGGCGACGTACGTCCTCCGAAATCTGTTCATCAAATTGTCGTAACGAAACATTAAACAACAGCTGTAGTTGCCCTGATAAACGAATAGCTTTCCAATCTTTGATTCAAATATATCACCGTCCTACCATATCATTATGTTATTGCAACATCTAAATATACTGTTCTGTCATATTAACTCTTCATTCTACTCCGTCATGCGCTAAAGGAATAAAAATATTTTATAAGTTATTTGGTTAATGCGATCTTACCGTTAACAAATTCCGACACAACAATTTTAAACTACCATCTCACGCCGATCCGGAGGCCCCACCTATGCATGGCCTGAAGATTCATGCTTTTAAGGACAACGCCAACTCGACTACATTTAGAAAAGCAATGGCCGACCTCGTTCCGTTCTAGTACGGCACCTTATCTGCGTGGCGCATTACCCCGTGACCTATACACGCACGCGCTATTCTAATTCTAACGAATGAAAGGGAACAATCCGCCTGCAAAGTAGGCAACACAAACGACTAGACCCCATATATATACGTTCCTTGAATGTATAATATTATTAAATATCTCCGTGCAAAGCATTTAAGTTATTTAAGCGAACATGATATCCTGTTTTCATATAGAATTGTTTCTCTTAGATATTATAGCATCAAATACGAGAATTAAATACCACAGAATAAAATTATACTGAAGCGATTCTTGCAAACATGGTGCTATAGAATATATATTTGTTACAACTGTCAATATCAAAACCATTTTCTGCAAAAAACGAAAAGTGCATAAATTATCACAATTTATTCATAACTTAATCTTGTAACGTATTTTTTTTTCAAGTTAGTTACACATTCCTTATAAATCTAATATCATGTTTCGATAATATAGAAACATAATTTATAATTGTCTGATCACAAAAGATAGTTTATAAGGTGTATAATGGATTATGCGCTCCTTCCCCTTTCAATGTCTAAGTTACTACACTAATCGTTTGTCTGTCATTTCGACTTCACTTTTCGACTAGAGCTTGAAGAAGTAAGCTGCTCTCCGGAGCATAGAAAAGTCAACATGGTATTAAGACACATGGCCTGCTGCCGCGTTCGTAAGAAAAGTTGATAAACGAATACCTTCGTGTCATAAAGTGGTTCCTGACAACTTTTGTAAAAATTGTTTTATTTTGTATTCCACCATCGGTGAAGTCGGTTGATTCGTGCAAATGCGAAGAATATTGGAGGGATCCATCATTAAAACAGTTAGTATACATAATTTGATAAAATTTATTAATTCGTCTTCCGTAGTGCAATACCACAGAAATAAAGCCTTAGTTTAAAATTTAGAAAACATGAAAATTGTTGGACATATGAAACGGAGATTTTATTTGGTTAGATAATATTTTGTTTTTAAAAATTACAGCGTAAAATTTTGCATAATGGTATGTTTATTCATATTGCGTGCATCGCAGATGTGCTTAGATTGGCCGACATCTGATGTTTGGTTCTGGTAAGAACATTCAAGTTTTTTTTATTGAACTGTACTTCAAGCACGTGAGTGATTTTTAACCCGAATCTAATTTGTATTTATTTAAATGTTTTACGTATGATCAAAGGTTGATATTCTACTTTCATTTAGTTATTTTGAAATTCATTTTGTAAGAAACATCCTGTTTTATTCTCGTAACTTTACAAAATTTTAAAGATGGTCCCATTGTTGCCTACTATATTTGTTCCACAAGCAGACAGTTTTAGCTTCACTAAAAAAATTGTTATTGACATTTGATTTCAAAAATATCTAGTTATTCAATATGATTACCACATGCTATTCTATGTTACATTAATAATTAATAATGATTATTTTGAGGTCATGCAATTTAATTTTAAGACATGATAAAGTTAAAGCTTATTCTTTGTCTGAATGCTACATTTTAGAATCACGTAAAATAATCTTGTCTCTCACTTGTAAAGACGACTGTAGTACTACTGAAGGCTACATTTAAATTTGAGATTTAAATTATTAAGAGAGCAAATACTTTACAGTAAAGATATGTTGAAATATTGAGCTTAAAGATGTTCGTGTTTTTGAAGGTAGAACAATATTAGTTGCTTTCCATGTAAATTTTTATTGTAAATATTAATGTTGAAACAAGCTATACCAATTTAATTGAATAGAATTTTTTTTGCTTAATTCTTTTATTACTAAAAATTCCAAGGAAATTTCTTGGTTCTTAATAAGCAAAAGATTAACTCAGTCTAATGATAACAAGTACTCTGAGTGTGTATATTTTTGGAACTTTAAATCAAATACGTTATTTATTGGTGAATATTTTAAGGACACAAACGGTGTCCCTGTTATGCATTTGTTTGTTCACAGGATATGCAGGGACATCTGTAATACATCTGGGAAGTGACATTTTGGTAAGTGCTTTGCAAGGTTGATGTTTAGGTTTTGTGGCTACATAAGCGGCGTATACTTCAGGTTTCAACATTCCACCTAATACAAATTACATGTATGTTAGTATGTTGTTGTATTGAAAAATACGGTGGCGCTCTTTTCTATATTTTTGGTTGTTTGTCAACCCATGACCCAAGCTCCTGATCCATCCAGAGCTAATACTCTACTAGCCGTTTATCTCTAATGAGTTTTTCTTTTCCTCAAGCCGTTTTTCATCTAACTTTGCCTTGGGCTTCCTTCGTTAATAAGAAATTTTCGATCTTGTGATATCAGGTAAGGTAGGCGTTTATGGTAAATGGAGGTTCAATTTGCTATCTGATATTTACGAGGGATTTATATAAGTTACAATCTGAAGGAAAACTTAGCAACCTATAAATTTTTATATGCAATTAAAACCACATGACCACTATATAATTTATCACAGAGAAATAACTATAAACTATAAAGTGAATATACCACTCAACACTTACCCTGAAATACATTGATATATTCGGACAAGTTCCACTGCTTTAATAGAAGTCCTAACGGAGCTTCAACGTTGGAACTTGTAGGCATTCTTATGCTCTGCTATGGTAATTCTAGCGCGCAAAATGTTACAACGAACAACGTACATATTCTGGGGTTAGGTTACGGTTGCGTTGCATTGTTGCTAAGATGCCGTACATATTATATGGAGACATGCAAAAATAGTGTGTAGGTTAAGTTAGTTGTAGAAATGTTTTATTACTAAAAAAATGACCAAACGGGTACAACGGCCCTAAATAATTCCTTAATCGAAAACAAATTACATTATATTTTTCTTTAGGCTAGATCTATTCCTCTGTAATAAGTTATTTATGCTTTTATTGCTAATGATTACGGCACTTTAGCAACGGCTTTGCGTTAGAGTTATACATCGGTAATAATATCGTAGACGATGAATGTGTAGACACCACTTCAGTGCCTCACTAGAAACGATTTGATTGGTGTTGAGTAGTGAACCGATCAACTTCATTCTCATCGCTAAAGCAAATACTAACCGTAGCAAATACAAGTTATTCTCATTCACATTAATAAACTATTTTGCTATGCTCGCAAATAAAATTATTATCCAGTACAAATTTACTTATACAAATAAAAGTGTATTTGCGTCACAACATACGTTTGCTGCAGCAAAAAATGCATAGTGAAGAATATTTCCAGTGATTAATAATATACCTTTAACTAAAATAAATTAGAAACAAATAGCAGTCTATTTCTTTCAGGGTATAAAATCAGCGAAGAGAAAATACAACCATCGACAATATACTCGACACTAACGGCATCGAACGGGACGGAGACAAGAGACTGGAACGAAACAGCAACTCTGCTACTAAAGACTCTAATACCAGACCACGACAGGAAGGGCACACCCAAAGAGAAACAAAAGGACGAAGAAAATAGAACTAAACGGCGACGGAAATAGACCATGGAACCAACACAACCACGAAGTAACCCCATTCGTGTAGGAAGAAATCCGGACCGCTATAAAATCAGCGCGAATCAAAACATTTCTAGGACCCGATGGAATACATGCGGAGGTCTTGTGAGCACGGGAAACCAAAATAACAACGACACTAACAAAATTGTATAACGAGTAACTGCGTCAAACTACCTTTCTAAACATATGGAAACTGGCGGAAATAATAATTCTCTCAAAATGCAACGACAGAGACCCAGAAAAGCCTAACTCGTACCGTCCAATATGCCTACTCAACTCGCTAGGGAAAACCATTGAGCCACTGCTGTATACAAGGATGCACGGGCACAGGGAGACGGAGGAAATGCTTCCGGGTGAGTACGGGTTTCGAAAGGGAAAATCTACACAGAACGCGATCAGCTGCGTCCTCAAATCGGATAGAATATCTCAAAGCAAATGCGTGGCACTGATATCAAGGAGGGCCTTTAAGAAACTGTGGTGGTCTACACTGTTCGTTACATGTGATTTTCCAATATTCCACCCGAAGGTAATACATTGTCCAGGAAGCGAGTTTTTTTTACCTGGAAAATTTGGAATTTTGCCGAACCCTTGCTGTTCCAAGCAAGGTAGGGATCTTTAACGTGCGTGACAACACACACACGGGACCTCCATTTTATTTCTCATCCGAACGAGGGTGTATTTTTGTGAAAAATGCTCGCCTAACATTTTTCAAGCGAACCGTGTCAAGATTCGACACGGGACCTTAGGCGTAGTAGTGACACACATACCACTACGCCACGGAGCCGCCTGGTCTACACTATTCAACAGGTTGCACACCAAACGCTGCACAAAACAGCTCTACCACAGAAATAAAGCCTTAGTTTAAAATTTAGAAAACATGAAAATTGTTGGACATATGAAACGGAGATTTTATTTGGTTAGATAATATTTTGTTTTAAAAATTACAGCGTAAAATTTTGCATAATGGTATGTTTATTCATATTGCGTGCATCGCAGATGTGCTTAGATTGGCCGACATCTGATGTTTGGTTCTGGTAAGAACATTCAAGTTTTTATTGAACTGTACTTCAAGCACGTGAGTGATTTTTAACCCGAATCTAATTTGTATTTATTTAAATGTTTTACGTATGATCAAAGGTTGATATTCTACTTTCATTTAGTTATTTTGAAATTCATTTTGTAAGAAACATCCTGTTTTATTCTCGTAACTTTACAAAATTTTAAAGATGGTCCCATTGTTGCCTACTATATTTGTTCCACAAGCAGACAGTTTTAGCTTCACTAAAAAATTGTTATTGACATTTGATTTCAAAATATCTAGTTATTCAATATGATTACCACATGCTATTCTATGTTACATTAATAATTAATAATGATTATTTTGAGGTCATGCAATTTAATTTTAAGACATGATAAAGTTAAAGCTTATTCTTTGTCTGAATGCTACATTTTAGAATCACGTAAAATAATCTTGTCTCTCACTTGTAAAGACGACTGTAGTACTACTGAAGGCTACATTTAAATTTGAGATTTAAATTATTAAGAGAGCAAATACTTTACAGTAAAGATATGTTGAAATATTGAGC
The DNA here is from genome assembly GCA_036346225.1 of Platerodrilus igneus. Lineage (NCBI taxonomy): Eukaryota > Metazoa > Arthropoda > Insecta > Coleoptera > Lycidae > Platerodrilus > Platerodrilus igneus. The sequence continues at coordinate 4,754,108 of JARFIW010000333.1, read as the reverse complement.
TTAAAGATGTTCGTGTTTTTGAAGGTAGAACAATATTAGTTTCTTTCCATGTAAATTTTTATTGTAAATATTAATGTTGAAACAAGCTATACCAATTTAATTGAATAGAATTTTTTTTGCTTAATTCTTTTATTACTAAAAATTCCAAGGAAATTTCTTGGTTCTTAATAAGCAAAAGATTAACTCAGTCTAATGATAACAAGTACTCTGAGTGTGTATATTTTTGGAACTTTAAATCAAATACGTTATTTATTGGTGAATATTTTTAAGGACACAAACGGTGTCCCTGTTATGCATTTGTTTGTTCACAGGATATGCAGGGACATCTGTAATACATCTGGGAAGTGACATTTTGGTAAGTGCTTTGCAAGGTTGATGTTTAGGTTTTGTGGCTACATAAGCGGCGTAGACTTCAGGTTTCCACATTCCCCTAATACAAATTACATGTATGTTAGTATGTTGTTGTATTGAAAAATACGGTGGCGCTCTTTTTCTATATTTTTGGTTGTTTGTCAACCCATGACCCAAGCTCCTGATCCATCCAGAGCTAATACTCTACTAGCCGTTTATCTCTAATGAGTTTTTCTTTTCCTCAAGCCGTTTTTCATCTAACTTTGCCTTGGGCTTCCTTCGTTAATAAGAAATTTTCGATCTTGTGATATCAGGTAAGGTAGGCGTTTATGGTAAATGGAGGTTCAATTTGCTATCTGATATTTACGAGGGATTTATATAAGTTACAATCTGAAGGAAAACTTAGCAACCTATAAATTTTATATGCAATTAAAACCACATGACCACTATATAATTTATCACAGAGAAATAACTATAAACTATAAAGTGAATATACCACTCAACACTTACCCTGAAATACATTGATATATTCGGACAAGTTCCACTGCTTTAATAGAAGTCCTAACGGAGCTTCAACGTTGGAACTTGTAGGCATTCTTATGCTCTGCTATGGTAATTCTAGCGCGCAAAATGTTACAACGAACTACGTACATATTCTGGGGTTAGGTTACGGTTGCGTTGCATTGTTGCTAAGATGCCGTACATATTATATGGAGACATGCAAAAATAGTGTGTAGGTTAAGTTAGTTGTAGAAATGTTTTATTACTAAAAAAATGACCAAACGGGTACAACGGCCCTAAATAATTCCTTAATCGAAAACAAATTACATTATATTTTTCTTTAGGCTAGATCTATTCCTCTGTAATAAGTTATTTATGCTTTTTATTGCTAATGATTACGGCACTTTAGCAACGGCTTTGCGTTAGGAGTTATACATCGGTAATAATATCGTAGACGATGAATGTGTAGACACCACTTCAGTGCCTCACTAGAAACGATTTGATTGGTGTTGAGTAGTGAACCGATCAACTTCATTCTCATCGCTAAAGCAAATACTAACCGTAGCAAATACAAGTTATTCTCATTCACATTAATAAACTATTTTGCTATGCTCGCAAATAAAATTATTATCCAGTACAAATTTACTTATACAAATAAAAGTGTATTTGCGTCACAACATACGTTTGCTGCAGCAAAAAATGCATAGTGAAGAATATTTCCAGTGATTAATAATATACCTTTAACTAAAATAAATTAGAAACAAATAGCAGTCTATTTCTTTCAGGGTATAAAATCAGCGAAGAGAAAATACAACCATCGACAATATACTCGACACTAACGGCATCGAACGGGACGGAGACAAGAGACTGGAACGAAACAGCAACTCTGCTACTAAAGACTCTAATACCAGACCACGACAGGGAAGGGCACACCCAAAGAGAAACAAAAAGGACGAAGAAAAATAGAACTAAACGGCGACGGAAATAGACCATGGAACCAACACAACCACGAAGTAACCCCATTCGTGTAGGAAGAAATCCGGACCGCTATAAAATCAGCGCGAATCAAAACATTTCTAGGACCCGATGGAATACATGCGGAGGTCTTGTGAGCACGGGAAACCAAAATAACAACGACACTAACAAAATTGTATAACGAGTAACTGCGTCAAACTACCTTTCTAAACATATGGAAACTGGCGGAAATAATAATTCTCTCAAAATGCAACGACAGAGACCCAGAAAAGCCTAACTCGTACCGTCCAATATGCCTACTCAACTCGCTAGGGAAAACCATTGAGCCACTGCTGTATACAAGGATGCACGGGCACAGGGAGACGGAGGAAATGCTTCCGGGTGAGTACGGGTTTCGAAAGGGAAAATCTACACAGAACGCGATCAGCTGCGTCCTCAAATCGGATAGAATATCTCAAAGCAAATGCGTGGCACTGATATCAAGGAGGGCCTTTAAGAAACTGTGGTGGTCTACACTGTTCGTTACATGTGATTTTCCAATATTCCACCCGAAGGTAATACATTGTCCAGGAAGCGAGTTTTTACCTGGAAAATTTGGAATTTTGCCGAACCCTTGCTGTTCCAAGCAAGGTAGGGATCTTTAACGTGCGTGACAACACACACACGGGACCTCCATTTTATTTCTCATCCGAACGAGGGTGTATTTTTGTGAAAAATGCTCGCCTAACATTTTTCAAGCGAACCGTGTCAAGATTCGACACGGGACCTTAGGCGTAGTAGTGACACACATACCACTACGCCACGGAGCCGCCTGGTCTACACTATTCAACAGGTTGCACACCAAACGCTGCACAAAACAGCTCTACCACATTTTCAGAAGCAACTGGAGATACAGGTACGTAGCGTTACACGGAGTGAATACCAAAACCAAGCAATCAACAAGGGCTGTCCCTTACATTTAATTTTTTTTCAATGCTCCACCCGAAGGAACTACATTTGCCTGAAGTTGTCTTTTTTAACCTGAAAATTTAGAATTTTGCCGAACCTTTGCTGTTGCAAGCAAGGTAGGAATCAGTAACTTGAGTGACAACACTCACACACGGGACCTCCATTTTACCTCTTATCCGAACAGGGACGTATTTTTGTGAAAAATGATTGCCTAACATATTTCAAGCGGACAGTGTCGGGATTTGAACCCAGAATTTTTGATATTGTAGTCACACGCATACCAACTACACCACGGAGCCACCCTATCAAGGGCTGCCAACAAGGATCAGTCAGCGTCCCAATGTTTTGGGACTCTACTACAGAGAAACTCCTGGAGATACTAGAAGCTGCGGACAAATTGGTAGAGGTGGTAGCTTACGCTGACGACATCATGTTAGCAGTAGAAGGGAACTCCAGTACGGAACTACAGACAAAATCAAATACAGTTCTGCAGTTAGCCCAGGGGTGGTGTGAAGCCAACAAAACATGCAGTCAGGAAAATAACCACATACATACTTGTTAAGGGAACCTTCGCAAGAGATCCGACAATACTACTGGACAAAGCAAAATAATAAAAAGGAATCGGGAAACGAAATATCTGAGGGTAACTCTTGACGAGAGACTAAATTTCAACGCACGCAAAAAAAATGTATGTACAAACAGCACAAATGCCATGCAAAGCAAAACCATGCTAGTACAATCGCAATATAAAACGCTGCACCAGACTTTAACTAAATAGCTTACTGGTATCAATGGTCGGCTACGCAGCGAGCAACAGGGCTTTAACCTAGTAAAACCGCAATAGAAAATAAACAGCACCCAGATGGGAGCCTATCTATTTTTTTCCTATGTACCTGGCTCTAAATAGACTTTAGCCTTCCAGACCAAGCTATGTTAGTCAAATTATTAGAAATTTAGGTTGTGAAGGGTACATAGAACTTCTTAGATTAGTACAGAATAGAAAGAAAAATAAAGTAAAGGCCTGAAATAAAGAAAAGGAATTAACAAGGCTTATTACTAATAATTAATTGAAGTGACATTTTGGAGAGACATATCAGGGTAGTATACCCAAACAACAGCAAAAAAGAATCATATCATTACTAAACAAACCTTCTCTTGGCGACACCCGGGTTCATGCCCCAAAGGTAATTCAAATAAAAAAAAGACAAGTTATTTGCAGTACGCAATAAGAAATAGTATATAAATCTCAAAGACCAGACGTACTTTCATAGCCATCTATACAATTTATTATGTAGTTACGATTCAATTCTGTACTTCCGCACTTAGTAGTGTTGGTGTTTTATCACCTGATGGCGGTTTTATTTACTTTTGCCATAGTACAGAGATTGTTTCGAAATTATATGATTATAATAGCTTCGATTACTTCATAGGGTTCTTGGAAACTATTTCACTTTGATGAGGCTTAACAAGCCGAAACCGTCGGTCAGTGGATGTTTCCTCCCCTGTGAAGTAATAAAGCTAATGTTTTGTTAATAGCTATATAACTACTAGCCCGATTTGTATTTGTCTTATTATTTTCATAAGAGTTTGTTTATAGATACATCTTACTTTATATATATATATATATATATATATATATATATATAAGCACGTGCTATCCAAATAATATGCTTCATTGATTCCTCCTGACAGCTGCTAAAAGGTGTTAAAATATGGAATGAAATAAAATGAATCAGAAATGCTAATAATAATTCGTACATAGTTCAATATTTTTTGGTAAATACCAGGCCTTATATAGATAGTTTCTTGTAAAATCAGATGCTATTTTACTCCCTTTTCTTGACTATTTAAACATAGCATCAAAATCGTCGAAGTATTAATTTCGAATCGAATCGAAGGTACTACATTGGCCAGGAAGCGAGTTTTTTTGCTGAAAAATTTGAAACTTTGCCTGCCTTTGCTGTTTCAAGCAAGGTAAGGATCTTTAACGTGCGTAACTACACTCACACACGGGACCTTCATTTTACCTCTCATCCGAATGAGGGTGTATTTTTGTGAAAAATGCTCGCCTAACATTTTTCAAGCGGACTGTGTCGGGATTCGAACCCGAAACCTTGGGCGTAGTAGTCACACACATACCAACTACGCCACGGAGCCGCCGATACCACATACAATCCACTGATCATAGAATCATTAAGATTTTTTTGAAAAATGCTCGCCCAACATTTTTCAAGCGGACTGTGTCGGGATTCGAACCCGGAACCTTGAGCGTAGTAGTCACATACATACCAACTACGCCACGGAGCCGCCGATACCACATACAATCCACTGATCATAGAATCATTAAGATAATATCTAACGACAATAGCTCACAAAGCTGATGGTTATATCTTGCTGAAGCCATTTTTAACCGGGCGGTTTCAGTTCCTGAAGCTATGGGGTAGCATGCAGTATGATAAGAATTTTTTTGATTGACACCACTGTCAAGGAAATACGAACCAAACATGTTTAAGTCGTTTTCGAACTATTAAAAGATACGTGTCCTCATACCTAAAAATAGGGTTTCTTTATTTTTCACTGGATGTAACGTTCCGTTTGTATAACCATTCATTATATTATAATCGTTTAGCAAGCGTAGTAAATGACGCACTTCTAATATTAATTTTAAGGCAGGCGAGGAATTGACATGAAGTAACGTGTTTTTTGGAAGGTGTCAAGTTAGGTTTTATGGTGTGGGTGTGTTAATCTATCTGTTGTAGGTCTACTCATTGTCCACTTTTATTTGCCGTTATCTATATCCATATATATAGAATACCAATCCATATTGGGAATTTCTAATTTGGACCAAAAAGAAAGGACCTTAAATTACGTATGCCGTAAGCCGTAATTGTCCAATCTACTTGGGAACAGCACACACCCCGTAATGACGCTTGTTGGTAGTTTGTTAAAACTTACACGACTCCTACTTACTATGTACAGTGGCTTGATTTACCCCACAAGGTAAGCGTTGAACTGTTACTATTTTTACTGAGTGTTCAGACTAGTTCCGCACGTTGGCACTGAGCTATTTTGTTCCCCAAAACTATAAGTTGTTTTTGACAACCCTTGTCAGTGGAGCCAAAATTAGAGAAGTGCGCTTTGTCGTATATCCACTCTATCCTCGCTGCCCCGTCGGCCGCGTGGGATAGAAATAGATGTGTGCGCGCTTGTTAGCATTTATAACTGTAAAGCTACGAGCCTTTTCAAGGTAATATAGCCGTGGTGTAATTTGTTCCGTGAACGCAAGTTTATAACATTTGTAAAGCAAAGCTATTCAAATAGTCCTACGTTTAGTATCCACCTAGATACAACAGGTTTTGCATGCACCCGGCTCAAAACGCATGATACTTCGGGTTTCAGTTCATACCCTACGTCGTCAAATTGGTTAGCCGCATCAGTGTGAGATCCAGGTGCATCCACCCCTACTTTGTTTAAAAATATAAGTTGTACATAAGAGTTTATTTTGATTGCTCTGGCCAGTGCGAACGTCGATTTAGTAGTAAGTTATTGTTTATATTTGTTGCGCTTAAGGCGTACTAGTAGGCGCCGTATGTTTGTTTAAATGTATATATCTGTGATAGTTACTGTAATCCTTGCAGCTATGTGTAGAAATAGAGCCAGTAACCGAAGATAAAGTGTATCATTTCAGTTAAGATTGCATGTGCAAGTAGGGCAAATCAGAGCATTCTACACCGTGAGTTTCTCTTTATTTTTCTTTTATTATTATTACCATGTGCTAACGAGCTTTTTCGACCAGTAATGAGATTCTTATGATTATAGCTAGCATAGTGTCATTACTGGTGGTGCCCACCCGATGTTGTTATCCTTAAAACCTATCTCTAGTCTATACTGTTTACCGCTTACTACGGATTAGGGCTGTTAGACGCCCAAACTACGACTTGTGTCAGACCCACCCCTCGCCGGCTAGAGCTAGTCAACTTAAGGATATCATGACCCCTGGTGTCGTAGTGTCAAACAGGCCCGTATCATGGGGTATATTGCACACTCGTTACGTAAAAGCACTTTCCTCTTGAAAGGATGAGTTGGGAAAGTATCAAAAACTGTAAGTACACCTACTAATTATTATGCAATATTCAATGTTGCTAGAGGACTCATCGTTCATAACTTAAGCGTATTTCATCACCTGCAACAATAGAAAATAATTCATTAACAAGAGGTAACAGGACTTGTATAATTTGTGCTAGCCTAGTCTGTGCCAGTTATTATAATTATTGTTAAATCTTATTTATCAAGGAACCCGTTATTGTTTTGATTTATTAAGTTTAAAGACGGTCATTGCAAAATTTGTAGGAATAAAAGTTTAGCCGTTTGTCACGTACTTCTCACGTTACTGGATTATAAATTTCTATCTATCAAGCACCGATAAATTTGGTGTTATGCGAATATAGTTTGAAGTTCATGAGACTCTTTAGTGAATCTTAGAAACACGTACACTCTCGGGAAAACCTCTAGAATCGTGTAATATAACCCCAAAGCCAATTTTAACCAGAGCAATATTTTACTGTATTTTCAACGGTTCGTTGAATACCTCGTTTTTATTGCTTCAAAAACGGTCATCTATAAGCAGATCGTGATGTATAAATGTTTATAGGGTTGCTACTCAGTATTTCTTAAATAAACAAGGTGCCAAGGTTTCCAAAGTTACAATTGAATTAATTCTTCGTAGCTAGGTATACAGCCAATTCCGATGTTCAGGATTCAATTGAAAAATTTCAAATACCTGAGAATGATTAAGCTATAGCGATTTCAATTTAAACTGTTTCTAGCTTTACATCTCAACAAGGATACTGTTCCAATTAGTTGGCTTTTGTAATCAAACTAAAACCGGGATGGTTTCTAATGCTTTCCATAACACTAGGAAGTTTGCGCTTTTCATTATGATTTGAAAATTAATTAATTCTGGCTAATATGGAATACCTCTTTCGTTACATCACCGTAGGTTATAAAGCTATTACAGCTTTACTGAGTTCAAGTTTGACGTTTGATTTTAACACACCAAGCTCTATATTAAGAAGTCTTAAATGTTCTAGACACGTAGAACTTTTTGCTTGCGGTGTTTGCATTTGTAGTACAGGAATAAACAAAGCGCGCACCTAAAGTTAGTTCAAACAATTAATTTAATTATTTAGTTGTGCCTTGAACTCTCTTCCACGGAAATATTGTTAAACGCTTGAAGCATAGGTTGTTTTTGTGCTAAAGCTTTTGCATAACCGAAATGTTCTTGGAGAATGTTGATTATATTTTGCAGTGGTTGAGCTTCAATTGATTCTTAAGTGAGCGGAAGATAACACCGATTCTGGTGCAACGCACCCGGTTCTTTCCCATCATTGCGCTCAGCACCGATCCTAAGAGTTCGCACGCCTTCGTGCAAATAGCTAATTTGCCGCCCCTCCGTCACATCATGTTAATATAAACAAATCTTAAAAAATGTTTTATTACAATAGAAACTCATAATACTCTAAATACTACAACTGTTATTTAATTCAAAGAATACAAATGAAGACTACATATTTATTTATAAACAACAGAAAAGACTGAATTTAAGAATCTATTTCACGTATAGAAAAAATTCGAAGTAAAATTAGATAGGTCATCATACTGAGTTCATTAACATGTTGCGAATGATATGTATCAAAACTTGACTCTTCGCACTTTTTGCCAAGAAAACTCTGAAATTAAATCTTTGTAGTAGATTTTTTCTGCTATCTCATGTTCAATGGAAATTGTAGCAAGTCCAGATAAACATTCCTGGGACATGCTTGAACACAAATAATTTTTTATAATTTGAGTCTACTAAAACTACGCTCACCTGAAGCCACCGTGAGGTGTAAAGTAAAAAAAAATCTAATAGCAATGCATATGTTAAGAAATAGAGTGGTTAATTTGTTGCTGACAATATACTAAAGAACTCGCAATTGTATCATAACTTCTTTTAAAAACGGTCTTAAAGCTGAGATCTCATCACATATCTGGACGACATCAAAATCGCAATCAACTAATTTATTACCGGATTCGGTGTATTCCAGATATATAAGTTGTTAATACATTTTTGTATTTGACTACTGTCATATATTTTTAATTTGTACAGAAAATGAAAGTTATTGTATTGGTATTTTATTGACAAAAATTTTCTTCTACAGAGTTTATCGCCACATCAAATATTGCAAAATAAGAACATATTTTAAAGTTGTATTTTGGATCCTGTACAGACTCATCGACGCACGGCGGGAAAACTTATATGAATATATAATGCTTCCGATAAGTGTACTGAAGTTTGATAAAACTCTTCAAATGACCTATTATTGCGCAAACTTTTTAAATAAGTAAGTAAGTTTTCCAATGCTTCAACTCTTGCATTCAAATCAAAATCTGACGTTTGAAGTAACTTGCTTACAATATTTATTTTTGAAATTACCTCATGCCACACCACAGACAAAATAAAATTAAAGGATCTAAGTTTATAATTTAGGGATTGTGCTTGGTGTCTTGTATTTAAATCTCTGGAGCCGTCATTTTCTAAATAAGATAAAGCGTCGATTACTTCTTTTAAATAAAACCTTAAGGGCTTAATTGCGTTTATTCGACTCTCCCACTGTGTATCACTCACTGATTTCAACAGTAAAAATGTAACGTACCTTTTTAATATGTTCCAACAACGATAGGTGGAACTTGCAAAAAAAACTTAAAGCTCTTGAATTAAGCCAAAGTAATTTATAGCTGAATGTGTGACTTTTGATGCATCATTCACCACAAGATTCAACGAATGGAAGCACAAGGCACAAAAAATGCTTTATAATTTACTTCCAAAATCTCTTTTTGCAAACCAATATGTTTTCCTCTCAAATTAGCACCATTATCATAACCTTGCCCTCTTAACTTATATCCAAATTATTTAAAACGGAACAAATAACATTCAAAAATTCCTGTCCTGTAGTGTCCAAAATTTCAAAAAACTCAAGAAATGTTTTTCAATGCGAATGCTTTCTTCGTTGGCCATGTTAACAAATCTTAAAATAATAGTAATTTGTTCTTTATGTCTAACGTCAGGAGTACTATTCACAATAATGGAAAAATACTTTGAATTTTTGAGATTGGTTATTATATATTTTTATTTTTCGGAAATTAAAGAAATAATTTTGTTTTGAAAATTATAGAAGGACATCCTAGTTTTTCGTTTTTGGGTGTTTTTATACGCCTAAGATGTTCCAACATTACCCCATCAAATTTTGCCACAATTTCCACCGCTTTTAAAAAGTTTCCGTTGTTACTTTCATATAAAACATTTAAATCTCCCGCAACGGTAAGCAACAAGTTGCTAGAAATATGATTATAGCTAGCATAGTGTCATTACTGGTGGTGCCCACCCGATGTTGTTATCGTTAAAACCTATCTCTAGTCTATACTGTTTACCGCTTACTACGGATTAGGGCTGTTAGACGCCCAAACTACGACTTATGTCAGGCCCACCCCTCGCCGGCTAGAGCTAGTCAACTTAAGGATATCATGACCGCTGGTGTCGTAGTGTCAAACAGGCCCGTAACATGGGGTATATTGCACACTCGTTACGTAAAAGCACTTTCCTCTTGAAAGGATGAGTTGGGAAAGTATCAAAAACTGTAAGTACACCTACTAATTATTATGCAATATTCAATGTTGCTAGAGGACTCATCGTTCATAACTTAAGCGTATTTCATCACCTGCAACAATAGAAAATAATTCATTAACAGGACTTGTATAATTTGTGCTTTCCTAGTCTGTGCCAGTTATTATTATTATTGTTAAATCTTATTTATCAAGGAACCCGTTATTGTTTTGATTTATTAAGTTTAAAGACGGTTATTGCAAAATTTGTAGGAATAAAAGTTTAGCCGTTTGTCACGTACTTCTCACGTTACTGGATTATAAATTTCTATCTATCAAGCACCGATAAATTTGGTGTTATGCGAATATAGTTTGAAGTTCATGAGACTCTTTAGTGAATCTTAGAAACACGTACACTCTCGGGAAAACCTCTAGAATCGTGTAATATAACCCCAAAGCCAATTTTAACCAGAGCAATATTTTACTGTATTTTCAACGGTTCGTTGAATACCTTGTTTTTATTGCTTCAGAAACGGTCATCTATAAGCAGATCGTGATGTATAAATGTTTATAGGGTTGCTACTCAGTATTTCTTAAATAAACAAGGTGCCAAGGTTTCCAAAGTAACAATTGAATTAATTTTTCGTAGCTAGGTATACAGCCAATTCCGATGTTCAGGATTCAATTGAAAAATTTCAAATACCTGAGAATGATTAAGCTATAGCGATTTCAATTTAAACTGTTTCTAGCTTTACATCTCAACAAGGATACTGTTCCAATTAGTTGGCTTTTGTAATCAAACTAAAACCGGGATGGTTTCTAATGCTTTCCATAACACTAGGAAGTTTGCGCTTTTCATTATGATTTGAAAATTAATTAATTCTGGCTAATATGGAATACCTCTTTCGTTACATCACCGTAGGTTATAAAGCTATTACAGCTTTACTGAGTTCAAGTTTGACGTTTGATTTTAACACACCAAGCTCTATATTAAGAAGTCTTAAATGTTCTAGACACGTAGAACTTTTTGCTTGCGGTGTTTGCATTTGTAGTACAGGGAATAAACAAAGCGCGCACCTAAAGTTAGTTCAAACAATTAAATTAATTATTTAGTTGTGCCTTGAACTCTCTTCCACGGAAATATTGTTAAACGCTTGAAGCATAGGTTGTTTTTGTGCTAAAGCTTTTGCATAACCGAAATGTTCTTGGAGAATGTTGATTATATTTGCAGTGGTTGAGCTTCAATTGATTCTTAAGTGAGCGGAAGATAACACCGATTCTGGTGCAACGCACCCGGTTCTTTCCCATCATTGCGCTCAGCACCGATCCTAAGAGTTCGCACGCCTTCGTGCAAATAGCTAACTTGCCGCCCCTCCGTCACATCATGTTAATATAAACAAATCTTAAAAAATGTTTTATTACAATAGAAACTTATAATACTCTAAATACTACAACTGTTATTTAATTCAAAGAATACAAATGAAGACTACATATTTATTTATAAACAACAGAAAAGACTGAATTTAAGAATCTATTTCACGTATAGAAAAAATTCGAAGTAAAATTATAGCAGATGGGATGCATAGTAGTCAAAAGCTTTTCAGATTTTTTTAGCGTAAAAATCAATAATTTTAAGGTTAAAATCAAGGATAGTGAAATGTTTATGTTCATAAATTAACAGGAGTTATAGATGTAAATGTTCTTTGCCTGCATCTTTTATCATAGTTTAGTAGAAAGCTTTAACATTTGTGTAACCTTTCAACTTTATAACGAATATTGTTGAAAGCAAGTTCCTAGTAGTAGTAGTTTATTTTAAGGTTTTTTCGATAGCCTGGTGGTACTGAAAGTTTTCCGAGTAGCGTTGTAAACAAGGTAACCGTTGCTAAATTCCTCGGTAGGCAGAAAGAGAACGTGCGCAAATTACATGTCTATTCTACGAATGGTAGTTAGCAGATAAACAGGCAGGGATCGATATAAGATAAGGAGAGATTATTAGTAGCATGCATTAGAGTGGGATAAAAGATATCGTATCTTAAGGGTTTGTTTGACTTGGGGAAAATGCAGGGAGGGAAGGAAAGAATGGATTTAATACGTACGAGTGACATGCCGCAGGTTCTATAACTGTCATTGAAAGGTTGTAATATTTAGTGGGGAATAAAAGAAATAGCGTAGAAGTACAAACTGCTACACATAAATAAAGATGAAGTATTAGATATATTATATGTGTAAATGAGACAGGATTATTTGAAAGATTGTTTGGAGAGGGCTATTGCGGCAAGGACAATGGCAAATTGCAAAGAAAGCAAGGGATGGAAGATTGTGAGCATTAGATGGAAGGAGACAGATAGTTCCGTAGAAAGGATGTTATTGTAAACGTTGGAGAGTAGTGGCTAGGATTCAACGAAGTTGATGTCGGTTTGAGCGCGAAACTTGTGCTTTGAAGAAATTAGTTTGTTGGTAAAGTCAAAATTCTGAGATTTTGATAACGGTTGATATTAGGGTAAAAATTTACAGGGAATTGATCAAGGTTATTTTTCGAAATTAGAGTGGCAGTTGAGTATATGTTGTGAGGAGTTTTAAGAAACGTGTTGGTCGTTTGAAATTTATCAAGAAGGCTGTTTTGTTTGTATCAACGGAGTTGTAAGTATTTTTGAAGTTTAAGGGGGCAAAAAGTGGCTATATAAACACCAGAGGAGGTAGTAGGGCTTTCTCTTTATGTGGGAATTTTATATGTGTACAATAATTTATCTACTATTTGTGTATGTACAAGGTAAAAGGGACTTATGGTATGTGGCTGTGTTAAATTTAGCACGAGTGTTTATAGGTTCTACTATACGCTCTTATTAAAACTGGGCTAATGTAAGGGGTATGAAAAGGTTCTGTTACTTTAAAATAAATTTAATCTTTAGATAAAAATTAAATCAAGAAATCTTAGGAAGAATGTATTATTTCAAAGCAAAAAGCTGGCAGTAGTTTGACGTCCATAAAGGTAGGTCATTTTCAGGCCAATTGTATGGCTTAGAACCCTTAACTTTATATCAGCCATAACGTCTCAACAGAGGGACTCGAATTAGCGTTACAGCTGAGCAGCCCAGGGTAACTTCGCAGCATTTTCGACGCCCAACGGGGGTGCTCGAGTTAATAGAACTTTAACTTCAGAGTATTTATAGCAGCCTAAGGGCGTATGTGTGTATTACTGTGTAAGGCCTTGTGTTGGAACGTCGCTAAAAAGGGCTGTGACACGGTGCAGCAAATTTGTCAATTTGAAATTACTAACTTACCTTCCGTTATAACTTTTCTTTGTCTGGCTAGCCCAACGGAAATTTTTACTATGGATTTTACAAAATAAAATAAAACAGCAATCTCAGAAAGCATCTATACGTTCAAAAACAATCCACTTTCATACAAAAGAATATAGAAGTTTACAGCATAATTTTTCAAACATAAAATTATTCATAGCAAGTACCTATTTACTTAATTATTGAAATAATCCTTATCTAATCTTTGTTAAAATTTACAGAACTCAAATCTCTTCTCTTATGAATAATTCACCTGTATGTAAATACCCCAAAGGAAGAATAAAATTTGCCAATGATGCTCTAGATAAACAATTAAAGATCAAGATGTTTCGAACTCTGACCTCGAAATTTTCGGGTAAATATCCGCTTTACATAACAAAATTATTATAGGATTAAACCTTGTTCTACCTTAAATTTAAAAAATACTAGATTATCAGTTAAAACAACGAAATCTTTTATCAATACTTGCAAAATTAAATAGCGCTTATCCAACTCGTAAACGGTATTAAATACCTTCCATTTCCATTTTTAAATTGACGTTGAAAACCCAGTTTTCCACTTTGTTCATATAATTTTAAACCTCATTTAGAATTTTAATTTTCAAAGTGCATCTTCTATTTTTCAATTAATTAACTTAGTGCATTCTTTTGCACCAGGAGTATCTATGTCGAAGATAGTTCAATTCTGATAATGTTTTAAAAATAATTACGTTCCATATTTATGAAGAGCTACGTTTTAATAATATGCATGCCGCCTACTTAATAAGCGACTTTTCTAAAAGTAACATGTTCGAAGTCTTAAAATGGATCACGACTTTATGAATAAATCGCCGAATACTTAAATCTCAATTCTTACATATTCTTGGAAAAACGCGAATTAATCAATTCGTCTTCTTATCGAGTTTCGGCTTTTATATTAAAATTATCTCTAATCGTGAATTTTCCTGTTCCGTTTGGAACATTTTTCCGGAAATGATGCTCTTTATCGCCTGATTAGTGTCAAGCTAAGTGATTTACGAGCATTACATATCGTGCCGTTTGTCCTTATCTAACGTACAGATTGATGTTCGCGTCGCACTCTATCCTATAGTAATGCGGAAAGCTATAAAATCGATTGTATCTGTTTTTTAATTATCGCGCGGGTTCCTTGAATAAACGTTTAAGTTCTAATGGCGTTTCTTATTTATTAACGTATTGTCTGTCCTAATCTCGAAAATTCGAGAAAAAGAACACCCACGGGATTCAACTAATTAAAACATCCGCTCACTGTATGGTTTTGCAAACTGCAAAAAGATGTGCATCTTAATAATTGTAACAAAAGATTCGTTTTTACCTGTGCTCTAGCACATTTTTATAAAGATTAAGGTGTTATTCTTAACACGGGAAGTGTGTTTTGTTTCATATTTTAATGACTTTGTATTTATCTCTTAGAATGATTATTTACATAAACCGGAATATGTTTTTTAATAACGTAGAAAACGTTGTATATGCAATACACTTATTTTACACAGAGTAGGACAATTTATTAATCTTCAGAATATTTCAATTCTTTCCGGATTCTTTCTATTTGGGTGGATTTTATTAATGGAATCTGGGTTTCAATGACTTCTCGTGACCTCATTATCACATCATTTCTCTTGTTGCTGACTAAAATTAATTGTTATATTTGCGCAATTTGTAAAATCTATAGATGAAACAGAACTGGGACTCGTTTGAAGATTGATTGCATTTGTACTGGTGAGTGGTATTTTAATGTGGCTTACAGAGGTATTGGAAGTGTTCGCAGTTCTCGCTGTGCAATTTTTACTTCTATGTTTATTTTGTTTTGCATCGATTTATCTATACATACCTCAGCCACTGAAGTAGAACATCAGCCATCTTTGGGATGGTGATATTTTCTCGGGCGTCGACGAGAAGCGTGAGTGACGACTTTCTAAAAGAATGCCTAGTATACATTACAGAATTTTACATTTTAAAGAATTGCAATTTGATTACCCGTTGCGGAAAACTTATTTATATACTAAGTTTTTGGGCTGTAATTTTACCTTTCTGGTAATTTAAAAAAAGGAGTCTAGGTGTATATTAGGTCGCAGATTAATATATTTCTTGTAAATATTATAAAATTTTTCTGCTATTGTGAATTGGCGTCTTATTTTTGTTCTAGTATTTGGAACTGGAATTCTCGTATTATGCAATTTGTTCCATCAGCAAACGCATGATAAGGATGACCCCAAACACATTTTTAAAATTACTGTACAGGTTGTGAGATACTAATGTTAATTGCTAATAAATATCACATGCTTCGTTTATTAATTTATTAGTTTGATCAAGTAAAGGTTTTTGCCATGTTTGCTTGATATCCTTCTGATTTTCGTTTCAAAAATGCTGTCAATTTTGAATAGATTTCTATATAACATAACTATTTCTTGTGGGGATGCTTCGTAACATCAAGTAGCTACTACACAAGTATGACGATCTATATTTATCAGAAAGTTCTCCAAATATGCAATTAGACCGTTTTATGAGAAGTAGATTTTGTTTTTATTTGCCGATCCATAAATGCCCTGTAGCTTTCTTTGTTCATATTTTTTTCTTTAATTTTTCAGGCAATAACAACTAAGGACGAGTTGTGCATCTTCTCTTCATCAGAAGGTATAGGAGGTAGCTTTGGTTGACTATCAGAATCCAAAATATAATAATATGACACATAATCCAATAAATATCGGAAACAATTTTTAAATCAGAATTTGGCAGAACTAATGCGCCATGATGTATCGCGTCATTATTATACAACATGCTTGGTAAGGAATGGTAGTTATTTCATTAATGGCGGAAGTTGAATAATGATAATTCTGAAATGTGATTCGTTTCGAGGTGTTGAGTTTATGAAAGTTTATGCAACCTTTTTCACTAATTACCATTATTACTTATAAAAAACTCTATCAATATTCAATGTAATATTAAATTGGATTACAAAAATTATATAAACCCTTCCTCTTCTATATGAAATGTTATCCCATATGGTACTGTTAAGATGTTTTAGAAGATGAAATTACAGCTGCGGTAGGAAAGTATAGATTCGAAGTAATTTTAAACAATCTAGTACCGTTGTTTTCCTCTTAGGGACGGTGAATAGAAGTCTAGAATGACAAGAATCAAAGAAGTATGCCAAATACATAGTGACTATATCCAATAGGTTTTTGGGAATTGCTGTAGCAACCGATATTAACAAACGCATTGACTATCAATAATTGTCAAATCATCCCCTAATCACGACAAACCTTAAGCAATTTTATTTTAAAATGTTCTGGAGGCGTAAGTGATCGATACGCTTAAACCTATTCTAGCCACAAGTAAATTGGGTTCACCTGAACTTTTAATTAGTTACGTTCAATAACGAAAACGTTTGACCAGCTTATTACATGTTTATCAAACTTTTAATGCGGCACATAATGTTTAAAATACCATTAATCTAGACATTCTGAAAAAATTTTCCTCCGAGCCTTTCAAGCTTCGTTAATATTGCTCACCGAAAATTATTATGCAAGTTATAAAAGAGTTCTCGGTAGAATGGACTTTTATTAATATTCATGATATAATTAAGCTTTCGTACACAGCATAATGCGCAGGATAATCCAGAGCTCCTACTTCTAACTTGCCCCCGGTTACTAACTATATGATTCAGCTATTTCGCTAACAAAAGGCACTTAATGAGACTAAAAGGAAGTGAACAATAGAAACCAAAGCCAAACACTAAACACAAATACGACTGCTAAACACATGAAATCCACCTAGCTCTTTTTGCTGTTGCTTTTCAAATATAATAGCCGTAAAATTAGCTTTTTCCCAACATTTTTACTGTTTGAAAGTAAATCCGATAAGTATTTTCGTTACGTTGGCCAAATAAATTTCATTTGGGTATTTAACGTTAACGTAGGTCTGATGGATTGCAAATTAAGTTCGATATTTAACCATACCCGAATTCATAGATTGAAAACGAAATTGTTGCTCTTAAGGTTACATATAGAACAATCATTTGGTAGAACCACCGCCGCTACGCCCTTTCGTATCATCTCTTCGTTACAATTTTCGTAACAATATTGAATAGGGGAGAGTAGCATAATTCGAACCAGTTTTACAAATTTCACCATGACTTCAAAGATAATACACTCTAAACTACTAACTCTAAAGTCAATATACAGACAAATCTGCTATTTGTACAAAAACAAACGGATAAAAACGAAAACATTTAATTAAATTTTTTGAAAAGTGGTTTAAATTTGGCTACCGGTTGGTTAAATTGAACCACTGTTATCCATAATTTGAACCAATTATACTAAGTTTTACACATATCGCAAATCAAAATTTCTTCTTCAATTCCAGCACACTTATCGTGTGCCCATTTAGCACACACTTGACATCTAATCTACACTTCTTCTGCTACGTAGTTGGAATAAAAATCATGACTATACAAACACAGGGCATCTTCACCTTCTTCATTTGATTCCAATGTTTTGGTGTTTTTTTTTTTTGTAATTTATGTTTTACTTTTTGTCGTTATTTTTACTCTGAGTTTCTCTGTCATTGAATAAATCAGATTTAACATTTTCAATAGTTTTATTAGTTCTTATGAGCTTTCTGTGTAGTTTTGCTCTCTCTGACTCTTCCTTGTTTCATTTTTTTGTCTTTTAAACAGTTTTGTATGGTGTGCTTGTCAGTTCTACAGCCGATGATGAAGACTTTTTCCTTTTTCCACTGATTTGGGAATTTTTGGGAAGGGTACGTATCTCTTCCAGACTTTGGTTGAACGTATTTTGACTGATTTCTGATAATACGCTTGATGAAGGTAAACACATCTGACTATTTAAATTTGGTGGTGTTTTTCTGCAGGAATTTGATGTATTTCCAGATTATCTACTACTATTTGTCGATCAACTGCAAGCGATTGTACAAAACTTTCATCAGGAAAACAATTCCTATTGACAGGCCAAATACCAGGTGCTTTGAAAGCATTTTCAGCTGTTCCTACAGTTGCTTCATTGATAAGCTCTGCAATGTCGAAAGCTGAAATTGCCTCTCCAACATGTGCCCGCAACTAGCTATCCTGTGCCTGCACAAAAAAAAACTTTGCAATGGTGTAAAAAATGACACGTCAAGGGGTTGAAGCCTATGTGTTGTATGTGCAGGTAACTGAAGCAGGTGAATATTATTTTCTCGGGCAAATTCTAATGCAGCCAAGTTATTGCTGTGGGTCGAATGTCCATCTAAAGTAATAAAACGTCTTTGTTAGGACCACTGTTTATGATTTTATGAAAATGTTTGAGCCAAACTAGGAAAAGGTCAGAATTTATATAGCATGAATTAGATCTCACAAATACTTCCACTAGGAGCTCTTCTTGCTAATTCAATTGTAAATCTTTTTCTTTTGAAAATTAGCATGGGCGGAATATAAAGACCAGCAGCATTGGCACAACACACAACGGTTGTATTAATACCTCGTTCACCACTAGCAATTCCACCCACTTGCCGTTTTCCTTTTTTGGCAATAATTTTCTGCATTCTATTTTGCACTGTGGAATACCCAGACTTATCTACATTAAATATCGTATTCGTATCAATTTAATATTTATCCACCATTTTTTCCAAAATATCATAAAACTCTGTTGCCCTTTCTCGGTTAAACCCTCTTATGACGTCCCATAAATCTATAAAACCATTTCTTTCCAGCCATGCATTTTATTATATTGAATGGATGGGGGAGTTTGTGTTTTTCTACGAGTTGTTATGCAATTCTTCGAATATCTTTGATTGTTAAACCAAAGTAGACTTCTTCGAGCTTCAGAATATGTTTGACTAACAAAGCCTCCATTTCAGCATTAAAAGTAGGTTTGGTACCAATTTTTTTAACGCAGTTATTTGCGATTTTGTTTTGTCCCCGAACATGTCTTAGAAGGGTTAAATCTTCGTTGGCATTCGTTTAAACCAACCCCATCTTTGTAAGCCTTAATGGCAAATTCCATATCCTTTTCGGACCATTTACAATAATTTCCTCTTTTCTTTGATGGCATTATTCTGAAAAACATATGCATAAATAAATTCTTCAAGGAAAATCATTTAAGATATTATTGAATAAGTAATTTTTGGTAGAGTACGTTGGTAAATTGAATAGATCGAACAGGTTTCTTAAAATGAACCGGTTCAATTTTTGAATCCCACTCCAGGTTCAACTTAGGGAACAACATGAATTTACCTTTTACATAAAATAAAATTTGTATTTACAAGTGTTTTTAGTTGAAATTTGCAAGACACATCAAAAATAGTGTAACAAATATGATAGTAATAGAATACAGTACCCACCCCAACAATTTTTTTTTAATATCTTAGTTTTTACCTTAAAAATATTACAAAAATTACGAGCAAAACAAGTTTTATGCTGTACGTGATTAACGGAACATACGAATGTCGATCCAATAGAAGAACTATAAGTTTCTGATAACACGGCCTTAAGATTTGAACACTAGATGGCGCATGCTGTTTCAGAATAAGAAATTATTGAGATGTTCAATTTAGGTAGTGGTTCAAATTAGGCTACTCTCCCCTACCTATATTTCCAGATAGACACCGACAGGAAAGTTTAAAATATGTTAGCACTGTAAATGCCTTTTTTGCAATGTGCACCGGCACAACCATAGAGGAATTAACCGTAATTAATGCATTTCGTTTGTTTTCAACACTTTGACAGTTCAAAATTTTGCTCGAAATCATTTAAAAAAATGTGTAAAGATTGCTTACACATCGGGCAACCTCGAACGGACCACTTAAACGTATGGCAAACACAATCTAAAGGAGAAGAAAGATATCTGTAAAAAGCAAAACAAAATAAAAGAAACGGAAGAACAGGACACGTTCTAAGGCATGTTGGGAAAAGTGTGGGATATATTACGAGACACAATGAAAAAGATAGGTAGAGCTAATCCTAAACTAGACTATTGCACGCAGATAGTGCAAGATGTAGGATGTGGAAATTTCAGGGAAATGTGTAAGTTAGCTCAAAATAAGAAACATTGGAGGTATGCGTCTAACCAGTTCCAGGACTTCAGACTCGATGATGATGAATTTAGAATCGAAGTAGAAGAACGACTTTTATAGGCCTATGTTACCACATTTCTAGATTGTTTCTAAAAATGAAACTTCAAATAAAATGTCGTGGACTGTAGTATTAATTAATTAAAAAAATTATTATTGCTGCTACAAAATATATAACTTTACTGGGGGTAGTAAGGCATACGCATAATTAACTTAGCTGCTAAATTATACAATTTGATCAATTAAAAAGGCACCATTACAATTCAACCAGCTTTTAATGGACATTTTTTATCTACTATCAATACACCGCTCGTCAACTTATTATTAACACAAAGGATGGTCTCTTGTTGCTACGACTGTGGAGCCGCCCCCTAAAGTACTGCATAAATATTACTGAGTGGAGCATCTAAATGATTACATTTTAATCCTAGAAAATAACTGCAGCATGATTACTAATTTTGCAGGGAGACCAAAATGATAATATTTACAACAAAATGAGAAGACACCAAGGTTTGTGCAAAAACTACTTTCTTAAATACTCCGTGTTAAACTGTCGGTTTTATTGAACTCATACGAAATTGTTCTTTTACTGAAAAATATTTGATTCTAGACAGAGTTCAGCGTATGACATTTTTGTACAAAGTACTATGATCGCCTCGGCGGGTGCGCACTGAAGTTAGAATGAGAATGAGGCATCTCATTCCAGGCATAGCTACATTTCAGTGTAAACAATTCAAACACAATCAGCTGTGATGACTACACATTATCATCATAAAACTATACAAATGAACTAACCAAACACATTAGTCGTTGTTGCCCATTTGCGCAAATCATGTACGAGGATGATCAAAATCTAAACAGGAATTTTTTTTTAATTTATTAAAACGGTTTAATAATAAACACCTAATCTCCTGATTCAGACATATACTTTTTCAGCTTATAGGTAATAGTTTGATTTTGATGTCGTAAAAAGCATATAGTTGTGGCACAAGCTTATTGCGCACAAGAACTTCAACAGCACTTCCTTGAGGGGCCTTAGCAAATGATAATCGCAGGGCTGATATCTGAACCGCGAAGAATGTTTAGAACAAGTTCTTATTTTTTCAAAATAAGCAGCTGCATAAAGCCAAGCTTTGTTATGAAGTAGGATCACTGTGCGTTGTAAATTTGTCTCTTTTGCAAAAGTTTGTAGCGGTACGCGCGTGACATAGAATGCCGGGTTTAGAGAAATCAAAAGTACGACTGCAATAACATGTGTGCTTGAATTTCGCCATGCTGGTGTATTTGCACTACTGAGAGATTTCAACCCCAGATAAATCTTGCTTTGATTACACGCACTAATTTCAAGCAGTCTGCTGGTGCCAGCACCTATTTGTTTTAAAGTTTTAACGACTGCTAAATTTAAAACGGAATATGATTTGTGTAGCAGCGATAATATATTTTCAATCCTATTGCGAGAAATTTAGCGTAGCTTTTACTACTGCTAATAGCCTATATAGGTTGTCCTTTTCTGCGCTTTACTAAGAGATTCCGTAAAACTATCTTTTCGAGTGTCCACAATACGTTTTACAGATATTTCGATCCCCACTTTGACTTTCCTGAGATCGCCCTGTATAGCATTTTATAACCGATTACTTCTCCAACCGACGTCAAAACTGATGATAGAAATACAGTTAATCATTGTTAAAGATTATTACACTGAACACTACTTACGGCCATGCTGTCCAGTTCGATTGCGTCATTGCTAGTCTTAAGGCCCCGAGTTCAATTCTCAACACGGTCCACTTGAAAAATATAAGACGACATTTTTCAAAGAAATCGCCTTTGTACAGATAGAAATTTAATATAAGTTGCATGTGTGTATATTGTCAGGCACGTCAATTGTTTGAGTATCTTTGAGTATCTTCACGTTTATTTTATATTTCCATGTAATAATTTATTTAGACGTATTTTCAGACGTATTATTTAAATATGCATTTAAAGTATTTATTCAGACGTACATTTAAATCTTTATTCGGACCTTTTTCCGAAGCCTTATTCGGACCTTTAATCGGAGTCTTAAATGATTAAATATTAGTATAAAATTTAGTTAATAGTTTCATCTTACGTTTACGCGTAGAGCGGGTATTTTTTTGGCGCACAAATTTGGCACTTTTAATCTTTCACTTTTACTAAATTATTGACTTTTTACAAACTGTCACTGGTACGTAAATTTTTACTTTATATCGTGCCTTGTTGAGGATAGACTGTTTATTTTCGAGTTTCCTATCATATTTATAAGCTCCACCTTCCAACGTTTTAATTGGCGCGCATCGCGTGTTTATTGATAAACGTTTGTAATTTCCGCCTATCTCTGTAGAATATTGGTATTTCTCAAATTCCCTGGTTTAATTTTTGATGAGATGCTCTGCCGATCACGTAAGCGTTCTGCATATCACAGTATTTTCTTAGAATTCCCAAATATTCCATTCATTCTGTCACGTATTTTATATTTGTGTCGCTTATAGTCCAAAGCTTGTCGTATAGCAAACCGTCTGTTATTTATATCTTATTAAAAATATATTGGATTTCTCCGCAAATGTAATATTCCTGGCCACGTATTTATTTTCTAATAATGACGTATTAGAATGGGTTTACTTATTTATGCGTTGCCATTTTTGAGTTCTTAAATAGCTAGAATGCCAGTTTGTTTATCTTTACCTATTACGTTTTTATTTTGATGCAATTTGTTGCGTTTAAAACCTTATCTTCATTCGTTTCTTTCCAATTCTGAACTTTTAAATTTAACTTAAAACATTATTATTTAACTAAATGGTATCGGATTATTGCAAAATGAGTTTCTTTCTTATGCATTAAATTAAATATAATTTATATACAGCGTGCTCTCTATTGATCTTTTGTAAAATATTTGATTTACTCTTATAATTGGTGGAATTGTTTGATTTTCTTAACGTTAAGATTATTTACATTTATTCTACGACCCCTACGACTTAATCTACTCTTAAACTACCCTCTTATCATAGCATTATATTGCCCTGTTT
Source organism: Platerodrilus igneus (assembly GCA_036346225.1). Classification (NCBI taxonomy): domain Eukaryota; kingdom Metazoa; phylum Arthropoda; class Insecta; order Coleoptera; family Lycidae; genus Platerodrilus; species Platerodrilus igneus. The sequence goes on along the minus strand of JARFIW010000333.1, from coordinate 4,730,267 downwards.
TTTCAAATAAGGCACTGTCACTACTTCCTATTTTAACACCTTGATTTCTCAACCACTCTTTCCTCTGCATACGTTTAAATGACACTTACACACACACTCAAACTATTTACAAATTTTTTTTCAGCTCGCGAGTTTCCTGGAATAAAAATTTAATTTCATTTGGAAATCGTGCCCTTCACGTTCGCGTCGCCATAAATATGCCCCCTATTTACCTGGGGAGGAAGCCCTAAATCACCGTACCCCACACTTTGAGCGTCATAAAGATACAATGGTTTCCTTTTTAAAATCGGGTCCCACACTTTAGTTGAAAATAAATACGTGCTGAAAAATAAAATTTAACTTTACTAATTTTCCACCTAAATAAATTTTTAAATCTCAGCTTTGATTACTAGATGTTCTGGTTGAGTATCTTCTGAAGATACTTCCCAAACTGATATTCCACGGTTAGCTCTGCTCACTACTTCTTCAGAGATACCGACCACAGCTGCTCCTTTTCTCAATAACCTTTATACTTTAATAACAAAAAAAATAAACAATTAATTCGGCAAAACATACAACCCTTTTATTCTAACAAGATAAGAATTTAATTCACATTATCTCAAAATGTACAATATGGATCTACGTGAAACATTTTTTATAACCCTACTCAGTATCAAAAGAAATCAACTTAATATCCCCGAAATTTTATGCTCCTCTACATTTCATTGTGTTAGGTCAAAGTAGATGGACCTATCCTGGAACCTTAATTTACTTTCTCCTGGTCTATGGTGAGCTCGGTATAAATCCTCTCTCAGGCGGCTCCGTGGCGTAGTGGTATGTGTGTGACTACTACGCCCAAGGTCTCGGGTTCGAATCCCGACACGGTCCGCTTGAAAAATGTTAGGCGAGCATTTTTCGCAAAAATACACCCTCGTTCGGATGAGAGGTAAAATGGAGGTCCCGTGTGTGAGTGTTGTCACGCACGTTAAAGATCCCTACCTTGCTTGGAACAGCAAGGATTCGGCAAAATTCAAAATTTTCCAAGTAAAAAGAAAAACTCGCTTCCTGGCCAATGTAGTACCTTCGGGTGGAGCATTGGAAAATCACATGTAATGTAATATAAACCTTCTTATATTTGTGTGCTCGTCTTTAGCACTAAAAATTAAACAAAAGACCCGTTTACCTCATACATCAGTAATATATTTATACAAGCATTTACACACTCAGATTTATAATAAAAAAATTGACCTTTACTTATGTCAATAAATTAATTTTCAGTTCATAAATAATATTTCCATCAAATAAAACACAAATCACTAACAGTTTAAATAAATTCACACCAGCACAACAGTTTCAATTTAAAAAAAATCGTTACATGAATAGTATACTGCTTCCAGATCAACACCTATGTAGATGCCTTCCACACGACTGCATGTACCAGGATCACTCCTTGTTGCTGGTTTCCATTTTGAAAAGCATTTGCATGGCAAACTCGTTAATCCAAATCATCACCAGTTCCTGCCGCTCTAGAACCAAATATCACTTCTTCTTCCACGCAATGCGCCTTCAGCACCCTCGTTCAATTTGTAAATAAATCTCTTATTTTCCAAGTCTTAAGAAGAACATCCTAGCTTTAAACCACGTGACAAGTGAAGTACGATTTAAGATTTACCAGTATTTTAATGCACAAGTAAAGTGCAAGTTAATTTAAAGCGGAGTGAGCCGTAGTAAATGATTGTAACTGAAGCAGGATGTCTCGTAAATAGAGATTTATTTACAAATTGTACGTGGGTGCTGAGGGCGCATTGCGCGGAAGAAGAAGTGATAGTTGGTTCTGGAGCGGCAGGTATTGGTGATGATTTGGATGAACAAGGAGTTTGCGATGGAATTGCTTTGCAAAATGGAAACCAGCAACATGGAGTGATACTGGTACGTGCAGTCGTGTGGAAGGCATCTATGTAGGTGTTGTATCTGGAAGCAGTATACTCTCCAGGTAACGAATTTTTTATTAAAACTGTTGTGCTGGTGTGAATTTATTTAAACTGTTAGTGATTTGTGTTTTATTTGATAGAAATATTATTTATGAACTGAAAATTAATTTATTGACATAAGTAAATTACAATTTTTTTTATTATAAATCTGAGGGTGTAAATGCATGTATAATAATATTACTGATGTAAGAGGTAAACGGGTCTTTTGCTTAATTTTTAGTGTTAAAGTTGAGCACACAAATATAAGAGGGTTTATACTGAGCTCACCATAGACCAGGGGAAAGTAAATTAAGGTTCCAGGATAGGCCCATCTACTTTGAACTAACATAATGAAATGTAGAGAAGCATAAAATTGGGGGGAAATTAGGTTGATTTTTTTTGATCCAAGTAGAGTTTTAAGAAATGCTTCACGTAGATCCATATTGTACATATTGAGATGGTGTGAATTAAATTTTTATCTTGTTAGAATAAAAGGGTTATATGTTTGTCGAATTATTTGTTTATTTTTTTTATTATTAAGTATGATGGTTGTTGAGAGAAGGTGTAGCTGTAGTGAGTATCTCAGAAGAAGTAGTGAGTAGAGCTAGCCGTGGAGTATCAGTTTGGAAAGTATCTTCAGAAGATATTCAACAGAAACGTCTAGTAATCAAAGCTGGGAATCAAAAATTTATTTAGGTGGAAAATTAGTAGAGATAAATTTTATTTTTCAACAAATATTTATTTTCAATCAAAGTGTAGGACCCAATTTTGAAAGAAAACCACTTTATTTTTATGACCCCCAAAGTGTGGGGTACGATGATTTAGGGCTTCCTTCCCAGGTAGTATTTATCAACTTACCTTGTGTAATTAACTACCTAAAATATTTATATTTTTTTTTTTTTAATATTTGAAAGCGTACTTTTTATTTTTTTTAAATAATAACTACATTACATACATATACAATAAGTTAAAGTAAAAACATTACAATATTCGTTCATAGAATAATAAATATGCCTGTGTCTCAAGGACTTTTTTTTCAGGTACTTCTGAAATATTCGAGTCATTAATATAATACCATTTTCCCATTGAAATGTCAGTATTACTTTTTGTGGTTTTGCGTTGTGAAAACAATAAATGTTTTTTATTTTCAGGTAGGAATTGCCAGCGGTGACTGTCGTTGTCTAACGTCGTTCTTACTTTTACATATGCGACATAGTGTCCATGATGAATAGAACCGTTATGCTGTATAACTCCGTATAATGTGTATAATACTTTGGATTGATTAAAGTTCAGCCCTTGAAGGTTTTAAGCAAAATGGTGTTAAATCCAGTAATATAGGGAACGATACTTGGTCATTCAATTTTGTTGACCGAAATCTTAGGGTTTGAAATCTTTTTAAATGTAAAATCAATACAGGAGGTGGAATGTTGATTAAAATTTGCTTAATGGCATTGGTATAAACATTTTTTTTATCAGGTCCAACTTGTCTCTTTGTGCACCAATCACAGACTATTTTATTATTTCCGGTAAGTAACTCACATGCAGTAAATTGGTTTAAACAAGATTGCACGGAGTAATCAGTTTTTTCACATTGATATTTTGGCACTATAGTATTTCTATATGTATTGTTTATATAATGTTTTTCATCTGTTTTTTCATCTTTGTATATATCAAAATCTCCATATACATTATGTATTTTCTTGCTGTCATTAAATAAAGATGCATTTCTGTCGATGGTATCTTCTCTATTAATGTAAGATTGGCCTTTTGGACTGCTTTCTTCAGATTTTTCAATTCGGCTGGTGACAGTTTGGTTGCCAGTAGATCCTACTTGATTAGAGCACTTTTGTTGTTTTCTGTGAGATTCTTTAATTATAAGTTTTTCTTTCTTTATTTGGTGTTGTGATGATTTATGTTCGTCAAATTCTTTTATTTTGTGATGAAATAATGGAGAAATTTGTTTTTCTGATATTGGCAAGCTCAGATCAAGGAAGGGTTCATCTCGATGTGAAATGTATTTATATATATATTTATATATATATATATATATATATATATATATATGAAACGGTGTTAGAAAAAATTCCTAGCGAAACATCTAATTCCAAAAGGTAGAAAAATCTATAATGCCTTCTAAGAGAGGGAAAAAATCACAACCAGACTAGGCCAACCAATGCGAGTAACGTCATCTGAAACGAGCACTTCATCCTCCTTATAAAAAGCAGCACAGGAAGAAATTGATGATCCGGTGATTTCTCATAGTGAAAAGAACAAGAAAAAGAACGAAATAAGGTGAACAGCCGCTCAAAACCTAAAAGTGATAAGTCTGAACCTAAAATTAAAATAAAAGTTGATGAGCCTGGACTATCGACTGTTCGTGGAACAAAAAACGGAATTACATACATTAATGACGACTCTTTCTGCTCTGTGTGCACTTATGCTTATCTCAAATTATACTGACGACAAAGACTGGATTTGTTGTGTTTCTTGTTTGCAGTGGGTATGTGGGGTTTGCAACCTTGGCTCGTATAACCCTCAGTGTGAATGCCCTACCTGCAGTTCTTGTTCCATTTGTCTGATACAATTCTCCGAGTACACAAATCAGTATGCCTGGATCAAGTGCGTGACTTGTGGAAAATGGGTGTGGACATTGCAACGGGGGTTCCAAGCAAGTGAGCTACGAATGCGCCGCATGCTTCGACGACGAATAAAATAGCTATATTTTTTATGTTCTATTTTTATATATACTTACCTAGCCAGGTAGATTATTTGTATTGATCGCTTCTAGGTTAGTTAGTTAGTTACTTTTGATAGGTACCTATTTTTATACTGTTTTTTATGACTTTATAATAAATAAGTTTATTCAAATATGATTTTTATCGACACATTTGCTTTATTTAGTCTTCAGACTATTTATTCATATCTATCATTCGTTAATTATAATAATTTATATAATATTTTCATGTCAAAGTTACCCTAAAGCAACTTACCTTCGCTTTCTTACCTTAATTGCATCTTGTGTCGAAGCTACCCTTTGGCCGGGGCAACTTCGACACCAAAATAGAACTTTAAAAAAAAGAGGGAAGGGGTGGAAGAAAATATGTTTTGGTAATAAAGAGCCAAAACATCAGTTGTTATGATGGCATATCAGCGACGGTTCTAAAGTGGTTAGTATCCTGTGGAGAAGGCAAAATATGCTCAAAACATGTCGAAGTTCCCCCATCTTACTGTATATCTCCCAGATGGCGTGGGTTTTTGACACCAATCCAACATATTCCATTTACCTTCTCCAATAACCTTAGTGTTGAGAAAAGGCACAGAACTGTCATTATCTTCTTCTTCAACTGTAAATTTCAAATGTTTACCACAAGCGTTAATAACTTCTATAATTTCACTGATAGCATTAGTTGAAAGTGCAAGTATTAAATCATCCACTTTTTTTTTTGATGAATCCGAATTTAAATGTTAATTTTGGTATATATGTATCTAATAATGTGTCCATGACATATTGGGATAGTAACGGACTTAGTTTGGAACCCATAGCACATCCATACTTTTGTCGGTAAAATTTTCCATTGTAGGTACGTAAAACCATTGTTATCCAAAACAAATATTGGCATATCAATAAATCTTTTTGGTCAATTCCATATGCCTTATCATCGCCCAAGAAATCTCCAAAGATGTTAAAGGTTATGATTCTGAATGCCCGAAAATTTATGGTAATCTAAAATTACACACACAAGGTTACCCTCTTAGATCCATTATTGCGGGGATACTAAGTCCAACAAAAAACTAAGCAAACTTTTTAGAAAATATATTAAAAAATGCGTATGATGAAAATAACCAATTTTGTTTACAGGACAGTTTTGTTTTTAAAATTTGCGAATAACAAAAACATTTCGGAAAATTATAAAGTTATTTCACTAGATGTAGTTAATTTATTTTCAAATGTAACTAAAGAACTTATTGTTACAGTAATCAAACAAAAATGATCTCAAATTGTAAATAAGGCATATGGGATAGACCAAAAAAGATTTATTGATAGTTTTACGTACAACGGGAAATTTTACCGACAAGAAGCGATTGTTGTAGCTGCAAATTTAGACATTGGGTGAACTTTTGTCCATACTAAGGAATTTAAGAATCTATCATATGCGCAATTACACTTATTCACAGGCCTATATCTGAAGAAGGACGTAATATGGTGAAAATTGTTGTCACGATTTTCAAGTGGCTCGTGTTGGGAATTGAATTCCGGGACATTAGGTTTGGTAAAAACAGCTCAACCTAATTAGTACACGATGTGGCTTGTTGAATATAAACTTCGCAAAATTAAAAATTTCAAATATGGTTGTTCTTGGGACCTAATGTCAGTACTAATAATTGTATTTAAAGTTGCCCAATGTAGAATAAAAAAGTAAATAAAGAAAATTATATTTCCAGCTGTACATAGTAGCTAGAAAAACTGATTTCATACGTTGTTTTATTTTTATGTAAATTCAGTATGTCATGAAGCCTTTGGGGTTGTACTAAATTATAGTGTTTACATATCGTCTGTAGAACTCTTTGTTGACGACTCTTTAGTATTTAAGGATGAAAAGCTACAGCCCACAGTAGTATAACTATGGAGAAGCTGGGACTGCCCTTTTTAAAGGGTCATAAATATCTTGTAAAGGGTGTGTGTATTATGGAAAAGAGAAGTATGTATGTGTGAAGGTCATGTATGTGTAGGTGTGTGTGTGTGTGTCAGTAT